>SJYO01013871.1:32824216-32889253 GCA_006410555.1 Capra ibex
TTGCCATACAGCAGAAACTAACACAACATTGTAAATAAACTATATGCCAATAAAAATTAATTGCAAAAACCAATAACCACAGAAACAATGATTCAAGCTAATTTTCCCCATTCCAGAGGAAAGCACAACTCACTTGCCCCAGGTCCAGGGTGACGTTGACTTTGTTGTACTGCATGCCTGATGAAAGGGGAGGGCTTTGCCACCAACGCTCTGATCCATCAATTGCATTGGTGACAGGGTATGCTTTCCTGGGGTCCTCAGAATTGCAGTAGTCACAGAACTGCCCCTGGGGGGGGGGGGAAAAAGTTCTTCTTTAATTTTTAAGTAATTTCTTATCAATTTAGTCAAAGAGGTAATCAAAACAAAGATGCTTTATACAGCTTAGACATGTCAACTGTTGAAGTTCATCATCATATTTTCAAAAGGCAGTAGTAAGGCTTTCTCTGTTCCATTTCATCTTAAACCGTATCACCTGCTTAGACCTCTGTTTATCGTGTTTCTAGGATACACATCATATTTATCTTCCATCCGTTACAGCTACGTTTTTCTTGTCCTGCGTGACACTAAGAAGAGCCTGCTGTGCTTGGGCTGCAATGATGTTCTCCTTCAGCAAATCCATGTCAACTCTTCACATCCTCCTCTGCAAGGCGCGTGTCAGGCCCTGGGATACAAAGAGAAGCCCTGCTCACAGCTCCAGTGGAGGTGATAAGCATATAAGTAACCACAAGGGGGTAGGTGTGCCAAGAGCATAGAGCCCAGGGCCTAAGCTGGTAGATATTCCATGAGCTCAGGAAAGGCTGCGCAAAGAGGTGGGATTTAAGCTGCCTGCGAGGATGGAGAGGACGGTGGTAAGTGGCAGTGAGCAGCCAATCGGGAAGGTGTTCCAGGCAGAGGAACCAGCACCAGCAAAGACACGGAGACCAGCTGGCCCATTTAAACAAGAGGACATGGAAGGCAACACTTGAAAGGTAAGTGGCAGAGACGTGGCTAGACTGTGGGAGTTGCCAGTTCATTTAGTAGGTAAATGGGAACTCATTTTTATCTGGAGTGGTTATTCATTTAATATTATCATCTCTACTGAATTCTGATTCTATTGATATCACCTCATCTTCTTACTGAATTACTCTTTTTTAGTAAGCGGATTCTCTTGATTCTATCTTGTTTTGTTTCTGAAATGAATAATTTTAGTGCCCTTATAGCTCAGATGGTAAAGAATCCACCAGCAATGCAGAAGACCTAGGTTTGATCTCTGGGTCAGGAAGATCCCCTGGAGAAGGAAATGGCAACCCACTCCAGTATTCTTCCCTAGAGAATCCCATGGACAGAGGAGCCTGGAAGGCTACAGTCCATGGGGTCCCAAAGAGCAGGACATGACCAAGCAACTAAGCATGCACCACCTGATAAGCTGATCATAGGCCTTTATATATTGAGTTTATTTCAATTTGTTCAAAGCCTATGCTTACTCAGTAGTGGACTTCACATACTGAAATGCTTTGCTCCTCAATTAAATGATCTTAGAGCATAACCACTACATAAGAGGAGGTGTTGTTGTTGTTGCTGTTGCTGTTGTTTAGTTACTAAGTTGTGTCCAACTCTTGACACCTCAAGGACTGTAGCCAGCCAGGCTCCTCTGTCCTTGGGATTTCCCAGGCAAGAATGCTGGAAATAGATTGCCATTTCCTTCTCCAGGAGATCTTCCCAACCCAGGGACCAAACCTGTGTCTCCTGCATCGGCAGACATATTCTTTACCGCTGAGCAACCAGGGAAGTCCACGTACAGAGAAGCAAACTGAGACTCACAGCCTCTCCAGAAAAGTGCTGTGTTAAAAGGGTAGCTCTGCCCTGGATGAACATCTTGGAAATTAACTTTTCAATGTTCAAGGATAAATTTGATCCTGGGGTGAAGCCAAATGCATGACCAAATGCATTCGTCAAATGTGTTACAGAGGGTTTTTTCATATGTGATGATAAATTATGTACAACTTTATCTTTTGACCTTACATGAAGGGAATTCTGTAACCCAGAAGCAGCACTGTGGGGTTGGCAGTCCTATCAGTTCATGAGGTCAGAGGCCTTGTGACTTGCTTTTCCCCAAATCACTACAGCCCAGCACGTCACAGAAGCCCAATAAAGGAATAAGCATCTCAGGGTTTTCCAAAAATAAATTTGAGTTCTTTCTCCAAAATGTTGTTATTAATAAAAAGCATCTGTGCTGTGCTCAGCTGTATCCAACTCTCTGTGACCCCATGGACTGTAGTCTGCCAGGCTCCTCTGTCCATGAGATTCTCCAGGCAAGAATACTGGAGTGGGCTGCCATGCCCTCCTCCAAGGCATCTTCCCAGCTCAGGGAATGAACCCAAGTCTCCTGCTCTCCTTCATTCTAAGCAGATTCTTTACCCACTGAGCTATTTGGGAAGCCCCCAAAAAGTGTAATTAACAACTGTTTAAGCTAGGACATCTTAACATTTATGAGTATTTTTCCCTTCACTGATTTTTATTTTTCCCATTTTCTCCCTAGAAATCATTTTACCAGGTTAATTACTGGTAAAGGAATTAAATTATTTCTCCTTGAAGTTTATAAGGAGACATGATACAAGCAAATCTCTTCCAAGGATGTGGATGCTTACAATCTACATTTATCTCTTTTGGCCACAAGGCATGTGGGATCTTAGTTCCTCAGCCAGGGATGGAACCCACACCCCCTACATTAGAAAGCAAAGTCTTAACCACTGGACTGCCAGGGAAGTCTCAAGATGATGGTTTTTGTGTTGTTATAGAAGAACTGAGAACATAACATAAGAAATAAAAGTTTTAAATCTCTTAGTGGAAAATAAAAGGTAAATACTTTTTAGAACGTAGAGCAAGGAAAGCGTTCTTTAACAAGGTTCAGAGAGCACTGACACACAAAAAAAGAGACAGATCTGACTACATTAAGATTAAGAACATTGGGTCCATCAACAGACTACTGAATAAAGAAGACGAGGTATGTATGTATGTGTATATATATATACACAGAATATATAGTGAAATATTACTCAGTCATAAAAATGAAATAATGCCACTTGCAGCAACATGGATGGACCGAGAGATTATCATACTAAGTGAAGAAGTCAGACAGACAAATGTCATACGGTATCACTTATATGTGAAATCTAAAACAATGATACTAATGAACTAATTTACAAAACAGAAACAGACTTACAGACATAGAAAATAAACCTAACAAAAGGGAAGGGGGAGAAGGATAAACTGGAAATTTGGGATTAACAGATACACACTACTTGTATATGAAATAGATAAGCAACAAAGACCTACTGTAGAATACAGGGAACTATATTCAATACCTTGTAATAACCTATAATGGAAAAGAATCTGAAAAAGAATATATACATATATGTATGTATGCACATGCTTACTCCTTGGAGAAAAGCTATGACAAACCTAGACACCATATTAAAAGCAGAGATATCACCTTGCTGACAAAGATACGTACAGCCAAAGCTATGGTGTTTCCAGTAGTCATGTATGGATGTGAGAGTTGGACCATAAAGAAGGCTGAGCACTAAAGAACTGATGCTTTCGAACTGTAGTGTTGGAGAAGATTCCTAAGAGTCCCTTGGACAGAAAGGAGATCAAACCAGTCAATCCTAAAGGAAATCAGTCCTGAATATTCATTGGAAGGACTGATGCTAAAGCTCTGATACTTCGGCCACCTGATGTGATGAGCTGACTCATTGGAAAAGACCCTGATACTGGGAAAGATTGAGGGCAGGAGAAGAAGAGGGTGACAGAGGATGAGATGGTTGGATGGCATCACTGACTCAATGGACATGAATTTGAGCAAACTCTGGGAGATGGTGAAGGACAAGGAAGCCTGGCATGCTGCAGTCCATGGAGTGGCAGAGTTGGACACAACTTAGCGACTGAACAACGCATGTACACAGTGCAATCACTTTCCTGTACACTTGAAACATTTTAATATGATCAACTATACTTCTTTTTTATTTTCCAGCCACACAGCATATGGGAATCTTAGTTGCCCAACCAGGGATTGAACTCAAGTTCCCTCAGTACACGTACAGAGTCTTAACTGCTGGACTACCAGGGAAGTCCCATGTTTTACTATTTAAAACCCATCCATCCACATACACATTAAGGCTGATCATGCAAGGACCAATGATGAAAGCATGTCATAAACTGAGGGTTGTGAACAATCCATAATGCAATTCTGCACCTGAGGTCAAATATTCCTAAATAACCACAAATAAATAAAAGGACAAAAAGTCAGAGAAGAGGGGGACAGAGAGAGAACAAAGAGAATTCTTTACATCTTTGTGTTCAGTTATTCATCCACCCAGGCAACAAACCTGTACAGACCATCTGTGCAGAATCGGAAGCTGCTTCAGACAGAGGTGAGAATACTTACAGATAAACAAGACAAGGGACTCTCCCTCTGAATTGTGTCAAGACTGTTATTAGCCTAGTCCTGTCGGAAATAGCAAATAGAAGAGGCTGGAAAGGAAGGAGACAAAACTGTTCAAATAAACAACAAAGAGAGTTGAGATCCAAGACTGGAGGGTCCCAGAGGACATGCCACTGTTCACCCAGAGGCTCGAGTGACCTACACATTTTTAGAGAGACGGGAAAAAATTAGTCTCTCCTAGTTGCTCACATTTTTAATCATTCTCCTTATTCAGAAACCTCTTACTAATACTGTAAAGCAATTATCCTTCAACCAAAAATGAATCAATTAAAAAAAAAAAACCTTCGTACATAAAAGACTGTGCAATTGCATTCACGGCCCAAACACTGTCTTGTTCTCAGAAACTAGAGGCTGATTACAGCACCACTCCCTACCACGACTTCTCTTTTATTGTTTGAACGATCATTCATTCATTCAACTTTTCCAGATCGCTTCCAATGTGTGTTGGATGCTAGGGTAAAAACAAAGGAACAAACAAGAGTGGGACCCTGCTCTAGAAGAAATTCAGTGGGAGAGAAGAGAAGTAACTCAAACACAAGATGTCACCAGCAGGTGCTCTGATAAGGGGAGCACTGGGCAGGGAGAGGTGTGGGTGCCAGGAGACACGCCGCGCTTTCTCCTGCTAAGTCTTCACCACACTCTCAGGTTTGCATCAAAGTCTTCAGAACTTAAGGACCCAGGGTATATGCCCAGTAGTGGGACTGCTGGGTCATATGGTAGATTTATTCCTAGTTGTTTAAGGAATGGAGACGCAGATGTAGAGCACAAATTTGTGGACACAGTGGAGGAAGGAGAAGGTGGGATGAATGGAGAAAGTGGCATTGACGTATATACACTATCGTGTGTGAAGCAGATAACTAGTTTTTGGCAACCTGCTGTATAACACAGGGAGCCCAGCCCAGTGCTGTGACGACCTAGAGGGGTGGGGTGGGGAGAGGTGAGGGAGGCTCAAGAGAGAGGGGACATGTACAGGTATGGCTGATTCACACTGCTGTACAGCAGAAACTAACACAACATTGTAAAGCAATATTCCTCCAATTAAAAAATAAATTTAAAAAAAACCCTTAAAGACACAGTAATGATGGCTCACAGAGGTGAAGGGGCTCGAACCACACAGCTAGGACCTGCAAGAACCAGGACCCGTGTGTGAATCTGGCTCAGAACGCCATCCATCCTGGCCTGCCGGCCCTAGAAGCTGCATCAGAGAGCCCCGTCTTGGATTTGGATGGAGCGTGAGGCCAAGCTGGAATCACAATTATGTGATTTTCAAAACACCTGCCCACAAGCAGCTGTGTGGGAAGAGCCCCAGCTGAGGAGAACACCCCGTCTGACAGTCTCAGCTGCCCGCACGCAGGTGGCACAAAAAACAAAGCCAGATCTAACCACAGGCATCCATCAACGGCCCCGGTACACGATCACCACGTTCCCACTGCCATGAACGCCCCTCCGAGGCTCCTGAAGTTACATGCCTTCAAGGCACGGTCTCCAGTGACCAGACCCCAGTCAGCTGCTGCCCTGACGTGGAGAACATTCTGGAGTGCACCCCTTCCAAACCTGGGGTTGCTCCTTCACCAAACCTTGTTCAGAACATTCTCCTTTCTGAGAGGCAGAAAGCACGTGGGCAGGTTACCTACAAGTAAAGACAAGTGTCTTGTCAATTTCCTGAGCACCTAAACATCTTCGCAGAGCGGGGTGAAGGGCAATCACAGAGCACAGAAGAGCACCCAGCTCTGCTGCCCCCCCACCCCCGCCCCGCCACAGATTTCACCCACTGGGAGGGGGAGCTTTGCCTGCCAGTGTGCTGGGTTCCTGGAGGAAGGGACTCCAGAGAGGGAAAAAAAAAAAAAGGTTGTAGGTTGGTTCCAGGTGTGTATTTTTTTAAGGCAAATATCTGCAGAATGCACACCAATTACTCAAAAACTATGTCCACTCAGGACAAATTCCAGA
This sequence comes from Capra ibex, assembly GCA_006410555.1. NCBI lineage: Eukaryota > Metazoa > Chordata > Mammalia > Artiodactyla > Bovidae > Capra > Capra ibex. Next base: position 32,830,647 of record SJYO01013871.1, read on the forward strand.
GATTATTCTTCTCTTTCAATTTGTTTGAAATAGGTGCATTTTGCCGTAGAACGACGGAGGTCCAAATTCTGCCTCCACCAGCCACAGCTTCAAAATGTTAATCAAACTGTTCAGTCTCCCTGGGGTTTCATTTTCTCTTTGTTTAAATGGGCTAACACTACCAACCTTCGGCAGTGATCACGAGGATTCAATGAGGTGCTGTCCATAGTGATCATCCCACCACTAGAATCACTGGGGTGTTTCTCCCCAGTGATTAGGTTGCTTCTATACCTTGGCAATTGTCAATAATGTTGTTATAGACATTGGGGTGCAGACATCTTTCCAAGCTAGTGCTTTTGGGTCTTTTGGGTATATACCCAGGAGTGGAATTGCTGAGTCATATGGTAGTTCTAGGGCTTCCACTGTGGCTCATTGTAAAGAAGCTGCCTGCCAGTGCAAGAGGCAGAAGAGACAGACATTTGACCCTTGGGTTGGGAAGAGCCACTGGAGGAGGGCATGGCAGCCCACTCCAGTATTCTTGCCTGCAGAACCCCACAGACCAGGGAGCCTCGCGGGCTACAGTCCACAGGGTCGCAAAGAGTCAGACATGACTGAAGCGACAGCACGCAAGCATGCTTGGTAGCTCTACGTTTAATTTTTTGGGAGACCTCCATACTATTTCCCACAACAGCTGCACTAACTTACATTCCCACCAACAGAGCACAAGTAAAACCCAGTTTCCATAGAATCCTCTTCCTTCTACTTCCCCCTCTATTCTCTTGTTCCCTATATATAGTGCTGGCATTTTACTGGCAATAAAGGGTCACTTGGTACCTGTGGTTACAGGTAAGTGGCCTGCTTACAAACAAACCCAGGTTTCTGAGGTAGGCCAGGCCACACTTAAGCTTGTCCACATAACGCCCCAAACCCAAAGCACTTCCTCTTTAGAGCTTCATCCCAAAGCCTAGATTTATGAAAGCAGGTCTGCTCTGATCATTTGTTCATCCAGCCAACAACTACTGAGCTGCTAAGGGCCAATTAGTGTCTTCACAAGACAGTCTGACGTTGACCTGATTCAGTCCGCCAAACAAGCATTTCCCTCTCGATTCCACTTCAGTTATTAATGTCCTTATGAAATAATCACACTCTTTACTGCTTTATTTTCTCATTGTCCCAATGCCCTTAACTCTTTTGTTCCCTCTTTTAAAATTTTATCAGCCACCTAAATTCCTTGTGTAAAATCTTTGCCACCACCGTCTTTCGTGCACACAAACCTTCAGTCATATTTAGTCTCTGCAGAGCCAATCCCAGAACACAGTGAACTGGGCCTCTCATTTCACAGCCCCACTTCATCCTTTCCCTGACGCTGCCTCCAAAACCCTGACCAGTGAAGGACTCCTCCAGAACACTGACTCCGTGTGATAAGGGATCCAGGGCCCCCAAACTTCCACCACCCCACCTGTGTTAAGCAATCCTTACTTTATGCCCCACTGAAATTGTTCTTCACATTTAAGGATTACTCTCCATGTGGGTGATCCCTAAATATTTGTTCAACCGAGAGCTCTCCTTATTCTGTTTAGGGACTAACTTTGACTTATCAGATTGCAAAGTCTCAAAAGCAGAGACCCTAGAACCACCTGAGAGCCCTACCCAATGCCTGCATCCTCCACCCTTCCACACACAGATAACTCACACACTGGTCAACAAACACTGCTGACTGACCAAGAGGCTGGTTATCTGGTTGAAAGCTGAAGTTACTGCCTGGGATTGAGTATTTGTGCCCCGCCCCGCCAATTCATGTAAAGACATAACCCACTAGAAGATGTTATCAGGATGAAGGCTTCAAGTACACAAGTGGGATTAGTGCCCTTAAAGAAGAGGCCCGGAGGAAATCCTTCATCCCTCCCACCTTGTGAGGACAGCGATAAAACAGCCAGGAGCAAACATGGGTCCTCACAAAACGCTGAATCTGTCCACACTTGACCTTGGATCTCAGCCTCCAGAACTGTGAGGAACAAATTTCTGGTTTTTAGAAGCTATCCAATCTATTTTTTTGTTGTTACAGCAGCCCCAAATGACTAACACAAGCTGTCATAGAGAATACCGCACACTGGCTTAGAGCAACAGAAAGTTGTCGTCTCATGGCTCTGGAGGCTGCAAGTCTGAAATCAAGGCATCGGCAAAGCCCGTTCCCTCTCATGCCTGTAGAGGAAGGATCTTCCTTTGCCCTTTCCAGCTGCCGGTGGCCCAACCCTAGCCATCAGTCTCAGCCACTGCATTAGGCACCCCTACTTTGAAATTCAACACACCGGGGCCATATCTGTCCTCCAAAGCCAGGTTGTTGAAAGTCAGGTTTTCTTTTTTTTTTTTTTTTTTGTCAAACAGCACTTCCATCAAGGTGTCGCTCCAGCAGGATAATTCTATGACAGGGCTGCCCTTTGGATGCTTTTCCAAACAGCATCTACAAAGCGTCCATGATAAGCTGCCTCAGGGAAAACAAATAGCAGGAAAATGTGGCCCCACCCTCAGGAAGCTCATGACTTCATAAGGACACAGACATGACAATCAATGGCTTCAAGGTGATGAATGGAGTTTTAGTGAGGTGGCACAGAACTTGGCTGGAACTCTGAGGGAAGACCAGTTGGCTCAGCAGTGTGAGCACAGCATGGCAGGTAAGAACATGAACTCTGTGAGGTGGAGGAACCTAGAGCTTGTTACACAGAGTGAAGTAAGTCAGAAAGAGAAAAGCAAACAGAGCATATTAACACATGTAGATGGAAACTAGAAAAATGGTATTGAAGAACCTATTTGCAGGGAAGGAATGGAGATGCAGATGTAGAGAACGGACCCATGGACACAGTGGGGGCAGGAAAGGATGGGACCAACGGAGAAAGCGGCAAGAACACAGATACACTGTCAGGTGCTAAGATGGATGGCTGGTGAGAAGCTGCTGAGTAGCCTGGGGAGCCCAGTCTGGTGCTCCGGGAAAACCTGGAGGAATGGGATGGGGGCTGGGGAGGGAGACGCGGAAGGGAGGCAATGGATCAAGGCTGATCCGCATTGTTGTACAGCAGAAACCAAGGCAACATTGTAAATTATTCTTTTAATTTTTAAAAAAAGAAATGAAGAGCATGAACTCTGCAGCCAGAGTACCTGGCTTTACTACCTACTCGCTGCGTGACCTTGAACAAATCACTTAACTCCTGTATGCTTCAGTGTCCTCATTGAGACAATGAGCGTGCCAAGAGTCCCTCCTTCATAAATTGTTGTGAGGATTAAGAAGTCAGTTTGTGAAAGGTGCTTTAGAACAGTGCCAGGTGTCGGTAAGTGTTAAATTAATACTCTGCACGAAAGAGAGAAGAAAGATGGATGGCTGGTGAGAAACTGTCGCGTAGCATGGGGAGCCCAGTCTGGTGCTCCGCAATGACCTGGAGGACTGGGATGGGGGGTAGGGAGGGAGGCACGGGAGGGAGGCTAGACTGTTCTCCTTGTTCACCATTCTGCCCGCCCCACCTTATTTGGTATTACTCTGTACACAGTACACAGTGCAACAGGAAAGTAATGGAGAATTACTTCCATACCCCACGGTTAAGATATGCATTGAAAATCTAATTAAAACCATACTGCTCTCAAGCTAATATTCATTTCTTACTTCCACATGTATTTTCTAAGCATCTAGGAATGAGAGGGGGATTCTCTGGTAGCTCAGCTGGTGAAGAATCTGCCTGCAATGCAGGAGACCCCGGTTCGATTCCTGGGTCGGGAAGTTCCCCTGGAGAAGGGATAGGGTATCCACTCCAGTATTCTGGCCTGGAGAATCCTCATGGACAGAGGAGCCTGGCGGGCTATACAGTCCATGGGGTCACAAAGGGTCGGACACAACTGGGCAACTAAGCACAGGATGGGAAAACCACTGAGAGAATACAATACACTTACGACATTTGAGAAACTGGCAGGACACATGGGACTCAATGAGTTAGCTTTCCCCAGGGCACGTTACACCCTGTTGGCAGGAGGGATCTAATCAAGGATCTGCTAGATCATGCAAACAACTCTTTTCTGAGAAGCAGAAAGAGACTCCCTGACTCTCAACAGATACAGCCTTGCCCAGGCTGGATTTTCAGCCCCCTTGGCCAGGAGCTTACGCATACAGCAGAAACCAGGCAGTTCCACTGACTAAAACCACTTAGTCAATAGGTCAGAGGTACCATTTACTAAATTTTTTCCTCACTAGTCAAATTGTTCCAGAATGTTGAGCAAAAGTTAACATAGGTTTTATGAAAGCTCAAATCACAACAGGAAATAAATTTATGGTCTAGAAGACTGTATTAGTGCTACCAAGTGTTAGTCACTCAGTCGTGTCCAACTCTTTGCGACTCCATGGACAGCAGCCGGCCAGGCTTCTCTGTCCATGGGATTCTCCAGGCAAGAATACTGCAGTGGGCTGCGATTTCCTTCTGCAGGGGATCTTCCCAGGCACTGAACCTGTATCTCCTGCATTGCACGCAGACTCTCTACCACCTGAGCCACCAGGGAAGCCCTAGTGCCACCGAAATTCACCTTAAAAAATTAATACCTTCAGCCAATAAAAAAATACTTGTGTGTGTATGGTATGTGTCTATATAGGAATTAACAGATATATATGTAACTCCTAGCTCTGTCCACTGAAAGGGTCTAGAAGCAGTGACCCACCGGTAACAATGAGCACGCCTCATATCCAGATCTTGGTTTCTACATATCTTACTAATTTAAAAAAACAAAGCTCTCTGGTTAGCTCTCTAGTTAATTTCAACGCTGGGAAAAGAAAATTAACAGTGACCCTAGAACATCTCGTGGTACCAGAAAGCACATAAAAAAGTGAAGTCCTGGGCTTCCCTGGTGGTTCAGTGGTAAAGAATCCACTTGCTGATGCAGGAGACACAGGTCTGATCCCTGATCTGGGAAGATCCCACGTGCCACAGAGCAACTAAGCCTCTGTGCCACAACTACTGAATCTGTGCTCTAGAGCCCAGGAGCCACAACTGCTGAGCCACATGCCACAGCTACTGAAGCCCGCGTGCCCTAGAGCCTGTGTTCTGCAGCAAGAGAAGCCACGGCAGTGAGGAACCTAAGCACTGCACCTGGAAAGTAGACCCTGCTCGCCGCAACCAGAGAAAAGTCCCTGCGGCAACGAAGAGCCAGTGCAGTCAAAAGTAAATACACAAAATTATTAAAAACCTAAAAACAAAAACCCTACATAAATAAATAATAGCTGAACAGTTGTTAACACATTCAGTTCCGTTCATTTCAGTTCAGTCACTCAGTTGTGTCCGACTCTTGGTAACCCCATGGACTGTAGCACGCCAGGCCTCCCTGTCCATCACCAACTCCCAGAGCCTACTCAAACTCATGTCCATTGAGTCGCTGATGCCATCCAACCATCTCATCCTCTGTTGCCCCCCTTTCCTCTTATCCTCAATCTTTCCCAGCATCAGGGTCTTTTCAAATGAGTCAGTTCTTCGCATCAGGTAGCCAAAGTATTGGAGTTTCAGCTTCAGTACTAGTCCTTCCAATGAATATTCAGGATTAATCTCCTTTAGGACTGACTAGTTGGATCTCCTTGCAGTCCAAGGGACTCTCAAGAGTCTTCTCCAAGGCCCCAGTTCAAAAGCATCAATTCATTACCAAAACAATTTAACATGGTTATTCTGTAGAAGGCTATAAAAGTCTTTATGCCTGTGGATTATTCAGCATGTCAAATGTGTTCAGTGTATAATGCACCATACATTCCACTATTAAAAGAACTTTTCACTCAAAAATTTTAAATGACTATTGTGACAAATCATTTTTGTAGCTTACCACTTCAGAAGTCTTATCTAAGAATTTTTTCACCCTACGGAAAAACATTTACTGAGCACTGACTATGTGCCAGGAAACATAATAAGCACTTTTATCCTCCAGCAAACCTGTGAGATACACTATTATTAGTCTTATAGATGAGAAAACTGAGATTTTGCAATTTTCCAAGGTCAGAGAGCTGCAAGAGTAAGAATTCAAACTCAGGTTTACAAGATTGCAGAGACAGAGTTCTTCATCTCTAAATGAGAGGAGTTTGCTAATATGCACAGTGAAGTGATACTTTATTTTCCCTCACAAGAGCTTTCCTGGTCTTTTAAGAAAATTAGGCTATGGGACTTCCCCGATGGCCCAGGGGTGGGGAAACCTTGCAGTGTAGGTGACGCAGGTTCAATCCCTGGTCCAGGAGGATTCCACACGCTTCAGGGCAATTAGGCCCTCGCACTGCAACTAAGACCTGATGCGGTCAAATAAATAAATAAATATCTGAAACACAGAAAGAAAAATGGGCCATAAAAAGGCCAATCATCTACAGAAAGATCCATACCAAGACACATTATAACCAAACTGTCAAAGACAGAAAATTTTGAAAACAGCAAGAGAGAAGTAATTCATCCCACAAAACGGATGCTCAATAAGATGAACAGCTTATTTTTCATTGGAAACCATGGAAGCCAGATCACAGTGAGATTATACAGTGCTGAAAGAAAATAAAATTGTCAGTCAAGAATTCTATAAAATTAGTCTTCAAAAATGAGGGAGAAATTAAGATATCCCCAAATAAAAGCTGAAGGAGTTTGCTGCTGGTAGATAGACCTGCCCTACAAGAAATGTTAAAAGGAGTCCTTCGAGTTGAAATAAAGGACATTAGACAGTATCACAAAGCCATCCAAAGAAATACAGAATACAAGTACAGGTAGCCATTTACATGGGTAAATACAAGCCAGCATGATTGCAATTTTGGTTTGTAACTCCTTTTTTTCCTACGTGATTTAAAAGACAAATGAATAGAACAATGACTATATTTTTATCTTGAGGGGCAACAATGTGTAAAGATGTAATGTGTGGCAATAACACGATAAAAGTGGAGGACAGACCTGTGTAGGAGCAGAGTTTTAGATGCTGTTGAAAACAAGGTTGGTATCATTTCAAACCGGACTGTTAATAGATTTAGGATGTTAATTGTAATCCTCAGAGTAAGCACTAAGAAAATAACTGTTTAAAATTTGCAGGGGACTTCCTTGGCAGTCCAGCAGTTAAGACTCCAGCTTCCACTGCAGTGGTGTGGGTTTGATCCCTGGTTAGGGAACTAAGATCCCACATGTCATGTGGTGTGATCAAACACAAACTTAACAGGACAAGAGATGAAGAGGAAATCAAAATGATATGTTAGAAAAATTAAACACAAAAGCAAGCAGTAATGGAGAAACTGAGGAACTAAAAAATACATGACATATAGAAAACAAATAGCAAAATGGCAGAAATGTCTTCATTCAGAAATGTCCTTTGGACGTGAACGGATTAGACTTACCAATTAAAAGCAGAAAGTGGCAGAAGAGGCTTTTTAAAATATATATATGTTCTAAAACTAGACTCCAGTGACAGTTTCACCACTCTAAAAACTTACTGAAAATTATTGGATTCACATTTTAAATGGATGTATGTTATGGCTATGGTTTTTCCTGTGGTCATGTATGGATGTGAGAGTTGGACTGTGAAGAAGGCTGAGCACCGAAGAATTGATGCTTTGGAACTGTGGTGTTGGAGAAGACTCTTGAGAGTCCCTCAGACTGCAAGGAGATCCAACCAGTCCATTCTGAAGGAGATCAACCCTGGGATTTCTTTGGAAGGAATGATGCTAAAGCTGAAACTCCAGTACTTTGGCCACCTCATGCGAAGAGTTGACTCATTGGAAAAGACTCTGATGCTGGGAGGGATTGGGGGCAGGAGGAGAAGGGGACACAGAGGATGAGATGGCTGAATGGCATCACTGACTCGGTGGACGTGAGTCTGAGTGAACTCCAGGAGTTGGTGATGGACAGGGACGCCCGGCATGCTGCGATTCATGGGGTCTCAAAGAGTGGGACACAACTGAGCGACTGAACTAAATATTAATACAATGTAAATACTATGCAAATAGTTGCCAGCATAGGGCAAATTAAAGTTTTGCTTTGGAGAACTTTCTAAATTTATTTTTCTCCCGAGTATTTCCAACCCACAGTTGGTTTAATCTGTGGATTCGAAATCCAGAGATACCGAGGGCTGCCAATAATAATGTCTTTACATTCCTTGGGTAAGTAAACATTTAAAATTAAACCACAGGGACTTCCCTGATGGTCCGGCAGTTAGAACTATGCACTCCCAATGTAGGGAGCCCAGGTTCAATCCCTGGTGAAGGAACTAGATCCCATATGTTGCAACTAAGACCTGGTGCGGCCAAATAAATATTTTTTTGAAATTAAAGCACAAACTGTGACATATTTCAATTGTAGTTACTTTTCATCAGAATAAAATTAATTTGTATATATTTTCTTATCTGCTCTTTAGGGTCAGGCTGGGACGTGCACGTGCGGACCATTTGCTGGAAATCTGCAATGCTTGCACCTGGACACACTTCTCCTTGAGTGACAAAATACAAAGAAACTATATGGGACTAAAAATAACTTCATGCATGCTCAGTTAGGGCAAATCCTGGAAAAAGATACAAAAAGACCAAAAAACCCAACTGTCACTGGTGAAGAGCTTAGAGCAAAAGCAAGGTACAGTGCATTCCCCCCACTCCTGCCCCAGAGGCACACACCACCACCTAAGTGGTGGGCAGACCACCTAAACCACCCCTCCGACCTGACTCGAACTCTGGACGCACTCTTGCATGTTCAGTCGCTCAGTTCTGTCTGACTCTTTGTGATGCCATGGGCTGTAGCCCGCCAGGCTCCTCTGTCCATGGGAGTTTTTCCAGGCAAGAATTCTGGAGAGGGTTGCCATTTCCTCCTCCAGGGGCTCTTCCTGACCTAGGGGTCCAGCCCAGTGTGTCTCCTGCCCTCCACACATATAAGGAACAAGCTCACCCCTCACCTCTCCCAAGGACTGAGCAAAGGAACCTGCTGGTTCTCACTCCCCAGCTGCTGCAGCAGGGGCCCCAATAAAGCCTTGCCTGAATTTCCTGTCTGGCCTCCGATCAATTTTTATTAATTAAGGAGGCCAGGAACCCTAGTAGTAACATTTAGATTAACATCAACTGTATCTTCACTTTGCCATCCTTTCATTCAATAGTCTCAGAGCATCTATTCTGTTCTAGGCTTTGTCCTAAGCACTGGAGAGACCGTGGGGAACAGGACAAGACAGGATCCCTGAATCACAGAGCTCTCAAACACCAAAACTTAATGTCTGAGCACTTACAAGTATATAAAATCTTGTTTAATGAACCTTAAGTACAGAAAAACCATTGCAAACATTTTTTATACAACAAACAAACTACAGACTTTTTAAATGCCCTGCCTGTTGACACATGCTACTGTTCAAGTATCCACGTTACTATTATTATAGAATCAGCCCCATAAACCCGAGTTGTTTTTTCTCCCTAAGATGTGACTTTTATCCATTTTTTTACTTTTTTGCAAAATCCTTTAGACCTGAAATTCTAAACTCTAGCTGGCCCCCAAATTTTATTTTTGGAGACTTAAAAAAAATAGAACTATTTTTACTAACGTTTCTCTGTTTCCTGGCTTGAGTTGTATATCAGCAGATTTAAGATGACTAAAACTGGAACCTCTCTGGTGGTCTAATAGCTAAGACTCCACACTCCCAACGCAGGAGGTCTGGATTTGATCCCCGGTCAGAGAACTCGATTCCACATGCCACAACTAAAGATCCTGCATGCCATAGCTAATACCCAACGCAGTCAAATAAAGATATATATTTTTTAAAAGATGACCATCACTCAGGTACAGCCAAATGATTAGCCTTAATCTCTCTCCCCTTCCCCCACCTGTCTCCCACCACACCTCACTTTTCTGAAAGGAAGGTCTACACCAGCTGCTACTAACACTGAGCTAGAACAAGTGTCTAAGAGTCCAGCTTCTGGAATTCGCCTTCTCCTTCTCGTCTCCAACATCCTTCTCTCCTCATTATGTAAGATCCTCTCACAATAGTCGTCAGTGCACCTGCTCAAGCCCTCAACCGTAAAAGCAGAAAGCACTTTTGCTCACCCCTTGTTTTTAGAGAAGCATAAGCCTAATCCCAGACAGCATTCTCCTCCTGCAGGCTACACCTTGGCCTGGAAATGCAGTCAGCTGAGTGACCTCAGGAAGCCACTTCCTACTCTATCTACGCCTGTAGACTCAGGTTTAAGCATCTATTATGGAAACTCAATCAGAACAAAAAACATGACTTTTCTGTACTTCTCAAAACAGTAGTGGCAAAGTACGACACTCAATAAAAATACCAGCTGAGGAGGATGAGAGTTGGCCAGTTTCTAGGCAAAACTGGGGACAAAGAATCCACTGAAAATTTCCTGGATACCTTCTCACCTCCTTACGTTTACTCTTCCCACAATTAGAACAGTTCTCTCCAAAGCTGGGTGTCCCAGGCAATCCAGTGGGGTGCAAGAAGTGAATACTCAAACTGTTTGGTTTACTTAAAATGAAGAAATTCAATTTCCCTAATATACAGATTGCCTCTGTAAATTATGACATCACTGATGAACTCTGAACTTGGGCAAATTCTGGGAGATGGTGAGGGACAGGGAGGCCTGGCATGCTGCAGTCCATGAGGTCACAAAGAGGTGGACACAACTGGGTGACTGAACAACAACAACATACTGCCTACAGGCCTTCACTCAGTCCACAAGTCAACTAACCACAAGAGTTCCGAGCATTTGTTCAAGGGGAGAGGAGAGCTCTGATCCACCAGGCTATTACCTGCTCAGGACACGTGAAGCTTATGTGCACTCAATTAAGTGGACAGGTGGATTCTACTCTTCTAAGCAGCAGAAAAGTTACAACATTGTACTGAATAGGAGAGTGATCATGAAATTCTTTTGGCTACACAGGTTCACTGGTTTTCTCATGGAAAAGTACTTAAAAGACCTCTTAAATTTAAAGCTGAGTTAGTTTTCTTCCCCCACAAAAGTTCCAAATTGACAGACTTTCGCTGAGATGACCAATGACCGCCAGTAATACGTGCCTGCTCAGTCACTTCAGTTGTGTCCGACTCTTTGCAACCCCGTGGCCTGTAGCCCACCAGACTCCTCTATCCATGGGATTCTCCAGGCAAGGACAATGGAATGAGTGCCATGCCCCCCTCCAAGGGATCTTTCCAACCCAGGAATCAAACTGGCGTCTCCTAAGTCTCCTGCAATATAGGCAGATTCTTCATCGCTGAATTATTTGATAAATATTTACAAAACAACAGAGGTACTTTGTTCCATCAAAGAAAGTGTGTTGTTTTTAAAATATGTGAAAAAGTAAATACTGTTCTAAAGAAATGCATGCCTTGGAAAGAATTTTGAAAAATAGGTGTTTGGAAATGTGTCATCTTTTGTTGCTGAAAAGATGGAACTGTGTTACTCTAAAAGCTCTTACATTTGTACATTTTAAAAACACAGAAACAGAATTTTCTAACATATTTCAATATTTTGCAAGAGAAGAATGAACTTTGAATCCATTGTTTATAACATTAAAATACAACACCTTCCTACCAGGAAGTACTGAATTCCACTTTAAAAATGAACGTATACTGGCCAAGTTTCTACATTAAAAAAAAAAAACTAGAATCATTGGAGGATGGAGCGGAAGAACAACTACCACGGTTCAGGAAACTCTCACAGGGTCCCATTTTTAGAAAGGCTGCTCACTTAGTTTAACACTCTATCACTGCACCTTGAAAAGAAAAAGAAATGCAAAAAAGCAAAATGGCTGTCTGAGGAGGCCTTACAAATAGCTGTGAAAAGAAAAGAAGCGAAAAGCAAACAAGAAAAGGAAAGATATACTCATTTGAATGCAAAATTCCAAAGAATAACAAGGAGAGATAAGAAAGCCTTCTTCAGTAATCAGTGCAAAGAAATAGAGGAAAACAATAGAATGGAAAAGACTAGAGATCTCTTCAAAAAAATTAGAGATGCCAAGGGAACATTTCAGGCAAAGATGGGCTCAATAAAGGACAGAAATGGTATGGACCTAGCGAAGCAGAAAATATTAAGAGGGGGCAAGAATACACAGAAGAACTGTACAAAAAAAGATCTTCATGACCCAGATAATCATGATGAATGTGGTCCACTGGAGAAGGGAATGGCAAGCCACTTCAGTATTCTTGCCTGGAGAACCCTTTGAACAGTAGGAAAAGGCAAAATGATAGGATACCGAAAGAGGAACTCCCCAGGTCATTAGGTGCCCAATATGCTACTGGAGATCAGTGGAGAAATAACTCCAGAAAGAATGAAGGGCTGGAGCCAAAGCAAAAACAATATCCAGTTGTGGATGTGACTGGTGATAGAAGCAAGATCTGATGCTGTAAAGAGCAATATTGCACAGGAACCTGGAATGTCTGGTCCATGAATCAAGGCAAATTGGAAGTGGTCAGACAAGAGATGGCAAGGGTGAACGTCGACATTCTAGGAATCAGCGAACTAAAATGGACTGGAATGGGTGAATTTAACTCAGATGACCATTACATCTACTATTGCGGGCAAGAATCCCTCAGAAGAAATGGAGTAGCCATCATGGTCAACAAAAGAGTCTGAAATGCAGTACTGGGATGCAACCTCAAAAACGACAGAATGATCTCTGTTCGTCTCCAAGGCAAACCATTCAAAATCACAGTTATCCAAGTCTACGCCCCAACCAGTAATGCTGAAGAAACTGAAGCTGAACGGTTTTATGAAGACCTGCAAGATCTTTTAGAACTAACACCCAAAAAAGATGTCCTTTTCATTATAGGGGACTGGAATGCAAAAGTAGGAATTCAAGAAACACCTGGAATAACAGGCAAATTTGGCCTTGGAATGCGGAATTAAGCAGGGCAAAGACTAATAGAGTTTTGCCAAGAAAATGCACTGGTCATAGCAAACACCCTCTTCCAACAACACAAGAGAAGACTCTACACATGGACATCACCAGATGGTCAACACCAAAATCAGACTGATTATATTCTTTGCAGCCGAAGATGGAGAAGCTCTATACAGTCAACAAAAACAAGACCAGGAGCTGACTGTGGCTCAGATCATGAACTCCTTATTGCCAAATTCAGAATTAAATTGAAAAAAGTGGGGAAAACCGCTAGACCATTCAGGTATGACCTAAATCAAATCCCTTATGATTATACAGTTGAAGTGAGAAATAGATTTAAGGGTCTAGATCTGATAGATAGAATGCCTGATGAACTATGGACGGAGATTCGTGACATTGTACAGGAGACAGGGATCAGAACATCCCCATGGAAAAGAAATGCAAAAAAGCAAAATGGCTGTCTGGGGAGGCCTTACAAATAGCTGTGAAAAGAAGAGAGGCAAAAAGCAAAGGAGAAAAGGAAAGATATAAGCATCTGAATGCAGAGTTCCAGAGAATAGCAAGGAGAGATTAAAAAAAAAGCCTTCTTCAGTGATCAATGCAAAGAAATAGAGGAAAACAACAGAATGGGAAAGACTAGAGATCTCTTCAAGAAAATTAGAGACACCAAGGGAACATTTCATGCAAAGATGGGCTCGATAAAGGACAGAAATGGTCTGGACCTAACAGAAGCAGAAGATATTAAGAAGAGGTGGCAAGAATACACGGAAGAACTCTACAAAAAAGATCTTCATGACCCAGATAATCATGATGGTGTGATCACTAATCTAGAGCCAGACATCTTGGAATGTGAAGTCAAGTGGGCCTTAGAAAGCATCACTACAAACAAAGCTAGTGGAGGTGATGGAATTCCAGTTGAACTGTTTCAAATCCTGAAAGATGATGCTGTGAAAGTGCTGCACTCAATATGCCAGCAAGTTTGGAAAACTCAGCAGTGGCCACAGGACTGGAAAAGGTCCGTTTTCATTCCAATTTCAAAGAAAGGCAATGCAAAAGAATGCTCAAACTACCGCACAATTGTACTCATCTTACATGCTAGTAAAGTAATGCTCAAAATTCTCCAAGCCAGGCTTCAGCAATACGTGAACCATGAACTCCCTGATGTTCAAGCTGGTTTTAGAAAAGGCAGAGGAACCAGAGATCAAATTGCCAACATCTGCTGGATTGTCGAAAAAGCAAGACAATTCCAGATAAACATCTATTTCTGCTTTATTGACTATGCCAAAGCCTTTGACTGTGTGGATCACAATAAACTGTGGAAAATTCTTCAAGAGATGGGAATACCAGACCACCTGACCTGCCTCTTGAGAAACCTGTATGCAGGTCAGAAAGCAACAGTTAGAACTGAACATGAACAACAGACTGGTTCCAAATAGGAAAAGGAGTAGGTCAAGGCTGTATATTGTTACCCAGCTTGTTTAACTTATATATGCAGAGTACATCATGAGAAATGCTGGGCTGGATGAAGCACAAGCTGGAATCAAGGTTGCCGGGAGAAATATCAATAACCTCAGATATGCAGATGACACCATCCTTGGCAGAAAGTGAAGAAGAACTAAAGAGCCTCTTGATGAAAGTGAAAGAGGAGAGTAAAAAAGTTGGCTTAAAGCTCAACATTCAGAAAACTAAGATCATGGCATCCAGTCCCATCACTTCATGGCAAATAGATGGGCAAACAGTGAAAACAGTGGTTGACTTTATTTTGAGGGGCTCCAAAATCACTTCGGATGGTGACTGAAGCCATAAAATTAAAAGACACTTACTCCTTGGAAGGAAAGTTATGACCAACTAGACAGCATATTAAAAAGCAGAGACATTACTTTGCCAACAAATGTCCATCTAGTCAAGGCTATGGTTTTTCCAGTAGTCATGTATGGATGTGAGAGTTGGACTATAAAGAAAGCTGAGTGCCGAAGAATTGATGCTTTTGAACTGTGGTCCTGGAAAAGACTCTTGAGAGTCCCTTGGACTGCAAGGAGATCCATCCAGTCCATCCTAAAGGAGATCAGTCCTGAGTGTTCATTGGAAGAACTGATGTTTAAGCTGAAACTCCAATACTCTGGCCACCTGATGAGAAGAGCTGACTCACTGGAAAAGACCCTGATGCTGGGAAAGATTGAAGGCTGGAGAAGGGGATGACAGAGGATGAGATGCTTGGGTGGTACCACCGACTCAATGGACATGGGTTTGGGTGAACTCCGGGAGTTGATGGACAGGGAGGCCTGGCTTGCTGTGGCCCATGGGGTCACAAAGAGTTGGACATAACTGAGGGACTGAACTGAACTGATATGCATAATTTTTGAATAAGCAGCTCCACAATTTCATTTTGCAATACACTCTGCAAATTATGCAGCTGGCTCTGGAACTCATGAGTCAAGGTAGTTTTCATTTGAATTTACGTATTTTTGAGGTATTTTCTCAGTGACAACAACCACAAAATTCAAGTATTAATGTAAAACGAACTTTGAATAGCTATATCATGCTGCTAAACTACCCTTGTCAAAAATAATTATATATGAGTAGTACTTGTTTATTTATAACTAGTTATACACAATCACAAATAAAACATTTAGAGAATGCAAAATTATTTGGAGTTGTTACTAAAGAAAATTAAAAGCATGTTTATTTCTATTTTTTTATTTATAGTACACACAAATTAATGTCATACATGCATATCATTTATAAATAAATTAGCATCTATTTCATAAGAATATACTGCATGTTCAACAATTTGTCAAAAGACTTTCGAAAACAGACCTAGCCTCCGAATGATAATCTTTTCCTTTTGGAGCCCAAACTCTGAAATTACTCCCTCTTCCGGCAATCATTTACTCAGCAATACTTCAGGAGACAGGGAGGGAGGCAGTGACCAGCTTGGTTGGTAAAGAGGATTTAGAGTCAGGACTGGGTTCAAACCCAAGTGTCCTCTATGAAGTATCCCCGTTTGTTAACCTTTCACCTGATCAGTGCCCAGAGTAGCGTGACGCTCATGTGTAAGGGCCTGGCACACCTCCAGAAGCTGATGAAGCACCAGTGACACCAGCATCCACACAGGAGTTTCCACTAGGAGCCTGATGGACTCAGTACCCTTGTCTCTACCTGGTCCACTCGGCCCAGTGACTCTGGATGGTGGCAATATTTCAGGTTGTGAGGTGAGCTGCGTCTTTCTGGGGACACCGGAGTGGTAATACTGATATAACTCAAAGGTTTCTCTCTTTAAATATACCAGGGGATCTAACTGCTATTAATTTCTCTCCATAAAATCAGGGAGATGAGGGCCTGGACGGAGGGGCGTCGGTGAGGCCCTCGGGGACTTAAGGCCCGGCCGGGCGCTCCCTGGGTGACGGATGCAGCAGGGCTGGACCACCATTCAGGCCATCCCAGGAGTGCAGCTTCGGACTTTCTCCTGGGCTCGCCCAAACGGAACCTCAGCCCTTCACCTCGCGTGCTTCACCCATCCCGCCCTCGAGCGGCCTGTCCCCGAGGGCAGTGCTCCCCAAGATCACTCCGGGGCACCGCGCCCACCTCCGGAGGCCGCGGAGCCCCGCAGGAGTTCCCCAAGAGAGTGCGAGGGAAAGGGTCCGACCCCTTCGCCTCAGGGTGGCTGCCCCGCGCGGGGAGGGAGCCCGCCGCCCGCGGTCTCCCCGGGACCTTACCTGGATGGTGTGGCCGCTGCCTGGGGCGGTGGGGCCCCCCACCAACTTGCAGTAGAGCTCGGGCCGGGGCCGAGCGCCCCCGGGCTCCCGCTCCCCGCAGGTGGCCGTGGCCCAAATCCTGGCCACCTCGGCCAGGTTGAAGTAGGGCGGGTGCAGGCTGAGGTGGGCCGGGGCCGGCGGGTGTCGAGCCGCCGCGCACCCCGCCTGCACCAGCAGCAGCGACAGCAGCGGCAGCACCGACCCCGGTGCCCAGTCCCGAGCCCGCCCGGCCGCTGCCATCCCGCCGCGCTGGGCGGCCCGCGGAGGGGCTGGGGACCCCGCGCTCCCGCGAACGATGCTCACGCGACGAGCGAGCGCCGCCCGGGCGTGGGTGGTGGCGGCTGATGCGCGCCCACGCCCCACGCGCCGGGTGCCGGCGGCGAGGGGGCGGCTCCTCGGGGCTGGAACTTGCGGCGGCCGCAGCGGGCACCCGCCCGACCAGGAACTGACAGCGCTGGGCCTCGGCCCGAAGACTGCGGCTCCGCCAGCGCCCTGCAAACTTCGCGGGCGGGGAGGGCCAGAGGCGTGTCCCGGTTCCCACCCCCGCGGCTGAAGGGAGTCCCGGACCGCCCCACCTTCCCACCGCCGGGGCAGAGATCGGGTAGTCCGCTTCTCCGGAGCCTCTAGGTGGACCTCGGACTAGGGGCAAGGAGGCTCCGGCGAACGGGGTGAGACAATAGCTGCCACCGCCTGCGGAACCTCCACCAGAGCCATTGCGGGTACCCAGATGAGTTTCAGTTGTCGAAGGACAAGTCCCGTCAATTCGCAGTCACTGGGCGCCAACAAGATCTATGGCACTCAGACACATCCTGAGGGTGGGATCAAAGGCGCTCCGGGGAACTGGGAGTGGCCGAAGGTATACAACTTAAAGACAGCCACTAGGGCAAGCTGTAGTTTGCCAGGCTGTAAAGCCACCTCACTGGAAAGACTGATGCTGAAGTTGAAGCTGAAATTGTTCCCGCCACCTGATATGAAGAGCCGACTGACTGGAAAAGACCCTGATACGGGGAAAGATTGAAGGCAAAAGAAGAAGGGAGTGGCAGAGGATGAGATGGTTAGATAGCATCACTGACTCAATGGACATGAATTTGAGCAAACTCGGAGAGGTAAAGGACAGGGGAGCCTGCCCTGCCGCAGTCCATGGGGTTGCAAAGAGACACGACTTAAGCCACTGAACAACAGCAAACAAACCTACCTTGGGGGAAATCCTTCAGAGGCCCCATCTGCTGTGTTTTACAGGTAAACAGCAATGTTGAGTATATTACTCTTAGCTGTCACATGGCCTCTGAGTAGAGGACAGTAACCTCCCGTCTCCCAGGGCTGAGGCTTGGTCTTGTAGGCAAGACACTTCACCAAAAAGGAGATGGCACAAGCCCTCTAACAGTCGGAGGAGGGTGTCATTGCTGCAGGCCAGGACCGACAAAAGTGTCTTGAGAAAGAAGGACTAGAGCTACAGCTTCCAAAGATGGAGAAGGAAAAAAGAGGTACGGTTTGACAGCGCTCCTGGAACAAAAATTGAGATGAAGATTAAAATGGAGCAGTTGAAAGAAGAGAGAACTAACTAGCATATTTATTAAACACTGGGATACGTTGTAGTAGGAAGGAAGCATGTCTATTTAATCTTATGTTCTTCAAAAACAAACAGAAGGAGAAAGGGATTTGTGGGGATAACACAAAACTTCAGACTGATAAATTGACTACATAAAAAAATGTGTGCACCAACAGGCAAATAGAACAAATCGAAAACAGATAGAGGAAAAAATGCATATCATAAAAGACTTGTGATTAATGACTTTAATATATAAAATGCATTTACAAAATAATTCAAGAAAGCTGAAATATGGGGGCTAATAGATCTAACAACTGACAGGAAAATAAATTCGTTAAGCTAATAAACATATTAAAAAATTGACCTTTCTGAGAATTGAAATGCAAACATAGCACCAATAAGATTCATGTTTCACCTAGCAATTGCCGAAGAATTTTTTTTTAATGATAAAACTGAAAGTTGAAGAAAATTCAAGGAATTAATTCTAACACACTTGGTAGAAGTGAAAACCATATAACCTTTCAAGAGGGCAATTTTTGCAGCGCTTAGCAAATGACTTCATCTTGCATATATTCTGCCTTCCTTAACAATTTCGCTTGTATAGATTTACATCCAGGAAACGGTTAAGGAAGTTTGCTAAGATTTAATGGCAAGGATTTAGCAGAGATACTTATAATTGTTTTAAGCTTGCATGCTAAGTCACTTCAGTTGTGTTCGACCCTGTGACCCTATGGACTATAGCCCACCAGGCTCCTCTGTCCATGGGATTCTCCAGGCAAGAATACTGGAATGGATTGCCATGCCCTTCTCCAAGGGATCTTCCCAATCCAGGGATCGAACCAGCATCTCTTATGTCTCCTGCATTGGCAGGCAGGTTCTTTACCACTAGTGCCACCTGGGCCACAGCAGTTTTAAGCTTGCTGCTGCTGCTGCTGCTAAGTCACTTCAGTCATGTCCGACTCTGTGCAACCCCATAGACGGCAGCCCACCACGCTCCCCCATCCCTGGGATTCTCCAGGCAAGAACACTGGAGTGGGTTGCCATTTCCTTCTCTATGAAGTCATTAAAATGATGTTATAGAAGTATTCTTTCTGACATAGAAAGATGTTCACAATATTTTAATAGAAAAGAAAGGATGTAAAATAATACATATGTACAAAAATTAACCATATTTCTAAACACTAGAAACAAACTGTCCAAAAATGAAATTAAGAGCCATTCCATTTACAATATTCAAAAAGAATAAAAGTCTTAGGATTTAATTTAAGAAAAGAAGTGCAAGACTTCAACATTTAAATAGTGTTAACATGTAACCCAGCAATTACAATACTAAGTCTGTATTCAAAAGAACTGAAAAATATATTCATACAGAAAAAGTGTACATGGATGTTCATAACAACATTCATAACAGCCAAAAAGTGAAAATAATTCAATGCTTACTAACTAGTGAATAGAAAAACAAAATGTGGTATAACCATCCAATGCAATATCATTTAGCCATAAAAAAGAATGAAGATCTGATATGTGCTACAACATGGATGAACCCTGAAAAACATTACACTAGGTGAAGGAAGCCAGACACAAAAGGTCACATATGTAACGGGGAGTAACTGCTAACGGAAATGGGAATTTTTTTTTGAGGGGGGGAATGATGCAAATGTTAGATAGAGGTGATGCTAAATCTGAAACTCCAATACTTTGGCCACCTCATGCGAAGAGCTGACTCATTGGAAAAGACCCTGATGCTGGGAGGGATTGGGGACAGGAAGAAAAGGGGATGACAGAGGATGAGATGGCTGGATAGCATCACCGACTCGATGGACATGAGTTTGAGTGAACTCTGGGAGTTGGTGATGGACAGGGAGGCCTGGCGTGCTGCGATTCATAGGGTCGCAAAGAGTCGGACACAACTGAGCGACTGAACTGAACTGATGGTTGTATGACTCTGTGAATATACAGTTGACCCTTGAACAGCATGGATTTGAACTGCAAGAGTCCACTTATCCATGGATTTTTTTCAATAAATAGTTACTACAATACTTGTTGTTTAGTCGCTAAATTGTGTCTGACTCTTTGCTACTCCAGGGACTATACCCCACCAGGCTCCTCTGTCCATGGGATGTCCTAGGCGAGAATACTGGAGTGGGTTGCCATTTCCTTCTTCAACTATGTGCTCCTTGAAGCAGAACTGGGGATATAAGAAGCCAACTTAAAGTTATTCTTGGATTTTTGACTGGGGGGAACAGTCAGCACCCCTAACCCCTATGTTGTTCAAAGGTCAACTCTAATACTAAAAAACACTGAACCATCCACTTTGAAAGTCAGTTTATGGTATATGAATTGCATCTTAACACACCCATTATTAAAAAAGAATTTTTGCAGAACTGAAATATACATTATATATAAAAGAATGTATGAATGTGGGCATGTGCATACATGCGTATGTGAAAGCATATTCAAAGTGATTTTGAAAGTTATACAAGAAGATGTTCAAGAGTAAATAGATGTGATAGAAGGGACTTTGTGTATATTCTTTTTGCTATGTCTATATTTTAAAGTTTTTTCCAATCATGAACCTCTGCTGCTTTGCCCTAATAAGAACATTCACATTTTAATAAATCAATGAAAGCCCAGCATTGCCTGGAATAGTCCCACTGAGATGGTGTGGTTCTATGTAAATGGATGAAAGAACATTGTGAGAAAGTGAGACAGATTTTACTTTCTTTTTATAAAGCCCGTCCAGATAAGATTTTCTGAAGGAAAATATTCAACAAACAGCTAAGATTCCAAAATTATTTTATCAGTATGCAAATATGAAAGCAAAGTCTACGTTGAAGACACTGTTCTCTACCCAGCCAGTAATTCCCCATGACACCAGGCCCGCTCACTGAGAGATTCTGAGGTCGGAACCCCTAGCAGCAGAATCGACCATCTGTGGATGCAAATCAGCCCTTCTTCCTCATAGAACTTTGTATTTTGCTCTGGTGGTGGAGGTTTAGTCACTACGTCATGTCCGACTCTTGTGACCCCATGGACTGTAGTCTGCCAGGCTCCTCTGTCCATGGGATTCTCCAGGCAAGAATACTAGAGCAGGTTGCCGTTTCCTTCTCCAGGGAATCTTCCCCACCCAGGAACTGAACCCAGGTCTCCTGCATTGTAGGCAGATTCTTTACCGACTGAGATGTAAGGGAAGCCCATTCAGTTCAGTTCAGTTCAGTTCAGTCGCTCAGTCATGTCTGACTCTTTGCGACCCCATGAACTGCAGCACACCAGGCCTCCCTGTCCATCAGCAACTCCCAGAGTCCACCCAAACCCATGTCCATTGAGTCAGTGACGCCATCCAGCCATCTCATCCTCTGTCCTCCCCTTCTCCTCCTGCCCTCAATCTTTCCCAGCATCAAAGACTTTTCAAATGAGTCAGCTATGAGGGAAGCCCGTATTTTGCTCTAAAAGGCGACAATTACGAGCATGACACACAAATTGCTGTATTGTACATGGCAGTATTTCTCTTTAATTTGTTTTATTACACTCCCTACCTAGTCAGATGGTATGTGATATCATTGACTTCACACTGTCACTGCTGTTTAAAAATAGCTTTGTGATGTCAGAGCATAATAGGTATATTTGCGATTGAGAACAGCTTTAAAGGTGAACAAATAAAAGCTACACATATAAAGTTCATATTTGTTAGTAAAACTGTCTCTCTAAAGACTGTGCATCCAGGATCTTCCCTAGTGGCCCAGTGGCTACAGTCTGCATACCCGCTGCAGAGGACCTGGGTTCAGTCTCTGGTCAAAGCACCAGATCCTGCTCGCTCAAATAAAAATCCCACGTGCCACAGTGAAGATCAAAGGTCCCGAGTGCCCTAAGACCCCGCATAGCCAAATAATTAATCAAAAAAAGACTATGTACCCAAAACAAATACCTCAGGAGCACCAACACTCCGTAGTTCTAGATATGGGAGATTTGATCGGAATAATGACACTTTGACTGGGGGAGAGGAGAAAGGCCGCTCTGCAGTTTAAATGAAGAAATGTATGAATAAGTGCTTTTAAACACTAAGGCAGCAAATAGAAGGCACACTTGTGTTTTTAAGGCAAAATGGGGCTCTTGTGTTTTAATGGGAAAAGATGATGCTTGAAGAAATTAAATGACTTGCCCACATTTTAAGAAAAATAGGAATAATAAACAGGACCCAGACCTTCTGATTCTCCCTTCCTGCTCCTCAAGGACTCTGGGGGGAACCCCATGTGAGGTGTGAGAGCTGCAGAAGTATCCCGAGTGCAGGAGGAGATATTGGCTTACCTAGCTCTAGAGGGGTGGGTGTGAGAGACATGCATAGAAGTGGGTAAACAAACCCAAACTAACACAGTGAATTTGGGGTTTGGCTGAGCTCCTAATACTTCAGAAGTGATTCATGCATAACTATGTCCTTCAGATTAACTTAGAAATGCGACTTGCCATGCCATTGTTGCAAAATATTTCCCTAGTATCAACAAAGAAGACTGCAAGTGTAGTAAAGGCGCTGTTCACCAAGGGCATAATCAAACTGGACCATGTTCTGTTAGTTCCATGATGGGCCTAACATTATACTTATGACTGACGCTCCTTTAGGTGAAAGCATGGATTTTCTTCTTCTCCTTCGTCCCCACCCCCACCCCCAATATGGCTGCCCTTTTCCTTCTGCCCTGCCAAGTCATCCTAGGAATATGAACTGGGATTATAAATCCCAGGTCCTGCTTATTATTAATATTACTATTCTTCTTAAAATTGTATTGTTAAACTACACCTTACCATTGGCTTGGTTTCATTTTAAAAACAAGTTGGAACTTCCCTGGCAGTTCAGTGGTTAAGAATCCATCTTTCAGAGCAGGGGACTCGTGTTCCTTCCCTGGTTGGGGAACTAAGATCCCACATATGTGGGGCAACTAAGTCCTGGAGCCGCAACAAAAGATTCTGCAGCAACTAAGACCCAACGCAGCCAAATAAATAAATATACATTTTTTTTTTTAAGTAACACTTTCCCACTTTTATCATCACTTCACAGAAAAAACAATGACATCTTTCTAAGCCAACAGCAGTATGTGGGTCACCACCAACAGCAGTGAAAAGAATATAAACAAAATAGAAAAACAGAAGGCATTACTGCTGCTTGCAAAACTACACACCTGCCGAGGCCTCCCCTTGAAAACCAGAGGGAACTAGATGATGAGGAAAATTTTGCTGTGCAACTGGTCAGCCTGACTGCAAACCCAAAAACGGAGAACGTCCTTTGCAATCCAATCACTCTATCATAAAATATAGGAATATAAGGGTATATATGAATATCCTTTTATTATACTTTTCTCATGACCTTCTGCTTTGAAAGAATATCACTACCTGTATTTCCTAAATATTTTCCATGTTATCAAAGATCTATATAACTGCCAATATCGGCTTTGGCTTAGCATGAAGTCATTAACATGACCACACTGAGCTTTAATCATTCCAGCTCAAAGTGGAGAAAGGATGAGGATCCATTATTCTATGTTGCTAAATAAAGGCAGGGTTTCTACTGGTCATTTTGAAAACTGAGAATTGCCCCTAGGCCCCTAGGCTTTGGAAAACACAAATAGAATACCACCCACGTGTATTTATAGATAAGAGGTCAAAGTTAAGGCTTGACCAAGTTCTGGCACGAAATGGTGTCCAGAACACAGCCTGCGCCTGCCTGGGATTACAGCACATCTCACCCCCACTGCCTTTCGTGGTGAGCCTCCTGCCTTAGGCCTCTAATCTAATGTGTGCGTGTTACTCAGTCATGCCTGACTCCTTGTGACCCCATGGACTGTAGCCCGCCAGGTTCCTCCATCCATGAGATTCTCCAGGCAAGAATACTGGAGTAGGTTGCTATTTCCTTCTGCACCTAATCTCATGGCTTCTTATAAAGTAGTGATGCTCCCTTGGCACGTGGCCTGGGTCTGGCTCATAATCTCAGCTCAGAAACCCCAGTGTTCACCAAACCGAGTGGAATTCTCAGTATGCAACATTTCTACTCACTGCAAGCAGATCCCAGCTTCAGCTGGAACCTTGACATTAGTACTGTGCATTAGGGCACTCCCTGGTAGTCCACTCTGCCAAAGACCCTATGAAGCACTCACATTCCCACTGCATGAATTTCCTCTCCAGCTCTTGTTTCACACACTCCAGTTTGGCCTTTATATGAAGTATGCAGTTGGGCAGAGCAGGTAATTTTATACATTTATACATTACTAAGGAGAATTCCTTTTTCCTCGCCAGCTGTATGTTACTAGAAGTAATGGGGCTAGGATAAAAGAAAGTCTGTACCTAGGTAATAAGTACCTTTTCTTAACAATGAAATATTTTCCTGTCAGCCCAGAGCTCACCCTGAAAGGTAAGTGGGCAGAAGTCATTATTCTCATTTTGTGGATGAGTGAAAATAAGGTAATGAGTAATTAGACCATCTGGCTCAGGCATAGTGGAAATTTAAGAAATGGAGCCTTCATTCTCTTGACATGAAGGCTAAGTAATTTATCCGGCAGAGATTTTGAGTGAAAGGTAGAAAGCAGCCTCTAAATTACCCCCTTGAGTCATTTTCTCATTTTCCCCTTTTGTGCCACCCTAAATTTAAGGATTTGAACCCAGTTGAATGATTTCTGTGACCACAAAATGTATCCAACTGGCAATATTCAGCCACACTGCAGTTTGTTTCCATGTCAAAAATACCTCACGTCAGAGATATGCATTTTGGTAAGAATCTGTCCAACAGATCTAATAGAAGGTTGGTTCACAATAAAATATGAAAACTTTTGTGAACAGAGACTGGCCCAAAGACTTTTTTTGTCTCTTTTGAGATCTCTATAGAAGTGAGATATACCAAGCAGCAGATTGGTAAATACTTGTCAAAATTCAGATTGAATTAATATTACTTAAATACTAGAACATAGAGTTAATAGGTAATTTTGTAAACCATATAATCACTGAACTCTCTCATCACTTAATGCTCTTTAATAACCATCTTAGTGCTGAGCAGTTCACAGAACAAATGAGGGTGTTAATTTCAATACTTCTTTATTTAACTGAAAGAAAGTAAAAGTGAAGTCGCTCAGTCCTGTCTGACTCTTTGCAATCCAATAGACTGTAGCCTACCAGGCTCCTCCATCCATGGGATTTTCCAGGCAAGAGTACTGGAGTGGGTTGTCATTTCCTTCTTTAGGGGATCTTCCCAACCCGGGGATCAAACCTGAGTCTCCCACATTATAGGCAGACACTTTACCGTCTGAGCCACCAGGAAAGTCCTCTTTTTTTTTTAATTAATTAATTTTAATTGGAGGCTAATTACTTTACAATATTGTAGTGGTTTTTGCCATACATTGACATGAATCAGCCATGGGTGTACATGTGTTCCCCATCCTGAAGCCCCTCCCTCTTCCCTCCCCATCCCATCCCTCAGGGTCATCTCAGTACACCAGCCCTGAGCACCTTGTCTCATGCATCAAACCTGAAAAGTCCTCTTTATTTAATTGAATAAATTCTTTATTTAATTGAAGTATAGTTAATTTATAATGTTGTGTTAGTTTCAAGTGTACAGCAAAGTGATTAGGTTATACATGTATATATATTCTTGTTCAGATTCTTTTCCAGTATAAGTTATTATAATACATTGAGTATAATTCCCTGTGCTACACAGTAGGTCCTTATTGCTAACCTATTAGGTATATAATAGTGTGTATATGTTAATCCCAAACCCCTAATTAACTCTCTCCTGTTCCCCACTATCCCCTTTGATAGCCATAAGTTTGTTTTCTATGTCTGTGAGTCTATTTGTCTTGTAAATAATTTTTTGTATCATTTTTTAGGTTCCACATATTAAGTGATATTGTTAGGGGAAGGACACTCACTGAAACTGCCCATCCTGGCCAGGCCCTTTAGTAACCATTTTCATGAGCTGTTTTACGACAGGAGGTCCTGGTAAGGAACACGGAACTAATAAACCATCACCAACCTGAAGAGTTCAGGAAAGGTCAAAAGGAGACACCACATATCTGACCACCTCCCAGAATCCTTCTCTCTGGCATCCATCTTGCCTGAACAAGGCACGCACCACCAGGAAGGACTTTGAGTCAGAATGATTGGCCAAAGACCACCCAGAAATTAATCCCATCACCATAAAACCTCTGCCACGCGGCAGAGCTGTTCTCCTGGATTCCCTTACCCTACTGCTCTCCAGCCGACTGCCCTTTCCCAATAAAATCTCTTGCTTTGTCAGCACACGTGTCTCCTCAGACAATTCATTTCCGAGTGTTAGACAAGAGCCCAGTTTGGCCCTGGAAGAGGTCACCCTTCCTACAACAATATCATATAACACATTACTTTTTAAGAAGTCAGTGTAGATTCGACTTTCTCATTTCTCTATTTTTTTATCTAAATTTATAATAGAGTTCCAAATGATGCTTATGGGACTCACAAACTATTTCCTTATCTCATACAGTGAGCTCTTCAAGGAAGTAAATTCCAAAGATGATTCTGAGTGGCTGGTTAGACAGCCAGGCCTATAAATCAACCAGAAAATATGAGTATAACTTCATGAGTGACCCTGAGGAGGTGGGAGGAGATGAGAGAGGGACAGAGTCAGTAGTATGTAAATAATATGAAATGATGAGGAGTTCCCAAAGTCATGGGAACTCTTAACATAATCTATGCAGGAGATAGAAATGACTATCTGCCTACCAAAGCTTGGTTCTCCCCTTCCAGAGTATAAAATTGTTCTGGAAAGTGGCTGCTGGCCCCAGGAATACATTTCCCACCCTACTTGCATCTAGGTGGGGTCATTAACTGATTTTGAGCCAATTGAAAAGTGAGAGGTGATCCATAAAAACCTTTTGCATGATCCTTCACATTTTGCCTCTTTTCCTACCTGGACGCTCAGGGCTCCAATGCCCTGGGAGCTGATTATATTCTGTCCTACACTGTTTCCAACATTGAATATTATTTGTATTCAGCTCCATTGTAGGTTCCCTGACTGCAAGAAAAGGTGTCTCTTACACCACCTTGCAGAGTGGTGATGACAATAGGTGCTCAATAAATGCGTATGACTCGATCAGTTGGTTTGGTTGGTGTAATCTGGTGTAATTTTATAGCTCTTCATGCCATTAATTGTGTGCCACATGTTCAGTTGTGCCTGACTCTTTGCAACCTCATGGACTGCAGCCTGCCAAGGTTCTATGTCCATGGGAATTTTCCAGGCAAGTATACTGGAGTGGGTTGCCATTTCCTCCTTCAAGGGATCTTCCTGACCCAGGGATCAACCCCACATCTCCTGCATTTAAATTCTTTACTATTTGGATCCTTTACCCACTGAGCCATCAGGGAAGCTCCAGAGCATTCCCAAATACTGATGCCATCTTCCAATCTTTATACATCAGCTTTATTTTCCAAATATCATAATTCTGCCTTATTCAGAAAAAAATAGAATATGTATAACTTTTAAGCACAATTAGTTAAAAATATTGTTTTTATTTTATTATTGTTACATTGGTGGCCCCTCAGTGAACCACATCTCTCAGAACTTCTGCCCTTGTGTTGTTCCTTCCCATCCTTAGTCTGCGTTTGGTCTGATGACTTGCTTTGGTAAATGAGATATTAGCAAGTTTGAAGCAAACAGAAACTTGACAAGTGTTTGCCATCTTAGAATTCTTCTTAGAACACAGACCAACCAATCTGCTGGGGAAAGAATGTATAGAGAGGTCCTGGAATATGTGAGACCATGCTAAGCATTGTGAGTAAAGCCAGCTTGGTCTTAAAAGCCCCATTCAAGGCATCAGCTCAAGCCACTGGCAAGAGAGATCCCAGGTGAGACCAGCAGACCCATCTAGCTGATTCCAGCCTAGGCTGCTAAATCATGAACAATTGAAAAGTTGTTGTTTTAAGCCACTGGCTTTAGTAGTGTTAGTCGCTCAGTGGAGTCCGACTCTTTACGACCCCTTGGACCGTGGCCCGCCAGGCTCCTCTGTCCATGGGATTCTCCAGGCAAGAATACTGGAGTGGATTGCCATTCCCTTCTCCAGAGGATCTTTCCGACCCAGGGATCAAACCTGCATCTGTCTCCTGCATTGCAGGCAGATTCTTTACCATCTAAGCTACAGGGAAGATCCCACTGGCTTTAGGGTGGTCTATTACACAATAGCAGATAACCACAATAGTCAGAATCTCATTTCTTATTCGTCAATATGCACATTCTAGTCTTAAATGCCTTGAGTTAGCATTAACAGTAAAATATATCAATAGAATACTCTTCCCAATTAGAGTGAGGAAGTTTTATTTCTAGACATTTCTGGGAAACAGATTTTAGAAACTGACTTTTGCATTTAGATTTTTTTTTTCTATGTAGTTCATGTCTTTCAGACAAAGTTTATCTCTACTTATTTTTTTTCCTGGCTTTTTACCCCTGGGTAAGCATCTAGGGAAATGAAAAATTTGATCTCATGAATTTTATGCCCTGTTTTTCGCTCTTGCCAAATTGCTCTGCTACTTCATTCCAAGTTAAAAAAAAAAAATTCTTGTAAATATGCTATCTGCCACGGCACCAAGAGGAATGCCAGAAAGGACAATTCTATAAAAATAGATTTCTTCATTCTGTATCTATATGATTCCACACAGTCAGAGACTCCATTAGCAGCTATCTTGCGAGTCATAGTTTTCCTCTGAAAATAGGATTTTTACCGTTTGTGAGACTTTGGCCTCTTTTTTTCCCTCAACTTGTGTTGGTGTTTTACGTTTCCTTATTTCCTTCTTCATGTACCTTTCATAGGTTGGTCTCTAAATGAAGTATTTCTCCCTTATCTTTCAGTTAGGAAAAGTGTAGTTTGCCTTGAAAAAGAGTTTCTTTCATAAGTTCATCAAGCATTGGAAAATTCAAGAACACGGTAAGCAAAAAGTATTTTAAAACTGAAAGAAAAAGCAGCAAAAACTAGTTTTTCAGTTGTTGAGATGGTTTTAGAATGATCAGGCCTCGTTTAAATCACTGCTAATCAAAGTGTGGTCTGTGGACCCTGCCAGTCCCTACACTGTCATTGCAAAGAGAAAAATACAAAAACTGAGTGTTTATAAATATTTTTAGCAATTTGATATTCCCATGACATCCAACCATGTGATCATTTTTCTCATAACCTAGTTTTATTTTACAAAATTCTGGTTAACAGTCGATTGGAATTTTTTAAAACAGTCTTTCTTCATTGCTTAAAAAGCACTAGTATAAATGATCTTTCCAAAGTATCTTCCAGCCTCACACCTAGAAAAGTGTGGAACCCAGAGTGGGTAGGTAAAAAACATTTGTTGATTGATTGCTAATGACTTGATAGGCAGTTTCTAGTCCCATGATGCTCTAATAGTAAGTTAAATCTTTACCATTCACTAAACAATACATACAGCAAACATAAAAAAAGTCAGAGTTTCACAAAGTTTCATTTTTTTTAAGGGCATGAAATAACCTGCCTAATTCTCTTGGCTTGGTATGAGTAATTAATTATACCCGCATTTAGAGAACTCAAAAGAAACAACACATATGCTAAAGGTAAAATTAGCTTTCACTTACTCCATAATGGCACCGACTGATTCAGCTGTCTTTGAGCAAACAGAGGTGGTGTAAGGTGTTGAGCTCAACGTAAGGACAAAACCCATGACTCATTCCCTAGGAAGAATAAATGCATCATTGGGTTATATCAGGTGAAAGCCTCCTTACACTTAGTACAGGAAATCAGACTCCTTGAAGTTATGTGTCTTCAAAATCGCTTTCTATCCTAGAACACCTTTATTAACTCAGATTCCAGATTAAGAAGGCTGAATATACACTAAATACTACGGTGTTTATCGGTAGGTCTCTTCCTGCCCCATAGCACCTCAGCTTCAGGGCAATCTTGCTGTGGGTTTTGCTCTGACCTCTGCCCTAGTCCCATTAATTGGGTGATGGCCTCCTTCCTATAGGGCTTCCCTGTTGGCTCAGTGGTAAAAGAATCCTCCTGCAACACAGGAGACGTGGGTTCCATCCCTGGGTAACCCACTGCAGTATTCTGGCCTGGGAAATCCCATGGACAGAGGAGCCTGGTGGACTACAGTCCATGGAGTCACAAAAGGGTCTGACATGATTTAGCAACTAAACCACCACCACCACCACCTCCTTCCTATGTGATTGTACGCAAGCCAGTTAGTCTTTATATGCTTCAGATCACTCATTGGGGAAAAAAAAAAATACAACTTTTTTAATGAGGACAAGGACACCATGAAGAGTAATTGACATAAGGTGTGAACATGTCTGTGACAGCCCTGGATGGGCCCCAGTTGGGGTTCACCATCCTTCTCCCTTCACCTTGCCCTTGCTCCCCCGACCAAGCTTTTACCATGTAGGGCAGTGAAGTAGTTAAGCCCACAGACTTCAGAGTCCTAGACTTGGGTTTAACTCTCAGCTCCCCCATCTCCTAGCTTCTGTGACTCCCTGACTTTGGGCAATTTACTGAAGCTCTGTAAGTCTCAATTCCTTCATCTGAAAATTTTTACCCCTGGCAAGAGATTTGTGACTGTGGAATGAAGACCTTCTTAAGGGTTGAAAGCAATGCTAGCACACAGCACGCCTCCGATTAGGCCAGCTATTGTTCTTTTCCACCCAGTTCCACACAGTCCCATTGTGTCTTCATTTCTGGCCCGGGGCCTGCCTAGGATCCCAATTACTCAGAATCTGGACGCTTTCTTTGCTCCTGCCTTTAAACACCAGCTCTTAATGACTGTCTTTCTGTTTCTACCTGCTGACCCCCTCTGCTGCTGCACTTTGTATCTCACCAGAGCTCCAGCAACCTAGAAGGCTGCCAGGTATCCTGTGCAAGCTCTCATTGACTTAGGATTCCCCAGTCAGCTGTTCTGCCTTGCCCACCACCCACTTTGTGCTCCTAGACCCTCTAGGACATTGCCATCACCCCCAGGCTTCTCCACTTTCTGTTGGGAGCTCCTGGATCCCTACCTCTCCATGAGCCCAACCTGCCCGGGGATTGAGCCAGAGGGGCCTAAACCCCGGTTCTGCCAGCACTTGCTGTGGAACAAGCCAGAGCATGGATCCCATCCTGAGACTAGTACCTCACCAGGGGTCAGAATGCCAGCACCAGACTGAAGGCAGATGTTACCAGAACTGTTTTGTCTAAAAACCATGTTTGATTATGACTCTTCTGGGAGCTTCTGCTGACATTTCTCTTTGCAATGAAATCCTTTAAATTTTTCCATATACATTTTTCCTTGTACTTTTGTTTAAGTTTCCTTCTGCTGCCCCATCCCACTTTCTGGGGGAACTGAGACTCTCATACCTGCATAAAAGTCATCGAAGCCAGGAGTGGTCAGTGACCTAAGCATCCGTTGAGCTGTACCTCTGCGGAGATGAGGATGGTGGTTCCGTACAGCATGAGATCTCTCATTCAACTCAAAATTCTAGAGTGCGTGTGTGTGCATGCGCGCTTGTGCACAGAGGGCGTGCACACACATTCATAGAATATTAGTTAATTTAAAACACACATGCTGCTAAGTCGCTTCAGTCGTGTCCGACTTTGTGAGACCCTGTAGACGGCAGCCCACCAGGCTCCTCCGTTCTAGGGATTCTCCAGGCAAGAACTCTGGAGTGGGTTGCCATTTCCTTCTCCAATGCATGAAAGTGAAAAGTGAAAGTGAAGTCGCTCAGTCATGTCTGACTCTTTGCAACCCCATGGACTGCAGCCTACCAGCCTCCTCCGTTCATGGGAGTTTCCAGGCAAGAGTACTGGAGTGGGTTGCCATTGCCTTCACATAGAAACACACAAAGATGGAGTCACAACCCCTTAGCAATCACTTTCAGGCCCCTCAGGCACATTTCAGCTCCATTTTGGGGCTGAGTGATGACTTGAGGTATGGGGTGGGGTAGCTCTGCTTTCAGTAAAATCATGATGGTTGTTTTACCAAGCAGTAGCCCTAGTGCAAAAATAGGATTTTTTTTTTAACTGCCCAATGGCCTCCCTTATAAGCTAGTATCTACATGCCTTAGATTCCTGAGTAAGAGAAGAAACTCATCAACACAGACTCCAAATCTCATTAGAGAAAAGCGCATCAGAAGCTTTGGTTTCAGGTCTGAGAAGCTCATGGATCCTCAGATAACCTGAGAGAATTCATTCATTCACTCAAAAATACTCAGTGAGAACCTGCTGTGTGCTAGGATCTGGACTTCTCATTGGAGCTGCAAAGAGATTGAGGCAGATACCACTTCTGATTTAATGTGACCATATGACTCATGGTCTCATATTCAGTCTCAGTGAAGTTCCTATAACCCAACACTGCCTTGCAGTGTAAACCTAGACTTCCCTGTAGGCTGTAGGAGGTCAGTCAAAACATCTTCACTTGAGGCTCCTGCCACACTCGAAACCTGCCACTTTTAAGACACAGTTCAATCCCTGGGTTGAGAAGATCCCCTGGAGGAGGAAATGGCACCACACTCCAGTATTCTTGCCTGGGAAATCCCTTGGACAGACAGCCTGGTGGGCTACAGTCCATGGGGTCACAAAAGAGTCAGACACGACTTAGTGACTAAACAACACAGTTACATTACCAAACAAGGGTTCCAAAAGTCAATCTGTTATCACCACAAACAAAATTAAACTTGAAGTCCACTCTTGCTCCCATGCGAGACTGAGAGAATTTCCATAGCAAGGAAGTCTTATAGGCCATCTTCCCTAAGGATTGAACTCAACTTTTTTGGTTTCTCTTAAACAGTTTCGGTTCAATTAAACATTAAGTGAAACCAGTCCCGACTTTGCTAATGATTTAGACTGTGTGCACGTGTCCACTGCACTTTTACCCCTGCGAGTTTAACAACTTGGTAATAAAATGTAAGGACTGAGAGTTCAGCTGGTTAGCATTCAGGATCCTCAATTCATTAAAAAAAATAAAGTTCTTACATGGATACTCCAAAGCCTCAGTGGAATGCTTAAGGCAGATTCACTAAGGATGTACCTCTGCTGGGCCCATCCATAACAGCTGCTCTTAATCCCAAGGGCCAGATTACCAGCCCAGTGATAGAGTAGTTTCCAGTTATTAACGCAGACTCTTCAAACAAATGTTGGAGATTGAGGCAGCTGGTAGAGTTGCACAAAAATGCTAGACATCCAAATAAAAATCAAACACTGCAGAAAACATCTGGACATCTGACCAATGGATGAAGACTCTGGAGCTGGTATTTTGAACCCAGTGCTTAGTCCACTGGATCAGAGTAGCATTGAATAGGGGCAGGAAGCCTGGGTCTTTAAAGTCCATGTCAATGTCATGAGATGTGGGCCCCGAAAAGACAGCATGACCTTGGCAAGGTGACTCTCTGCAGTTGAGGCAACCCACTCTAGTGTTCTTGCCTAGAGAATCCGAGGGATGGGGGAGCCTGGTGGGCTGCCGTCTATGGGGTCGCACAGAGTCGGACACGACTGAAGCAACTTAGCAGCAGCAGCAGCAGCAGCAAGGGGCGAACAGCTCAGAGTTATCTGCCAACAGCACTTGAATAACTGGGGTGACACATCACAGCCCCGGCTACTGCCTCTGGTCTCAGGACTACAACAAATGCTTCTCCACTCCTCAAGTATCTGTTCCAGAGTTTCCTCATCCTCAGCTAGCATAGCTGCCCATCTTACCTGGTGGAATGACCCGGGTCCTTGTCCCTGAGGAGTGCAAGCCCTGGTCACCATGTGCTTCTCAGGCTAGAGTTTCATCCACGGTCCATTTAACATCAACAGGGGTCAAGAGGTACCAAGTAAAGCACCTGGGTTCCATAAGAGCTCCCTCTGCTCCCTCTGCTCCACAGCAGCCCCCCCTTCCTCCTTATGATCAGGGCCAACTATACTTGCCAAGACGGTGACTCCCCTTCTCCCCTGCTGCTCCTGGAAACAAAGAACCTAAAGAGCCCAGGCCCTGGCCATAGTTAATAGCTCAGTGGAACTATTATTACACCCCCTGGTGGAAGTGTTTTCCCTTTTGGAAACCAGGGCTTGTAAACTGGCTGAGCCTAAAGTTGCTGGGACAGGAAACACAAGTGGGTCACTGAGAGTCATGGTAAGTGGTCTGCAGCCCCGCGTATTCTTCCTATGGGACACAGCGCCACAGATAGCTCTTTGACTTAAACTGTATATTGTGTCCTAGAAGACAGTACCCTATGCTCATAAAATACCATCTCCATATTAGTGCTTCAGCTACGCAACCCCAACACTCAAGTGATTGTTAGCTTTGGAAAATATGAATGCCACGGTCTTCAGCCCATAAGTGCACCTCTTCTGCTATAAAGTGGGTTTGACATAACATTACTCTGGATTCTGTGCCAGTCCACTAATCCAACAAATACTCCACAAGCTCCCAGATAGCGGTGCTGGCTGACGCCCCACAGACAGGAATGGCAAACCCACACCTGGAATGTGTCTATCCCTGGCAAAAGAAATCATTGGTTTTCTAGGATGAAATGTATCCAATATAGTCAGTATGACACCAAATGACCAGGCGACCTCCTCCAGGGATGATGGCATATTGGTCACTTAATATTGAGGCCTGTTATTGGTCATGTAGTGGCCAGAGTAGCTAGATCAGGCTTGGTAAGTGGAAACCCCTGCTCTAGGGCCAGTTCACTGAACTTCATCCCTCCCAGCATGGCTACATCACTCACAAGCCCACCACGCCAGCACTGGGGGAGTCCAATGACGGAGGCTGGTAAATGTCAACTGGTAAGCCATTCTGTCTATTTTGTCATCTAGGGCCTTTCTTGTTGAGCATTAAGATATATTAATTTTTAAAATTAACACTCAATAAGAAAGTCACTAGATGATAAAATAGCCACAATGCCTTACCAGTTGACATTAACCAGCCTAACATACATTACAAAAAGAGGGAGAAGGCTCAGTAAACCAGTCTGACCCACTTCACAGTACTGTCTACAGCAAGTCCTGCTGCAGCATAAACTGGGACAGTGCAAAATCAGGAACAAACACATTACAGTCTGTGCTTGTGTAAACCGCAGTGATAACAAATATGGCCTCATTTGAGATGAACACAGATGTCTATGCTTCTGTGTTGTGGGTGTCTGTGGAGGAGTGGTGGGTTTTCTAACAGTATAGATATAAAGAACACAATTCCTGAATCTATTTAATCAATGATTAATACATTTTGACCACCTACTGTATCTCCAGCTGAAACTAGCCCTTGAAGAAGAAAAAAGACATAAGACTAAGAGTTTGGCTTTGAAGATTGGAAATTCCGCTGGAGGAGTCAGAAGTAGAAGCAAGGTCTAGAGAAATACAGATCACAAGCTAAGGGATATGGTGCAGAGTGGGCTTACAGAAGGAACTCAGCAAAGCTGGGGGAGGGATGGCTGAGGGGCAGAGTTCAGGAAAGGGCTTGACCTGGGAGCAACTCTGCTGGGTCAGGACTGGGGTTAGGGCAGACCAAGAGGCGGAGACATAAGAGAGCTATGGGGATGGGAGGGAGGGTGGTAACAAGGCGAATCCTCTGACAAGTGTGGAGCCCTTCTGTTGGAGGAAGAGAAAGTTTTTGAATATGGGGATGGGGCCACAGAGGTTCAAGTTCCTGTGTGAGGGCTGGCGGGTCCCTGGAGCAAGCTGTTTTAGAAGGAGGTGCCTGGCCATGAGTAGGAGAGTTTTGCTCTGTTTGGGGCCTTCTTCATGAGGATGAACTGAGCCAGGCGTGCCAGAGGGTGTATAGGCACATTCTTTCCTGTGACTTTGATAAGAATTCCATCAGCAGCCTGGCCAGAGATGATGCTCAAAACAACTCTGAATGGCAAGTGCAGTTGTGGAAAGGAAACAGGTTTTGGAGTCTGAAAGACTTCAAGTTCTAGTCTGATCGCTCATAAGCAGATGACTTCATCTTTCAGAACCTTAGTTTTTCCAACTATGGAATGGCCATAACACCCATCTCATAGCATTCTTACAAAGGAAACACCTTAGCACTCAAAGTACTCTATAGCACTCAAAATATTACTTCTTTTCATTCTCTTTATCAAAACTTCTGATGCTTGATCTTATATAGTAATGTCATGTCAAAACTATCTCATCAACTTCAAAACCATCTCATACATAGAGACCAAATGCAGGGTAAAAATTTTGAGTCTTTCTTAATTTTTTTAAATTTCATTATTCTTGGCCACACCACATGGCATGTCAGATCTTAGTTCTCTGACTAGGGATTAAACCCAGGATCCCTGCAGTGGAAGTGCAGAGTCTTAACCACAGGACCACCAGGGAAGCCCCTCTTTCCTGATTTAAAAAATTACAAGTTCCTATCAAATTATGGAACACTGTTTCTAAAAATTGTTTCAAACACAAAGTAATACAATTTATCCACCACATGTATACAAGATAAACATTTTATGTCTTTTATGATCTTGAACTTGAAGCTATATTTTTTAACTGTTAAATTAAAAATTCATTACAAATTTATTTGAGGAAAAGGAAGAGGCTCAAACAGAGATGACAGGGAGAATGAGTGGATTCCTGTAATAGGAGGGTGTGAGATGTCCATTTTTACTTTAGCATTCAGATTTTCTAGAAAGGCTATTACTGCTTTTTAT
The DNA here is from genome assembly GCA_006410555.1 of Capra ibex. Classification (NCBI taxonomy): domain Eukaryota; kingdom Metazoa; phylum Chordata; class Mammalia; order Artiodactyla; family Bovidae; genus Capra; species Capra ibex. The sequence goes on from SJYO01013871.1 coordinate 32,867,388, forward strand.
ATTTTAAAAATAATATATTTTTAATTTTTAAGAAATATGACTCTCCCACTTTTATTTCCCTCAAATCAGTCCTGGGCAATCAGCCAGCAGTTTGTATGAGGGAGTGGACAATGCCTGCCATACATACTGTGGGTGTGCAGGAAAGGTCAAGAGGAGGAGCTGACTGTGTGATAAAAAAGTGGAGGAATATGTGTATATTTCAAATTGTGCCCTTCCCCATCAGAAAGGAAAATACCATTTATCACTCATTCAATCAAAAGGCTTTTTTCCCATCTCTTTTCTGCAAGAGGAACAAAACTCAGATTATTAGAAAAGAAAAAGAAGAAAAAAAACCTAGAAGGACAGAAAATAGCCATTTGAAAGAGTTGTGAGATGATGGGTGCAGGTTTTTTCTCACATTTCATTTCCATCATCATCATATTTGTGCTGTAATGAAGGTCGAGAGTCATCTCCTGCAGACTGTGCCCTACTGGAGGCTTTGTGTGTGTGTGTGTATTTGTGTGTGGATGTGTGTGTAGTATGTATACATGGATGTGTGTGGATCTATGTATTGATTGTGAACCTGTGTGTGTGCGATGTAGAGGTTGTGTAGAGACTGCAGTGTGTGCAGAGGGTGTGTGTGTGTGACACAGAAATGTGAATGTGCATGGAGTATGTGCATGGGAGAGAGGGTGCGTATGTGAGGGGTGTGGGTGTGTGTTTTTTTCCTCCTGAACCAAAATTTTAAATTATTAGATTTTTAGTGCATACGAAACATTTTCATAACGTAGGACATATAAGGATGTCAGCACATTGAACTACAACAGAAAATTTCTTAGACAACTTTTGAAACATTGATATGCTTTTTTCTCTTGTGTATGAACGGCACCATTAGCTTAAACCAGCTTTGTCGTGGATTAAGTAGGTTAAAAGCAGAGCTGGGTTTCCAGCTAGGGTTGAACACGTGGCTAGGGTTGTGTGTGTGTGGAGGCTGGAGAGTGTGCCCAGAGTTGGGTGTTCAGTTTGGAGTGAGAGAGTGAGTCTGGATGTGTGCAGAGTGATGTGAGGTTGTGAGTGTGCAGCGGTGCGTGCATGAACCTCGTTTGTGTGCGTAGTGTGTGCACAGTGCGAGCGGAGTTGGGAGTGTTTGTGCGGCAGGTACGGGGGTGCGGGTGGGGTGGGGATGGGAGGGTAGGGGGATGGGAGAGGGTCGTCTGAGGGGGTGCCCCTTCCCTCCCCTCCTCCGCCCCCTCCTCTCCCTCCTCCGTCCCTCCTCCCACCCCTCCTCCTTCCCCTCCCATCCCCCTCCTCCCGCACCCGGCCCGGCCCGGTCTGCGGCGGCGGGAGCGCGCGGCGCCGCGGAGGCCGCCCCTCTGCGGAAGGCGGCGGGAGAGGGAGGGAGGCAGGGCAGTGCAGGCGTCCAGGCCGGAAGCGCGCGGGGCCCGGCGGGGCGGCCGCGGACATGTGCAAGATGTCGTTCAAGGTGAGCGCCGCGCCTGCCGGAGGGCGCGCGGGGCGGGCGGCCGACCTGCAGCGGCGGGGCTGGCAGCCTCCGTCCGCCCGGAGCCGCGGCGGGCCCGCAGGATGGGGTGGGAGCCGCCCTGAGGTGGGCTGCGGGGACCGGGAGGGAGCGGCCGGGCAGGGTTGCCCCTGTGATTTGTGATCTGGGGGCGCGGGCTCTGCGGGAAAGGCTTTGCGCACTACTGGCTGCAGGTGCGGTGAGCCGGGCAGCGGGGCGCCGGGCGGCGGGGACTGTCGCCGGGGTAACGGGCGGGCGGGGGCGGGGAAGGAGCCCTGGGTCTGCGCTCCTCGCGGGGACCCGGGCTGCGGCACCGATTCCTGCGTTTGTGTTCCCGAACGCCAGCCGCCCCACTGCTGCTTCCTCCCGGAATACTTTTTCGACGCTGGAGCTGAGGGACCAGCGCAGAGCGAGCTGCAATTGATTACCAAAGAGTTTATTAAAGTCATTTATTTAACCCCCGCATTTTCGGGTTCATTTCGGGAAAATGAGGTTCATTGACTTGCCTCTATTGAAGATGTTTTTTAAAATATATTAGTTAAAATGTACTGAGCACATAAAATGTGCCCGACTCTGATCCAGGGGCTCCACGGTTCACGTTCTGAATCTTCCGGAGGAACCGCGAGATGGTACTTTGCCCCCACCCCCCATCACCATCACCACCACCACCTTTTCTAAGTAAGAAAAGTAAAACATGGAGAGGTTAAGTAACTCTTCCCACAACCATGCAGCCAGTGAGCGAGTGGTGTTCAGACTGAAACCCTAGTGAGTCTGGCTCCAGAGCAAGTGTGATCCCAGCTCTTACAATAGCTTATTTAAGCAGAGGAATGACACGGTGAGATTTGCGTGTCATAAAGATCTCAGGCTACAATCTGGGCTTGGGCTTCCCAGGTGGCTCAGTAGTCGAGAATCCACGTGCAATGCAAGAGACACTGGTTTGATCCCTGTGTCGGGAACATAACCCTGGAGAAGGAAATGGCAACGCACTCCAGTATCCTTGCCTGGGAAATCCCATGGATACAGGAGCCTGACTGGCTATGGTCCATGGGATCACAAAAGAGTAGGAAATGACTAGGGACTAAACAACAACAGTTGAGAGAACAGAACCGAGCTGGGAGACCAGCCAAGACTGTGTTGGGGACATCTTGTTAAACGGTACCAGATTAGGGGACAGATTTTGAGAATGGAAAAAAACAGACAAACGTTGAGTGACTTAAACATTTTTAATCAGCAGAATTCAGTGATTGATGTTATTCACTGGGTTAGGGAAGGGCAGAGAGATAAAGATAAAATGTTTGGTGTGGGACATGTAAAGTTTCAGTATGGAGGTGAGTCCAGGTAGAGATGTTGGTTAGACAGATGTGCAAACTGGGAGCCCGGGAGGGTAGTCTAGGCAGGAAACAGAGATGACATTTAAGAGTGAGCAGTGTTAAATGCTCGTTGAACCCATGGGAATGAATGTGGCTGCCCAGTGAGATCATGTAAAGGTAATAAATTAGAGGACTGAGAACAAATTCTTAAAGAACCTCAGGACTTAAGAATGAGCAGAATAAGAGAAACCCATTGAGAAAATGGGGTGGGGGGATGGGGGACAGCAGACAGAAATGTATGAGAAAAATCAGAAGCATGTGCAGCCATTAAGCCAAGAATCTCTAGCCTTTCAATAAAGGTGGAGAGGGATGCAGAATTAAATACCTCAGAGAAATCAAACAAGCTAAGGATCGAAAAGTGCCCATTGAACTTAGTAACAGAGCAGGCTCTGGTGACCTTGTTGAGAACAGTTTCAATGCAGTATCATGTTCAGAAGCCAGACTGTAATAGCTTAAAAAGAGAGTGGGTGGAAACCACAAATGGAGAGAACTCTTTCAAAAAATTGGAAACAGTGACTGCGGTGGGAATCCAGACTTGGCCAAGGGTTTGTTTGCTTTAAAATGGTAGAGACTTGAGCATCTTTATTTTTTTATTATTATTATTTTTGGTTGCACCACACAGCTTGGAGGATCTCAGTTCCACTGAAAGTGAAAGTAGTTCGTTCAGTTATGTCCAACTCTTTGCAACCTGATGGGCCATACAGTCCATGGAATTCTCCAGGCCAGAATACTGGAGTGGGTAGCTGTTCGCTTCTCCAGGGGATCTTTCCAACCCAGGGATTGAACCCAGGTCTCCTGCATTGCAGGCAGATTCTTTACCCTCTGAGCCACCAGGAAAGCCCAAGAATACTGGAGTAGGTAGCCTATGCCTTCTCCAGTGGATCTTCCTGACCCAGGAACCGGTGTCTCCTGCATTGCAGGTGGATTCTTTACCAGCAAGGATTGAACCCGAGCCCTCAGTGAAAGCATGGACTGTCAGGGAAGTCCTGATCATCTTTAAATGATAATAGACATTTCAACAGTAAACAGACAACCCAGTTTTGAAATGGGCAAAGGATCTCAATAGAAGTTTCTCCCAAGGAGATATACAAATGGCCAATAAGCCACTGAAACGATATTTGACATCAGTGGCCTTTCACTGTTCACTTTCATGCATTGGAGAAGGACATGGCAACCCACTCCAGTGTTCTTGCCTGGAGAATCCCAGGGATGGAGGAGCCTGGTGGGCTGCCGTCTATGGGGTCGCACAGAGTTGGACACGACTGAAGCGACTTAGCAGCAGCAGCAGCAGCCATCAGGAAATGCAAAGCAAAACTGTAGTGAGACACCACAGTCACACCTTTTAGGATGATTACAGTCAACAAGACAGACAATGACAAACACTGGCAAGAATCTGGAGCAATTGAAAACAACAACAAAAAGAAGAATGTGGAGAAATTGAAAACGACAACAACAAAAGAACGTGGAGAAATTGGAACCCTCCTACATTACTTGTAGGGATGTAAAATGATACAGCAACAATAGAGAACAGTCTGGTCATCCTTCAAAAAAATTAACCATAGAGTTGCCATACGACCCAACAATTCTGCTTCTATATGTATATGCAGGAGAAATGAAAACATATGTCAGGAATTTATATCTCATGGTGGTAGAGACTTGGAAGCCCAAGATTAAGCTGCTGACAGTTTTAGTTTCTGGTGAGAGCCTACTTCCTGCCTTGCAAGCAGCTACTTTCTGAATGTATCCTCAGATGAATGAGAGAGTGAGCTCCAATGTCTTTCTTTGTAAAGGCACTAACCCCACCATGGGGGCTCCATCCTCATGGCCTAATCTAAACCTAATTACCTCCAGACATCACACTGTGGGGTTAGGACTTCAATATATGAACTCGGAGAGGAGAGGACACAAAGATTCAGACCATAACATGGTGTATCCATATGATGGATCATTCAGCCAGCAAAAGGAATGAATCTCTCATATATGCGGCAATGGGGATGGACCTTGAAAACATTATGTTAAGTGAAATAGGCCAGACACAAAAGGCTCCATGTTACAGGGTTCCATTTATATGGTGTTAGTCACTCAGTCGTGTCCGACTCTTTTGCAACCCCATGGACTGTAGCCCACCACGCTTCTCTGTTCATGGAATTCTCCAGGCAAGAATACTGGAGTGGGTTGCCATTCCTTTCTCCAGGGGATCTTCATGACCCAGGGTTCGAACCTGGTGACTCCTGCATTGCAGGCAGATTCTTTACCGTCTGAGCCACTAGGGAAGCCCCCCCACCCCATTTATATGAAGTGTCCAGAATAGGCAAATCCATAGAGACAGAAATAGATTAGTGGTTGCCAGGAGCTGGGGGAGAAGGGGGTAATGGAGGGTGATTGTTAATAGGTATGAGGTTTCTCCTAGTTGATGAAAATATTCTGGGATAAGGTGATGGTTGTAAAACCTTGAGATTAAAATAAAAACCACTGAATTATATGCTTTAAAAAGATGGGTTTTGGTGGGGGGGTGGCAGTCTATTTGGTTTTTCCTTTTGAATTTTTTATTTTGTATTGGGGTGCAGCCAGTTAACAATGTTGTGATAGTTTCAGGTGAATGGTGAAGGGACTCAGCCATACATATACATGTATCAATTCTCCCCTGAATCCCCCTCTAAAAAGATGAATTTTATGGTATTGGGTTGGCCAAAAAGTTCATTTGGGTTTTTCATCATAGTTATGGAAAAACTTGAATGAACTTTTTGGCCAGCCCAGTATGTAAAGTATTAGTTCTAAAACTAAAATAAGTCATGTCTGACTCTTGTGACCCCACAGACTGTAGCCTACCAGGCTCCTCTGTCCACGGGATTTTCCAGGCAATACTACTGGAGTGGGTTGCCATTTCCTTCTCTAGGGAATATTGCCCACCCAGGATCAAACCCGGGTCTCTTGCATTGCAGGCAGGTTTTTTTACTGACTGACCCAAGTATCTCAGTACAGAAGGGTTCTAACATGGCAGCAGGGAGTGCTGAGAACGCTTCTGTGTGGAGAGGATGGTCGAGCTGAGTGCTGGAGTTCTCAGAGGCGGGAGAGCAGAGACACTGATCGAAGGCCAGGATGAGCTCAGAATTTGGGGTGGGCAGAAGGGAAGGTGCCAACATTTTCAGTGAAGAAGGAAAAACGATCCAGAGGCCACAGCTACCTTGAGGTGAGGCAGAGGATGAGAAGGTGGGATGGCCTGAGTCTTGAAGCAGCAGAGATGTGTATACCTGCTGAGAAGGGCTGTCTGGAAGCCAGGTGAGGAGGGTCCAACCCCATTCCCCATCCTAGGGCTGCTCTGGGAGCAGGTTCAGCACCCCCTCGCCACACTCCCCTCCCCCACACCCCAGCCAGGGAGACAGGAAGCTTGGTGCTAGGTGAAGGAGGAAGGCGGTTGATTATTTTAGAAAGTAGAGGAGTTCTAAAGGGCACAGAGAGAAGATTTGAGGGGCAGCGGGGGAGAGTCGCAGGCTGGCTGACTAACTGTGTACCAGCCCCGCTAATATTGTGTCGTTTAGTCGCTTAGTCATGTGACTCTTTTACGACCCCATAGACTGTAGCCCACCAGGCTCCTCTGTTCATGGGATTTTCCAGGCAAGAATTCTGGAGTGGGTTGCCATTTCCTTCTCCAGGGGATTTTTCCCAACTCAGGGATCAAACCCGTGTCTCCTACGTCTCCTGCACTGGCAGCTTTACCACTAGTGCCAGAAGGTGCCCACAGCCCACGATAAAAATACAGGACGTCCCTGGTGCTCTAGTGGTTAAGACTTCCTCTTCCAACGCAGAGTGTGTGGACTTGACCCCTGGTTGAGGAGCTATAAGATTCCACGTGCTTCTTGGCCAAAAATATAAGACATAAGACAGAAGCAGTATTGTAACTAATTCAATAAAAACTTCCCAAAAATGGTCCACATCAAAAAAAAAAAAAAAAGAATCTTTTAAAAAAAATAGCAACTTTTGGGAATTCTCTGGTAAGTCCTGTGGTTAGGACTTAGTACTTTCACTGCCTGGGGTCCATCCAGGTTCAATCCCTGGTTGGGGAACTAAGATCTCACAACCACTTTTATTGTACATTTTTGGAAGGGTTTTTACAATATTGCTTTTAAAATTATTTAGCAACGAATAATCTTTATATTAGGCTTCTCTGGTGGCTCAGTGGTAAGGAGACACAGGTTCGATCCCTGGGTTGGGAAGATACCCTAAAGAAGGAAATGGCAACCCACTCCAGTATTCTTGCCTGGGAAATCCCATGGACAGAGGAGCCTGGCGGGCTACAGTCCCTGCGGTCGTAAGAGTCAGACATAAATGAGTAACTAAACAACAGAAACCTTTAATTTACATTTGCCCATGCTGCTGCTGCTGCTCCGTCGCATCAGTCGTGTCCAACTCTGTGCGACCCCATAGACGGCAGCCGAGCAGGCTCCTCCGTCCCTGGGATTCTCCAGGCAGGAATACTGGAGTGGGTTGCCATTTCCTTCTCCACATTTGCCCATGATTTTTCTGCAATTCAGTAGTTCTTGTATAGTGGGAAAATCAGACCTGCAGATTATATTGTGTCAGCAATATTGTGAATATCAGTTCTAGCAATTGCCATGTTAACATTTTGTAGATATTGAATGATGTTTTCATTGACTCTGTTTTGGAGCCATTGTTTCATTTTCGTAGGTGACTGAAAAGCTTGGAGGCCCTAGGCCTTTTGTTTCCAAGGCCTGCATTGAAAAGACTCAGCTGTTGGCTGAGTCTGTGGGTGGATAAACAGAGCTTTAGAAACCACAATTTAGCTTCTTCTCGATGACTCAGAGTCACCACTTGTAGGACTATTTGCTTCTGAACCACCAGGACACTCGTTTTATCCTTTCTCCATTATGTTGTCAACAGTCTCTTCTCACTGGTAGTCCTTTGCCTTCAGTAAATTTCCTCTATCAACGTTTTGTTGTTGTTCAGTTGCTCAGTCCTGTCCAACTCTTTGCGACCCCATTGACTGCAGCATGCCAGGTTTCCCTGTCCTTCACCGTCTCCCAGAGTTTGCTCAGACTCATGTCCATTGAGTCGGTGATGCCATCCAACCATCTCATCTTCTGTTGCCTCCTTTTCCTGCCTTCAATCTTTCCCAGCATCAGAGTTTTTCCTAATGAGTTAGCTCTTCTCATCAAGCTTTGGCCACCTCATCTAAAGATCTAACTCATTAGAAAAGGCAACTGCTAATTTTTTCTGGTTGGGAAAAGAGATACATGTTTTCTGGAATTGTTTTTAAAGTAAAAAGAACTCAGATTGCAGGTCTGAGTCTTTTTTTGTGGAAGAAAGCTCATGGATTTCAGTACATTGACTTTTGTCTCTCAGTTCAATTCAGTTCAGTTGCTCAATCATGTCCGACACTTTGTGACCCCATGGACTGCAACATGCCAGGCTTCCCTGTCCATCACCAACTCCTGGAGCTTGCTCAAACTCACGTCCGTCGAGTCGGTGATGTCATCCAACCATTTCATCCTCTGTCGTCCCCTTCTCCTGTTTTCAGTCTTTCCCAGCATCAAAGTCTTTTCCAATGAGTCGGTTCTTCCCATCAGGTGGCCAACGCATTGGAGTTTCAGCTTCATTATCAGTCCTTCCAAAGAATATTCAGGACTGATTTTCTTTAGGATTCACTGGTTGGATCTCCTTGCAGTCGAAGGGCCTCTCAAGAGTCTTCAACACTACAGTTCAAAAGCATCAATTCTTTGGTGCCCAGCTTTCCTTATAGTTCAACTCTCACATCCATATATAACTACTAGAAAAACCATAGCTTTGATTAGATGGGCCTTTGGTGGCAAAGTAATGTCTCTGCTTATTCATATGCTATCTAGGTTGGTCATAGCTTTTCTTTTGTCTTTATAACAGCTATTTCAACTACTCAGGATTTATTCTTCTGGGCTGAGGTTGCCAGAAGTCCAGCACAATTTGTAAGTTAGACCCTAACCCAGTGAGGGGGAGTCACTATTTCAGAGGATAGATCACTAAATAAAGAATAATACCTGGGTCTTTCTTGATCATGTCTTACCTGAGAGGATTTGTTGTTGTTTAGTTGCTGAGTTGTGTTCAGCTCTGCGACCCCATGGACTGTAGCTTGCCAGGTTCCTCCATCCTTGGAATTTCCCAGGCAGGAATACTGGAGTGGGTTGTCTTTTCCTCCTCCAGGGGATCTTCCTGACCCAGGGATCGAACCGGCGTCTCTTATGTCTCCTGCATTGGCAGGCGGGTTCTTTACCACTGAGTCACCAGGGAAGCCCCGAATGCCAGTTTCCGTATTGGTGGTGGAAATTTCTCATGCCTTGGCCAGACATACAGGAACTTACACTTTCGACCCTTCCTTGTTCTGAGAGTATGTAAGTTATCTCAGAATCAACTCCAGTTCATCAATCATCTGAAATTACTTGGATGAGCCACAGGAAAATAAATCAACAAAGCCATGTATTTTTCTTGACAGCTTTATTGAAATACAGATCACATACCATATAACTCACCCAGTTAAACTGTCCATTCCGGTGGCTTTTTCTTTCTAGCATATTCAGAGTTGTGCAACCATGAGTACCATCTATTTTAGAATATTTTAATCAACCCCAAAAGAAACTATGTACCTGTTAGCAGTCACTGTATTCTTCTAAATAGCGTCGTTTCAGAAAACTGCTGAACTACTGTCTACCTCTATCAATTAGCCTCTGCTGAACATACATGTGTTAAACAGACTTTAAACATGGTCTTGAGTTCTGAGTTTGGAGACACCTGTGTTATACAGGGCTACCTCTATGGCAGAATCCCTGAGTAGATAAATCACTTACTTTTTTGTGTGTGTCAGATGTTTAGCTTTTTGGAAAAACCACAGTGTTTTTTAATTATTTTTTAATATTTCATTTATGTGGCTGCCTCGGATTTTGCTTGCGTCATACTGGATCTCTCTTGTGGCGCATGGACTCTCTAATCGTGGCCCGTGGGCTCAGTAGTTGCAGTGTACAGGCTTAGTTGCTCCTTGGCATGTGGGATCTTAGTTCCCTGACCGGAGATTGGACCAACTTCCCCTGCATTGCAAGGTGGATTTTTAACCACTGGCCCACCTATGGAAGTCCCCTCAATTATCTACTTTTTCTCTGTGGTTTCCTATCATTTAGAGAAGTGTAATGATACTTGCAACACAGGTTTAACGGTCAGTTACTGTTTTTAAAGTGACTCTGTAAATTTCAGCCATTTAGCACAAAGTGGAATGGTAAGATCTCAAAAACCTCCTTCTGCACAGTGGTCTCTCCACCCTTCTTTTCTCATTTAATGTGGCTTCTAACACCAGAGAAATTCATCATTGAACAAAGCCAGTGTTCTCTTGATTAAATTAATTATACACACTTAAAATCCACATGATTCTCAACTGTTTTTTAAGCCAATAATTGAGATCTCTACCCCCTCTTAGCTTTTAATCAAAATTCCATTTCTGTACAAGTAACAACTTCCCTTCTGTGTTTCTCTCCCCTTCCTTCCGGTATTTAATTTCTGGTAGTGTGCTAATGAGCAGTGTGTGAGCCAAAATTCTAGCAGTAAAGGGGGGCTGGGGGAAGAGAAGAGAAGATGGCATATGTGGAAGGTTGTGCCCTGGTTTTCTCACAAGGTATAAGGTATAGGATCTCAGACTCTGGACCCAAACAAACTTAGCTTTGAATCCTAGCTCTGTTACTTTCTAGCTGGATGACCTTGAGTAAGTCATTTCTGTGCCTCAGTTTCCTCATCCTAAAATTGGGAACAGTAGCATCTACCTTGTGAGATTGTTCTGGGAATTAAAAGTGTTGAGAGCAATGAGAGTGCTCAGCACGCTGCCTGACACAGAGCACTACCCAGCATAGCTTGTCGCTGCTGTAGCTCGTCATATCACGCCGATAACCTGACGCCAGAGACGCGGAAAACCAAGAAAGAGGTTAAATAATCATCACAGGGTTGGTGAAGTGCCTTAGGATTTGTGTGAGGCATTTTCACATGCATCGGCTCCTTTCAAGGCTTAAGGGCTGCCCTTTATAAACCGCATGTTAGGATTATGTGCATATTGTGCCCAGAGGAAGTTTGGAAGTTTACCAAGCAATGTGGTCTGTAAAGAGAAAGAAGGCCAGGGGACTTTCTCTGTTGGCATAAGAGGAGCTTGGCATGAGGTTAGGAAGGGGGTCACTGGGGAGGCCACTGCCTGTTTCTTGCTGTCTCAAGAGGAGACTTCTGCAGGAGGCAGGCAGTGGGTTGGCTGAAAGCCTAGCCTCAAGCTCCAGACTGCCTGGGGCTGCAGCCTGCCTTGTTGTTCTCACTTATGTCATCTGAGCAGTGGGGTAGTAATGTTCCCACTTCACTGAGCTGTGTTGCAGAGGGTGTGCCAGTGGTATGGAATAAGCACTTGGTAAGAAATAGCTTGGGCTTCCCAGGTGGCACTAGTGGTAAAGAACTCGCCTGCCAGCGCAGGAAACATGAGACACAGGTTCAATCCCTGGGTGTGAAAGATCCCCTGGAGGAGAGCATGGCAACCCACTCCAGTCTTGCTTGGAGACTCCCATGGACAGAGAAGCCTGGTGGGCTACAGTCCATAAGGTCACGAAGAGTCGGACACGACTGAACAACTAAGCACAGGAGGACTCTGCTTTTAGAGCTTGCATTTCTTGAGTGTTTACTATTGAAGTCCATTTGCACATATTACCTCATTTATCCTCTAACAACCCATGACAGAGGCACAGTTGACCCTGTGTCTGCAGATTCTGCATCTGTGGATTCAACCACAGACCAAAAATATTCAGAAAATTTCAGAAAGTTCCAAACAAGAGAGCTTGAATTTGCCCTGCACTAGCAACTATTTACATAGCACTTACATCGTGTAGGGTATTGTAACTAACCCACAGATGATTTAAAGTATATGAGAAGATATGTGTAGGTTATGTGCAAATACTGTGCCAATTTATATAAGAGACTTGAACATCCACAGATTTTGGTATCTGCAGGCAGTCCTGGAACCAATCCCCCAAGGATATTGCCTATACTAGCAGATACTTTCCTGGGACACAGAGGACTTAAATAACCTCCCCAGTCACAGAACAGGGATGCAGCGGGGTCAGGACTTGAACTCGGCTCTCTCTTACCCCAAATCAACAACTTTCTCATGCCTCCACCTGCCAGTAAATCAAGCCCTGGGGGGAAAATGAAAGATTTACACCCTTTCCCAAAGCTCAGTTTCTAGAACCTTCTACAAAACGGGGATGTCTGGCCTGTGCAGGAGAGGAATCCCTGAGGCTATTCTAAAGGCAGGAGAGGCTCCTGGCTGGAGAGCTTGTTATGACAATAGAAGCTTGTGGTTTACAGATGGTTTTTGAAAGGCATTTGGGGTTAAACTGAAACAGAATCACCGAAAATGATTTACAGTTTACTTCTCTCAAGTTCTCATGTTTCCGGAAAAGCCAGCAGAGCTGTTTCCATGGTGCATATTAAATTCTCTTCCTGATTCACCCTCCCATACTTCATCCTGGCCTCGTGCAGTGTTTCTTATTAAAGGGGCATTGTTTCATGATTTATATACAAGTCAAACCAGCCTGCTATGGCTTCTCGCAGTCACAACTGTAACATCAGGCCCAGCCTGGGGTAAAAGCCACAGACACTGGGTGTGAAAACTGAGACAGTACAGTTTACACCTTCAGGGGAAGCAAATGGTTCACCTGCAATTTAAGGTGAATTTTTTCCCCTCCTAACAGAGCCAGGAAAGCATTGCAAGTATGTTTGTAATCTGCTTATCATTCCCTGCTTTGCCACACTCTCATCCAAGAATGCACAAGAACACTAAGTTGGGTACATGCTGAAGGGCTTCTCAAGTGAAATCCTCCCACCCCAGATGCTACCACCCCTCTGCCACCCCTGACTTTCACTGTGTTGGCTCCTCGGAGCAGCCAAAACTGTTGGTGTCTGCTTTTTAACTTACTGATGGTGAGTTAGGCACTGTTAGGGTTTCCCTCGTAGTTCAGTTGCTAAAGAATCCGCCAGCAATGCAGGACACCCCGGTTCAATTCCTGGGTCGGGAACATCAGCTGGAGAAGGGAATCTAGTATTCCTGGGCTTCCCTTGTGGCTTAGCTGGTAATGAATCCGCCCGCAATGTGGGAGACCTGGGTTCAATCCCTGGGTTGGGAAGATCCTCTGGAGAAGAGAAAGGCTACCCACTGCAGTATTCTGGCCTGGAGAATTCCATGGACTGTATAGTTCATGAGGTCGCAAAGAGTCAGACACGACTGAGCAACTTTCACTTTTCACTGGGTCTGTATGTAAAAACGTATCAATATTCTTAGAAGACGTATTGCATATAAGACTCTCTGGGTCAGAGGAGTGCTTTGAAGAAAGAAGGTGTTAGTCGCTCAGTCATGTCCAACTCTTTGCGACCCCATGGGCTGTAGCCCAGCAGGCTCCTCTGTCCATGGAATACTCCAGGCAAGAATGCTGGAGTGGGTAGCCTTTCCCTTCTCCAGGGAATCTTCCTGACCCAGGGGTCAAACCCAGGTCTACCTGCGTTGCAGGAAGATTCTTTACCATCTGAGCCACCAGGGAAGCCCTGAAATGAGTGCTTTAAGCCCATCGAAAAAAAGTATTTTTGTTAATTTGAATACTAAAAAGTTTCCTATGAATTCATCATTAGTAGCAATACTCTGATTTTAATTTTGCCTGTTGGTTCTAACTTTGTAAAGAAAGTGGATAGAAGGAGGGAAACTAGCGTTTATAAGCGCATATAACATGCCAGATACAGTATTAGCCAATTAACCTACATCATTGTTTAAATTTACTTCTATTTTTTAGTTGCAGTATAATTGCTTTACAGTTATATGTTAGTTTCTGCTGTACAACAGCATGAATCAGCTATAAGTATACATATTAATATATCCCCTCCATCTTGAGCCTCCCTTAACTTACATCATTTAATTTTTACCATAAACTTCAGGGCATGTCATGTGATCTCCATCTAAGCAAGAGGAAACCAGGACTTATGGGGCCAGTCCATTGCCTAAAGCCAGACCTGAAACCCAGAGCTGTCTGGTTCAGCCTGTCCTTCCGCCCCCACCAGGGACTTTTCTCTGCAAATCCAAATCAATGCATTTTAGAGAAGGAGGAGGTGCTTCAGTCAGCTCTGCCACTCTGATTCTGGATAACTGTTTTCCACCTCTGTTCCTTCCATAGTCATGGTTTCAGGGTTAACTTAGCAACTTTAAAACGACCTCACACTGGAGTGAAAGACCCACCTGAGGTCGCATAACAACATTTCCTGCCCAGAGTTCTTTGTTCTCAACAGAAACCCCTGGCAAGTTCCAGCTGAATCAAAGAACTTTTGGTAGAGGGAGAATGAGGCGTTTACCCAGGCGGCTGGAAGTGAGTAAAAAGCATTGACTGCACAGAAAGTTAGTTTGTCTCTCACTCAGTCATATCCATCTCTTTGCAACACCATGGACTGTAGCCCGCCAGGCTCCTCTGTCCTTGGGATTCTCCAGGCAAGAATACTGGAGTGGATAGCCATTCCCTTCTCCAGAGGATCTTCCTGACCCAGGGATTGAACCCAGGTCTCCCCCATTGCAGGAGGATTATTTACCATCTGAGCCACAGAAAAGATGCTGGTAAACTCAGAATTGGGAGATTTCCCTCCACTTAGAGATAAGAGACATTTGGGAACATGGCAGGGAAGAAATAGCAGTTAAGCAGAACCTTGGCCTTGAAGGATGGGGGAAAATTCTTTCAAGCAAAAAGGAAACTGTGAACAAAGACACAGAGGCAAGAAAGTGAGACATTGGTGGGAAATGGAGTATATGAATAGTGCTGCGTAATCAACAACCCTGCTCTCTGCCACAGCCCCAGGGCTCGGGTTACCCCCATCCCACAGCCAAGTACACAATGATGACCCGCTGCGGGAGGAGCACTCTTTCCAATGAGCAGACACATCTGGAAACTCTCCATTTTGAATGGCAGCACGTGTTTACATAGCAGTGGTCACATTAATGAAGGTCAATTTTAAAGATTCTGTTTCATTTTGCTTCTGCAGAAGGAAACCCCCCTTGCCAATGCGGCATTCTGGGCAGCGAGGAGGGGCAACCTGACTCTGCTCCGCCTGCTACTGAACAGCGGCCGTGTGGACGTGGACTGTAGGGACAGTGTATGGACCGGTCCATTCGGTACCCGCATGCTAGGAGCTGGCTGTCCCCCGCTGGCATGAGAGCGCCTGCTGAATACCCTGCCCTTCACAGCGCTGGTCCCCGTTTTCATGTGCTTGTCCCCTTTACCATGTGTTTGCTTGCCTCATCCTTTTCAACAAGTCCAAAGCATCACTGTTATTGTTCAGTCGCTCAGTCATGTCCAACTCTTTGCGACCCCATGGACTGCAGCCCGCCAGGCTTCCCTGTCCTTCGCTATCTCTCCTGGAGTGTGCTCAGACTTATGCATAGTACCTTGGGGAAACATATCGAGGAAACCGTTACCTGCATCAGACAGGAGGGGTCACAGTAGGGGAAGAGATAGGTCACTGGGAAATCAGAATTGGCCCAGTCCAAGAAGAAAAGGGGTAGGGGGTGATTCAGAGTAGAAGGAGGCTGCCATGGATGGAGGAATTGGATTTTTTCTGCTGAGAGATAAAAGCCCCCCACCCAACCTCATTTCCCTCTACCTTTGCAAACATCAATTCACTCATCAGCGATGGCGGGGAGCTAAAACAGGTCCTCCCACCCGCTGGCAACATCACTTGCGGAGTCCTTCCCTTCCCAGCCAGAGGCAGTGATCTCTGTTCTCAGCAGGACTTCACGTCACGTCTCTGGGGCCTAAGAGGAGGAGAGAGAGGAGAGGTTTTGATTTTAGGGATTAAATAGAAATGTTTTCACAGGAGGCTTCTTGTTTTCCTGAACACAGGGTGCGCCATTTCCAGCTTTTATTACACAAATTTGGTAGGTGATATCAGCCACCAGCCCAAGTGAGGTATCAAAGTTTGCTCCCCTGTGCCCCCTGGAGCATTGGCACAGGACAACTCATGGTGCACCTCCGGATCCACGTGTAATTTCCTCCCCACTTGCTCTGTGTCCCAGAGTCAAGCTCTCTGGCTTGCCCTCAGGCACTTACTTTCCTCCGACCGCCAGTAGGGTTTGGCCAATGGGAGCGTTGGTGGGAATCAGAGGCTGGGAGCACAAGGATGTTGGGGAGTCCAGCCCCCGTGTCGTGTCTGGCAGCAACACCCTCACCCTATCTGTCCAGGGAGCCACCACCTGCCTCTTGTGCTTTGGGGCCTGGGCTGGTATCAAAGCCCCACTGTCCTTCCCTCCCAGTCCTGTTCTTTGTGGTTTCCTTACATCCAGAGCATAGCTTTATAAATAGTCTCTTTATTATGCTTTCTTCCAGTTATCCCAGTTTGAATGTACCATCTGTTCTTTGCCAGGACCCAGACTGATACGGGGTCTTGGGCCTCTGTGAACTGGTTGTCTGGTCTTACTGGGGGCTTGCTGGGCAGCAGTGCCATACTGGATAGATCTGGAGTGGGCACACCCGAGTTCATTGTGGTCTCACCCACTGACCATGTTGATGACCAGTTACTCCTTTTTCTTAAAGTCACCCCTTTCCAGACACCCCTGACTTCCAGCTTTGTGTCCCTTCCTACATCCACAGATCCCACTTCTTCATTCTCTTTCTCCTTTGTCCCAACCTCTGACTCTTTCTCAGTTGACCATGTTATAGAAGTGAAATGCAATCCATAAGGAAGCATTTGGGGGTAATTTGTTTTATTCATCTTCCCGTACTTTAACATAGATGAAGCCTGACATTTAAAATTTTCTTTGTGAAATGTCCAAGTTAAGTGCTCTGTACTTCCTCTAGCTCTTGATTGATTTGTATTTTGAGAACAATGTGCCCATGATAGAAAATTTTTCTTTTTTTTAATTAATTGTAATTGGAATATAGTTGGTTTACAATGTTGTTTTTCTGCTGTACAGCACAATGAATCAGCTATACGTATACATGTATCCCCTCTCTTTTTGGATTTCCTTCCCTTTTAGGTCACCGCAGAGCATTGAGTAGAGTTCCTTGTACTATACAGTGGGTTCTCATTATTCAAGCCCTTGAATCATTTTTTAAATTATTTATTTATTTTATATATTCATTTTGGCTGTGCCAGGTCTTCATTGCTGTGGGGGCTTTTGTCTAGTTGCGGAGAGCAGGGGTCACTCTCTAGATACTGTGTGCAGGCTTCTCATTGTAGTGGCTTCTCTTGTCGGACCACAGGCTCTGGGACATGAGGGCTTCAGTATCTGTAGCACGTGGGCCCAGTTTTGCAGCCCTGGGGCTCTAGAGCACAGTCTCAGTAGCTGTGGCAAACGGGCTTAGTTGCTCTGCAGCATGTGGGATCCTCCAAGATCAGGGATCCAATCTGTGTCTCCTGCTTTGGCAGGCAGATTCTTTACCACTGGACCACCAGGGAAGCCCCAGGTCCTTGAACCTAAAGGTAGCAAAGACCTTGGCAATCATCTCATCCAATCCCTCATTTTAAAGATGAAGCAAATGAGCCCTTAAAATTGTGAGCAGTGTGCCCCTCGGTGTGCTAGTGGCCCCCGGGGCTCCTGACTCTCACTTCTGTAGTCTCTCATTGCATCTTTACCTGAATCAGTTTGAAGACAAAGAATTCTAAACTCAGAAAACCGACTAGTGTCACTCAACCCACCTTTTTGCATTAGTAATGGTGTTTTGGCTCAGGAATCATTTCATAGGAGTCATAAAATAAGGCCATTCCATTGCTGATTCCTCAAAATACAGTAGCCATGGCTCACTTGAACTGTGTTTCTGACGGTAATGGAAGTAAGTGAATGTTTAAATTGAAAACTCCAGCCTCAGCAGTTTGTCCTTTTGCTTTCTCCTGCATCGTCTGCATTATAAGATTACTCATGAGGCAGTTTTCTTTACTGTGGAAGCTGTTGTGCTCAGCTCAGCCGTGTCCTGGGAGGAGCTGACCTTGGCAGCCTCTTCTCCGGGTGCCTCTCTGACGTCATGGTGGCCTAACTGCTCACGTGTGTCTCCTCCCCCCAGCACGGCACCACGCTCCTCATGGTCGCCTCCTACGCTGGCCACATAGACTGTGTGAAGGAGCTTGTCCTGCAGGGAGCGGACATCAATCTCCAGAGAGAGGTAGGTCAGGTTGGCACGTGAATAATAGTAATGCTGGTGACACAGCTGTGAAGTTTACACAGTAGTGAATTGCTAAGAAGGACTCAATGGACATGAATTCAAACAAACTCTGGGACATAGTGGAGGACAGAGGAGCCTGGTGTGCTGCAGTCCATGGGGTTGAAAAGGGTTGGACATGACTTAGTTATTGAACAACAAGGACTAGAGTACAGCCATCCCAACAAATCTGGGGGGATTGGTTCCATGACACCCCCCCCATCCTGTGGATACCAGAAGCCACTGATGCTCAAGTCCTTTATATAAAATAGCATAATATTTGCATATAACTACACACATCTTCCCATATACTTCTAACATCTCTAGATTACTTATAATACCTATGCTCAGTTGCTTCAATCATGTCCAACTCTTTGCAACCCTATGGACTGTAGCCCACGAGGCTCCTCTGTCCCTGGGATTCTCCAAGCAAGAATACCGGAGTGGGTTGCCATGCCCTCCTCCAAGGGATCTTCCCGACCCAGAGATTGAACCCACATCTTCTGTTCTCCTGCATTGCGGATGGATTCATTACCCACTGAGCTACCTGGGAAGCCCACTTATGTAAACAGTTGCTGGTGCATGGGAAAAAAAGTTAGAACTTTTTCATTTTTTTTTCTGTGGTTCATTGAATCCACGAATGCAGAACTTACTGATACTGAAGGATGGTTCTAATCGTTGCTTTTTTCCTATGTGACATCAAGCCCAGGTTGCAGACTGTGTTGTGTCTAAAGAAGGCCCAGGAAGGGACCATTGGTTGTACTTTAACTGAACAAAACTTCTCAGGCCCTTGTTGCATCTGACGTGACCAAACCTCCTTAAACAATTCATATAGTTCACCCGGAGCCTAAGTCAGTTCTTTCTTTCCTTGGGATGAGATGTTATAGAATGTATAGGATTTTCATAGAGATCTTTATATTTTTAGAAGGATCAGGTCACCCACCTGTTGTTAGGGAGGCTTACTGGCTAACCTACCTCAGCCATCCTCACCAAACCGTGTCTGCAGAGGGCTTCTCTGATCAGCCATGTATTAAATAGGTTTTCCCTCCAAAATACCACATGGTGACTATCAGACTGAAATGGGAGCCTGTTTGCACACTTATTCAAGGGAGTCCCAACCAGCCAGAGGATCCAGTCTTGGTCCGATGCAGAGAAGCAGTGGAAGGCTGGGCATTCAGGCCCGGGGAGACTGCATGTATTTCCAGACCAGTTCAGGGCCTGATGAGTTCACCTTTGTGGAGTCACATCCAGGGTCACACCTAGCGTGAACGTGACCTCAGTCCACAGTGACTCAGACCTCAGGTGGGCATCCATGGGCAAGCTCCGAATGAGACAGAGTGCTTGGTTCTCCTTGAGGCACTCTTATTGGAGGTCCTGCCTTGTAGTTCTTTCAAAGAGAATAGTCCCCGGAATTCCCTGAGCCAGGCCAGTCTGGAAACATAGCCAAAGAGAGGCCCTGACCTTACCCTGCAGGTTTTGAAACCTGGAAGAGAGCGTGCCTGGCAGTGCTGTGGAACTGACACTTAGAGCAGACTTCTTTGGTTCATTTGTAATCCATTCTGCAGTATCAGAATATTTGTCTCCTAAAGAAGTACTGCCATTGTTTTTTTTATTTGTCTATCTAGACACGTACAGTTTGCACACTTTGGCAGTCTCTAAGATTCATGTTTATTAATAGGATGAGGGGGCTTCCCTGGTGGCTCAGTGGTAAAAAATCCGCTTGCTGATGCAGGAGATACAGGTTTAATCCCTGATCTGGGAAGATCTCACATACCTAGGAGCAGCTAAGCCTGTGCCCCATAACTACTGAGCCTGTGCTTTAGAGCCCAGGAGCTGCAGCTACTGAATCCCACATGCCTAGAGCCCATGCTGTACTAGAGAGGCCACTGCAATGAGAAGCCCTTGCATTGCGACTAGTGAGTGACCCCTGGTCGCTGAAAATAGAGAAAAGCCTGCACAGCAAGGAAACCCCAGCACAGCCAAAAATAAATAAAATTATTTAAATAAAAAAGGAGGAGGAAATTCTCTGGTGATCCAGTGGTTAGGACTCCACGCTTCTACTGCAAGGGGCATGAGTTCAATCCCTGGTCAGGGAACTAAGATCCTGCATGCTATGCAGTACAGGCGAAAAAAAAAGAAAAGAGTTTTCCCATTCTAGCCCAGTAGTCTCATCCAGACCTTGTTACATCTTAAGGTTTCTGGAACCCAGCATTCTCCACACTGGTCACTTAACCTGAGCAAGGAACAGTCTGTTCAAAGGTAGTCCCTTCAGGCTAGAGTTTTATATGTAAGGATTTTGTTTTGTTTTGTTGCAATCATGTCAATCAAATGAAATGTAACCAAATATCTTTTAAAACCAGCCCCCGTCTCTCTCTCTCAGTCAGGTACAACCGCCCTTTTCTTTGCTGCCCAACAAGGACATAATGACGTCGTGAGATTTCTCTTTGAATTTGGAGCATCCACTGAATTTAGGACCAAAGTAAGAGAATTTTCTTGATTTTATACCCTATTGAAGAATTTCAGCAGTTACAAGTATTCATTTCTCTTCATTTATAGTATGAATGTTTGCTATGCTATTTACAATATTCACAAGCCTAAGAAGTTGGGTTTCACAGGGTTAAGTTGTAATGATTCAGGGGTAGTCTTAGAAATTCAATTCCAAACATGACACTTTTACCCTAGGCTAACAATTAAAGAATTTGGCAGCAGGGGGGCAGCTTACATTCTTTCTTGTATTGGTAACTTTCTACTCTGGGACACTAAATTGTGTTATCACAGTGGATACAGTAGTGGGTGCTTTATGACTTTTCCTATTCTCTTTTGCTTTTTTCTGCTCCAGGGTTAATCCCAGTGCTGTGATAGGAGTTATTGGAAATATTAAGCCAATCCTAGTGAATCTTGAGAGATTTCTAAGGAGGCTTTGACAGGCAGTTTACTTTCTGAGATGTCGCCACTGAGATATATAACATATGATTCCAATTCATATAGTTGGGCAAGGAATTATGGTTCGTCCTCAAAGAAGTCATTAATTCTTCACATTTGACATGTGAATAAGAAAACTGAGGCTACAGAAAGATCAGTTTGTCTTCACAATATGATTTTTCATGATAATATTTTGTAGCAGAAGAATTTGAACTGTCACACTTTTATAATTGAAAACTTCTGTCTAGCCCAGTCATAAAACATTCTTGAAAATTTGCCCTAGTTGGAAACTTTTAGGTTTTCTTAATTCATTGTATGTGATATGTTGATATCAAGGGAGTTTCCAATGGGGTTTTTTTTCCTGTTAAAACACTATGAAGTAGATCTGAATTTCAGAAAGGGTTTCTGTCTTTTCTAAAACTTGCAGTCAGATTGTGTACATGCCCCTAGACATGCTGAGTATAATGCACAGTAATCGAGTGGAGGTGATGGAATTCCAATTGAGCTGTTTCAAATCCTGAAAGATGATGCTGTGAAAGTGCTGCACTCAATATGCCAGCAAGTTTGGAAAACTCAGCAGTGCCCACAGGACTGGAAAAGGTCAGTTTTCATTCCAATTCCAAAGAAAGGCAATGCCAAAGAATGCTCAAACTACGGCACAATTGCACTCATCTCACATGCTAGTAAAGTAATGCTCAAAATTCTCTAAGCCAGGCTTCAGCAGTACGTGAACTGTGAACTCCCTGACGTTCAAGCTGGTTTTAGAAAAGGCAGAGGAACCAGAGATCAAATTGCCAACATCCGCTGGATCATGGAAAAAGCAAGAGAGTTCCAGAAAAACATCTATTTCTGCTT
>SJYO01013871.1:32889709-32911269 GCA_006410555.1 Capra ibex
AGTCAAGGCTATGGTTTTTCCTGTGGTCATGTATGGATGTGAGAGTTGGACTGTGAAGAAGGCTGAGTGCCAAAGAATTGATGCTTTTGAACTGTGGTGTTGGAGAAGACTCTTGAGAGTCCCTTGGACCGCAAGGAAATCCAACCAGTCCATTCTGAAGGAGATCAACCCTGGGATTTCTTTGGAAGGAATGATGCTAAAGCTGAAACTCCAGTACTTTGGCCACCTCATGAGAAGAGTTGATTCATTGGAAAAAACTCTGATGCTGGGAGGGATTGAGGGCAGGAGGAGAAGGGGGCGACCGAGGATAAGATGGCTGGATGGCATCACGGACTCGATGGACCTGAGTCTGAGTGAACTCCGGGAGATGGTGATCAACAGGGAGGCCTGGCGTGCTGCAACTCATGGGGTCGCAAAGAGTCGGACACGACTGAGTGACTGAACTGAACTGAACTGAATCCAAAACACATGTGTTCATACTTTTTGTGTTAATTATCATTTAATTTTTAATTATAAAAGTGACACAGCTAAAAATAAAATATGGAAGTTCTACAAATCTCAGGCTCAACTCTGAACTAAGTCAAATGATTGTGTGTGACCAGATGCTTCATTCTTCCTGGGTAACAAGTTAGGGCTGGCCTTTGTACATGAGTCAGACTGTGCTACCTTGGAAACCCATGGAACACAGGCCCAGCACGAGCAACTCCACGTTATTTCCATTAGGACAGCTGCAGGTGGCCAAGAGCTTTCTCTGGGAAGAAGACAGTGTTGGGAAGCTTTGGGTTTTAATACAGTCCTGTCATCCAAAATTGACTTTGTGTCAACAACTGTTCTCATTATAATTAAACTTGCGTGCGTGCTAAGTCATTTCAGTTGAGTCTGACTCTTTGGAACCCCATGGGTCAAAATTAACCAATTTCTTGATGCCCAGCCACCCCACGCCCCGACCACCTCCACTGACCTCAGCCTTCTAATCTCTCTCCTTCATTCCCTACCCTTCAAAATGCCCCTCTTTCCCACCACTCGCTGAAGCCTTACTCAGCCGCGTGCATCCTCCAGCATCTTGCAGCTATAGCAGTGTTTCTCCAAGGGAGCCCTGCCCCCTGGCACCTGCACCTCACAGTCACCTCTCATAACTGGTTAAAAGCCTATATCTGGGCCTCACTCCAGATCTACTGAATCTGAGGGTGTGGCTCCAAGGGTAGGCGTTTTGAACACTCTATGCCCAGATTTAGGACCCACACTGTCTTACACTTATGATTTGTATTTCAAAACCAGATTCCACATTCTTGCATTATTTATAATTAGCTCAAATGTCCAAATACCCATTCATAGGGCCAAACAAACAACACAGCAATCCTAGATGAAGAAAGAAAAAACCTCAGCCTAGCACCTGCGTAAAACCATTAAGGGCTTCAGTTGACCACAGACTCTGAGTCAGTAGTGCGGTGTGGTTGGCGTCAAAGCAAATTCTAATTTAGATGCAGAGATAAAAGCAAGAGTTGATGGAACCAAGGAATGTCCCGTCAGACCACGTCTACTTTGCAGTGCTCTGTTGAGTCCTAGCATCTGCGTTTTAAGAGGTTTGGGCAGATTGGCACATGTTCAAAGGAAAATGCAAAGTAAGAGCGTGTGAAGCATATGGAATATGCTGTAGTTATCCCTTCTCTAAGTGCATGTATATCTCGTCCAAGAAGGCAGGGGCCCAGAGAGCGACTCCCTAAATACGCCTTATTCTCAGAGGCCTATAACTGGGCAGACCCACAGGAGGAAGCTAGTTACCATTCTGGTACTTCCAAGACACAACTGGTTGGTACAGTCTTTCTGTTTGTTTTTTTTTCCTTCACTGAGAGACAAAGAGATGATTCTGCATTTGACCTGAGAAATTTCTAAATTACTTATAATAACTTAGTCAAATATCTTTAATGTATCTCGAGCAAGTCACCCAAGTATACAACATAGTGATGTCCTTAAGACAAACTCTAGGGATTTCCCTGGTGGACCAGTGGCTAAGACTCCACACTCCCAATGCAGGGAATCCAGGTTCAATTCCTGGTCAGGGAACTAGATCCCACATGCTGGAACTAAAAGAGTTCTGCTGCTGCTGCTGCTAAGTGGCTTCAGTCATGTCTGACTCTGTGCGACCCCATAGATGGCAGCCCGCCAGGCTTCCCTGTCCCTGGGATTCTCCAGGCAAGAACTCTGGAGTGGGTTGCCATTTCCTTCTCCAGTGCACGAAAGTGAAAAGTAAAAGTGAAGTCGCTCAGTCGTGTCCGACTCTTCGAGACCCCATGGACTGTAGCCCACCAGGCTCCTCCATCCATGGGCATTTCCAGGCAAGAGTACTGGAGTGGGGTGCCATTGCCTTCTCCGAAGAGTTCTAGTGCCACACTAAAAAGATATTGCATGCCATAACTAAGACCCAGAGCAGTCAAAACAAAACAAAAGATGAACTCTGTCACGATTATGAAAAAAAAAGTAAAAGAGATCGAAGAGGAAAAGTCAGTTTGTTATTATATATGGGAAATGCTTTTCCAAAATTCTCACCACGCGAAGAGCATATGCCTGGTAAGGTTTGTGCCTGCCCTGTTTCTAATGCGTTCATTCTTTGCGTGACCACAGGATGGAGGCACTGCCCTCCTGGCCGCCAGTCAGTATGGGCACATGCAGGTGGTGGAGACCTTGCTGAAGCACGGAGCCAACATCCACGACCAGCTCTATGTGAGTGTGTCTCAAGGGGGCTTCCGGGGGACACTTGCTCATTGCCTCAGCACATATAGCGTTACAGTCTAAATTCTGATGCTGGAGGTGGCATCTGAGCCGTCAAGGAAATAAGAGAGTTAACTGGGTGAGCCTTTTCTGTGTAGAAATCACATCATCTTTATTTATCTTTGCTCTTTTAAGTCTCTCGTACATATGAAGTATTTCACATACCTACACAATTAAGATCTTCAAAAATCATGAGATACATATTTTATTTATAACAAGCCCAGCATATGGATTTGCTGAAAACCAAAAGAAACTCTCCTATTGTAGAGTTATTTGGGAGGAAGAACACACAAAAAAAGGAAAAATCAAGTTGTTTGGAAGAGAAGTGAGGCTGGATGGAGGAAGATCTCTGAAATACGTGCATGCCATTGACCTTGAAAGGCACCCACTGCCAGCGTGGGTCTGTTTGCATTTATTGCCAGTGTGGGTCTGTTTGCATCCACTGCCATGTGGGTCTGTTTGCAGCTAATTGGCAATTAGCACATTACCCAAGTACTCTTAATGGTCACTGTAATTCTGTAGAATTTATGGCAAATGTTATTCTGGTTTTGGAGTAAGAAGTAAAATATGGGGAGATGAAGTGACTAGGCAGTCTCATGGTGAGGACTGCAAGAATCCCTGCTTCCATTTATCTAGGAGCTGTTTTTGAGGCTATTATACCACCAGACATGAACCCTGTGCCTAGGAGCGCTAGACTTTCATAGACCTGTAATGAGATGTGTGGGTGTGAACTTTTCCATTTGAACACCCTTTCCAGAGTCTATACGGAACCTCTGACAGATCACAGGCCTCTTTGAAGTGTAGTGGAACTAGCCTTAGCCTTGGCACTTCAAAACCTGCTCCCACTCTTGGAGCCAATAGCATTCCTGGTACCATGACTGAGCTACTTGACCGTGGTCTGAAAGAGTGATTCTCAACTCTGGCTGTACAGGAGAACCACCCAGGAGGCATTGAAAAATTTCACTTTCTGGGTCCACCCAGGCTTTCCCAGTGGCTCGCTGATAAAGAATTCACCTGCAGTGCAGAAGATGAAGTAGATGCGGGTTTGATTCCTGGGCTGAGAAGATTCTCTGGAGGAAGGCATGGCAGCCCACTCCAGTATTCTTGCCTGGAGAATCCCACAGACAGAGGAGCTTGGCAGACTACAGTTCATAGGGTCGCAAAGAGTCGGACATGACTGAAGCGACCTAGTACATAGCACAGCATAGAATTTGAACTATTGGATAACATTCTTCCATAAGGCTCATTGAGGCGGCACTTAATTTTAGAAATGTAGAGTTTCTAAACTCTTCTGTGATAGGGTAACCTAAAAATTCCATGCTCCAGAATGTCCATTTTAGGTTTAGACTTTTACCCTTACCTGAACTGTCCAAAATAAATGTTTCCATTAACAACAGTTGAAATACGGGGCCAGGGAGGTGGCATCAATGATTCCTGAAAGCTTCTAGGAACAGAACTGTGTAATCCACGATAAAAAAAAAAAAAAATCCAATGAACGCAGGGAAGATCTGTTTTGGAAAATTTGTAAGAGTTAGCACTTCTATGTCACGGAAGCCTTTCTGTGGCAACACAGTAAGGAACAGCTGAAAATTGTATCCCCGTATCAAACATCTGCTTTAAAATCTGTCCAGGCTGATTAATTTCCTAATGATTGGGGAGCGGGGGGTGGGTGGTCTGACTGCTGACAGCCAGTGGAAAGCCAGCACCCTCTACCTGGTTGGACTTGCAGGGAAGGTGCTTTGAGCGTGTGGTTAGTGTTCCGACGGGAGGGGTGGTGATTAGCTGGGAGAACTAGTTTTCCACTGTGCATCTGAAAGTAATGAGGCTCACCCTGTCCTGTGGGCGCTGTCTGTGTGGAGAGGGCACCTGGCAGGAGGCATACTCTGGATGGACCAATGTACTTGCTGAAATTAACCAATGGTGCATCTTCAAGAAAAAAACACCCAGGAGATGTAGACACCCAGTTAAAAAGAGAACTGAAGAAGTTGGTAACAAGCAGTTACTTTGGGTTTTCGTGCAGGACTGCTTAGTTGTGTGTATAAGTATTGTTGGAGTCTGCCAGCCTGGCAGGGAGAAAGTTCATGGACATTCTTACGAGGGTGGGTGTTCTGAAAGCATCTTGTGTTTTAAAGCATACAGAAACTGAAAGTCTGGAGAACAGATAAGGCAATACAAAAGAGAAAGCAGTAGGGAATATCTAATTAAAAGGATGGGGCTTCCCTGGTGGCGCAGTGGTAAAGAATCAGCTTGCCAATGCAGAAGACGAGGGTTTGATCCCTGGGTCGGGAAAATCCCCCGGAGAAGGAAATGGCAACCCACTTCAGTGTTCTTGCCATGATAATCCCATGGACAGAGGAGCCTGGTCGAGTACAGTCCATGGTGTCCCAAAGAATCGGATACACCTGAGTGACTGAACAGCAACAAACAAAAATTAAAAGGATACTGTTCATACCCAATTTGTAAAAGCATGCAAAATAGATTTGGGGGATTTGGTTGTTTTTTTTGTTTTTTAGTTAACATGCGTTTGTGTGTGTGTGTGTGGTGTTTTTAGAGTTTTAATGTTCTTAAAAGTTTTTTTAATGTTCTGATGTGCTTTCTAGAGCACAGGCTCAATAGTTGTGGTGCACGGGCTTAGCTGCCCCAAGGTATGTGGGATCTTCCCAAATCAGGAATCAAACCTGTGTCTCCTGGGTTGGCAGGCGAATTCTTTACCACTGAGCCACCAGGGAAACCCTTTGTTTTTGTTTTGTAAATGAACAACTTAGCTCTTAATGACAAAAGGATTGCAATGGAAAATTCTATTGTGTATTTTTTTTATCCTGAATGAAAGAGAGTGGACTCTGGGATCACGAAACAAAAGCAGAAGACAGCTAATGAGAAAGCTGTGTGGACAGAGAAAAATGATGACTCTTTGGAAAACCAGAGTTGTGCAACTAGATATATCATAAGCTCTATGACCAAGATTTTATAGCGTGAACAGTCATTGCATATGTCGTAACTCATCCTTAGACAGCTGTCTGTTTTAAACTTTACCTTTCCACCTTAGTGTGACGTTTTAGAACTAGTCTTCAAAGAATAAAATACCATGCATATTAAAAAGGGGGAAGGGAGGGGTGGAAGTGGAAACTTGTATTAAACAGAGGTATCAGTATTATAAGATTGAATTTATTTTAAAATAAATAATTTCTTAACACTTTACATTTGCTAACTTTCAGGATGGAGCCACTGCACTCTTCCTAGCAGCCCAAGGGGGTTACTTGGATGTGATTCGATTATTGTTGTCTTCAGGCGCAAAGGTCAACCAGCCGAGGCAGGTAATGTTTGCGCGTGTGCTTGCGTGTGAGGCAGTGGGCAGGGTGGGCTTGCAGTCCTGCAGTAGCACCTGCCTAAGATAACCAGTCAGATCTGGGTCTCTGAAGCCTTTTTGCCTCTGGATGAAAGTTCATCCTTGATCAAGCTTTCTCCTGTTCTTTGCTTTGGGCTCACCTGAAAGCCTGTGAAATCAGGCTGACATCACCATTCAGTATGTTTGGTGTCTGAGGTCAAGTACATACTCTGCCACCTCCTGATCAAGTAAATGATGTCAGTGCACTGAGGTCAGGAGAGTAGGCTAGACTGGGACATAGGTAAATTGAGGCGGGTCAGGTAGACTTGCCCTTGCTCAGCCCCTCTGCTGATATGCTGACTTCTCTCTTCCCCACCACTTCTTGTGCTGAACCAAAGGTGTTCTTAGTGGGTTCTGTAGTTTCGTCTCTCAGATTACAGCACTGTTGACACTTCATTTACCAAAAGCCAAGATGTCATCTGGAGAATCAATTAACTGATACTTAAAGAAAGGACCTCAAGGTAACTAACCCAGGGCTTCCCTGGTGGCTCAGCGGTAAAGAATCTGCCTATAGTGCAGGAGCCACAGGAGACACAGGTTCGATCCCTAGGTGGGGAAGATCCCCTGGAGGAGGGCATGGTAATCCACTCCAGTACTCTCACTTGGAGAATCCCCACAGACAGGAGCCTGGTGGGCTACAGTCCATAGGGTCACAGGGTCGGACATGGCTGAAGTGACTTAGCACGCATGCATGCACGAGGTCATGTTTATAAATGGTTAAGAACCATCCAAATGGAAGGCTTTATGACTAGCCTCTCTTCTATCAGAACTATTTCTTCACTAATTCATTTGTTTTTAATAAAACATTTCAGATTAAGGTAACCTTACTTTTAAAGGTAGTTTTCCAGGGAAAAGGGCAAGCTGATAACTTGCCAGGAAATTACACATAGGCAGATTTCCACTGTGATTGTGGCCCTGATATGGGAAGGCCTGTTTGCTCATCAGTGAGTAGCCATGGGAACCCTGGGGCTTCCCTGGTGGTTCAATGGTAAAGAAACTGCCTGCCAGTGCAGGAGACATGGGTTCAATCCCTAGATAGGGAAGATCCCCTGGAGAAGGAAATGGCAACCCACTCCAGTGTTCTTGCCCGGAGAATCCCATGGACAGAGGAGCCTGGTAAGTTACAGTCCATGGGGTCACAGAGAGTCGGACACAACTTAGTGACTAAACACCACCAACAACAAATGTAAGATGAGTTGTGTGATGATATGAAAACCAGGAAGTTACAGAGTAACCCAGCAGTGCCATGGTAACCACAACACACCGCTGCTGTTTTTCATTCCTCAGGAATGAGGATAACCTGGGCGAAGTGCGCGACCCAGCCTGGGAATGGGAGGACCCCACCCTTGGGTCAAGGGTCAAGTGACATGCCTTCCCAACGACTACATCTAATGCATCTGTTAGGAATTGTGAGCATCCGGCTCTGAAAAGATTGTTATTTAGGGAGAAGTGTTTTATAAAATAAGAATCACCATGGCGGTGGGGGGCCTGTGGGAAGCGATGAAATTTTTCCTTTCTATAGAGTGCGGTAACCCCCTTGTACCCTCAAACCGTAATCTTTTTATTGCCTTCCCACAAGCTTATAGTTAAAGGTTATCTACCCAGGTCAGACTAGTCCAAATTCTGTCTTCTCTGAAAGAGTAAACTCTGCATATTTAATTCCATTTCAAGAAACAAGAAGTGTCAGAAATACAGAAAAAGTACTGTCAACCTCAGCTGACTTTGATGAAAGTTATAAAGAGGTTAGGGCTTCCCAGGGGGCTCAGATGGTAAAGAATCCACCTGCAGTGCGGGAGACGCAGGTTCAGTCCCTGGGTCGGGAAGGTCCCTGGGAAAAGGGAATGGCTACTCCAGGAATCCTGCCTGGGAAATACCATGGACAGAGGAGCCCAGCAGGCTACAGTCCATGGGGCTGCTAAGAGTCGGACTAACGCTTTCACTTCACTTTCATGAAGAAGTTAAAAAATATCTGATTGATATTTTATCTCCATTAAAATGGCCTGCACATGGTAGACATTTACACAGGTAGGACATTTGGAAGCCAATATTTTATTCTGAAATCTCAACTGACACATTGAATCATTGTCTGAATATTCTTGAGTTTACAAAATAAGGACAAGGATATTTGCCTAGTTTAATTTCTTAAAATTTTTAGGTAAATCTGATTTCTAATTTTTGTTTCACCATCCCATGGAGTCCTGACATTGTATGATAAACTCTGCCAGGATGTGAACAGAGCTGCACTGAAATTATTCAGCTAATGTTTGATCTGAGCTGCAGGGAATCCAAATGGTAGTAGGCAAGACTTTTCCTTGTAATTCTATCACTGAAGAACTCACTGAAAATCCTTTTAGTACTCTTAGAACTCTTGTGAGAGCTGCTGCTGCTGCTAAGTCGCTTCAGTCGTGTCCGACTCTGTGTGACCCCAGAGATAGCAGCCCACCAGGTTCCCCTGTCCCTGGGATTCTCGAGGCAAGGAGTCATTAATCGTAAAGCAAGTCATAGGCAGGTTCGGGAAAGACTAAATTCTTTTCTTCTGTCTTTTTTTTTTCAATTTTTTTATCCCTAGAAAGAGCTTGAAAAACTCCCCTTTTAAGTTGTCCTAAATAAAGAGGTCAAGAGTCACAGACATATGTGAACTCCAGTGTCATTTAAAACCTCATTTTCAGTTCTGTCTATGCATCCTCACCAAGCAGAGTTGATATGACGCAGACATTGTTGATCAGTGGCTGAGATGGCTAATTAGTGTGTTTTTCCACTAACAAAGAGTTTCTCAGGTGGTGCCAGCAGTAAAGAACTCGCCTGCCAATGCAAGAAACATGAGTTCCATCCCTGGGTCTGGAAGATCCCCTGGAGAAGAGAATAGCTACCCACTCCAGTATTCTTGCCTGGAAAATTCCATGGACAGAGGAGCCTGGCAGGCTGCACAACATGGGGTTTCAAAGAGTCAGACACGACTGAAATGATTCAGCACGCCTACCAATATACTTTTCCCATCTCAATTCACACAGCCTATTAAAATGATGCTTTTATGGAGTGGCGAAGGTCGGGCTCTATACGTGGAGATGAGGTTGGCCTGTCATCAGCTCATCTCTATCTAGTTCTCTTAATGTGCTAGTCAGCATTTCTTTGAAGCCTGACCAAAAGATCATCTCATAAAGTGCCTTTTCTAATAGAAGCCTTGGTTTGGACTTGTATCCATGCAATCCAGGAGAGATGCTGGGACCCAGATTGGATTGGACCCAGATCCTTTCTCCTGGGTTGTAAGCTTGGAGGGCGACCCCGAGGTGGGCACTGGGCAACGTGGAGTCATCAGATGGGTATGGTGTCCTGAGGGCTCTGAGGTGGGAGCCAACAGCAATAGGGAGACCCACCTGCTTGCATGTCCTCTGTTCTCAGAAAAGCTGTGTTAACCACCAGAGGACAGCCTATGGCGTGGACAGAGTTCCCACGAGGCCTGGAAGGCAGTGCATGGTGATCACTGACTGGGAACTGGAACCAGGCTCTGATGTAGGGCCCAGGCTCCTGGGCAGGACACCAGTCCCAGGAGCATTCTAGGAGCCAGACCCAGACCTCAAGGCTGGGACCAGGGGTGGGGAAAGTGAGCAGCTTGGTGGTTATGGAAATATGGACAAGGAAATGAAACATAGTTTCAGTTTTGCTTATAGTAACTGTGTGACCTCCAGCAAATTTGCTTACTCTCCCTGAATCTCATTTTTTAAAACTGTAAAATCATGATCATAATGGTATCTTCCCTTTGGAAGTACTGTGAGCATTAAAAAAAATAATCCCTGCAATACTTCCTGCAGTGGCCAGTATATACCAAGGGCTTAGTGAATGTTAGGTTTTGCTGTTTTCATTCCTAGTCCATCCAGGCCTTCCTGCCTCCCTGGAACAGAAAACCCATCAGAAATCAAGGCTGTTCTTTTTCTCTCGTAAGCCAAGCAGTGTCTGTCATCTCAAAGTCCTTTCTTGCCTCTCTCTCTCGCTCCCCACTCCTTTTTATTTTGATCGGCTTCCTCTGTCCACTTATTTTGTATGTGGTCCCCAAGTTTCCAGGTCAGATTCCCAAACTCTTGGGGTAGCCATGTCATTGAAGCTCATCCTTGCTCCCTAGGCCATGGCTGGCCTGCCCATCCTTGTTCTGATCACCTGTGGCTGGGAGAATGGGTCACAGTGTGGACAGTGCAAGTATCAGGTAACACGGTCTCTAGACTCGCTTGCTGGACCAGGGACACAGGATAGAAGGACAGGTAGCATCTTCTCTAGACTCGTTTGCTGGACCAGGGACACAGGATAGAAGGACACAGTACTGAGAAATGGCTCCAGGTCAGCGCTCCAGGGCTGGTAGCAAAGTTGTCTCCATATTGAACCCCCCTGTGTTACTGATAAGGTAATCTCTTGCATGTGTGCATGCTAAGTCGCTTAGTCGTGTCCGACTCTTTGCTATCCTATGGACTAGAGCCCGCCAGGCTCTTCTGTCCACGGGATTCTCCAGGCAAGAATACTGGAGTGGGTTGCCCTGCCCTCCTCCAGGGGATCTTTGGGACCCAGGAATCGAACTAGCGTCTCTTACATCTCCTGCATTGGCAGGCGGGTACTTTACCACTAGCGCCACCTGGGAACCCCTGCTGCTGCTGCTGCTAAGTCGCTTCAGTCGTGTCCAATTCTGTGCGACCCCATAGATGGCAGCCCACCGGGCTCCCCCATCCCTGGGATTCTCCAGGCAAGAACACTGGAGTGGGTTGCCATTTCCTTCTCCAGTGCATGAAAGTGAAAAGTGAAAGTGAAGTCGCTCAATCGTGTCTGACTCCCAGCGACTGCAGCCCACCAGGCTCCTCCGTCCATTGGATTTTCCAGGCAAGAGCACTGGGGTGGGGTGCCATTGCCTTCCCCGTGGGAAGCCCTAATCTCCCCCAATTTACATCAGAATTGGTCTTTAGCACTTCTTGTCTGTCTGGAGCCTGCGCGTAAAGTAGCCTAAGTGTAGGTGCTAGAAAGCAATAGAAGCAAAGAGCTGCTGCTGCTGCCGCGAAGTCGGTTCAGTCATGTCCGACTCTGTGCGACCCCATAGACGGCAGCCCAACAGACTCCTCCGTCCGTGGGATTCTCCAGGCAAGAACACTGGAGTGGGTTGCCATTTCCTTCTCCAATGCATGAAAATGAAAAGTGAAAGTGAAGTTGCTCAGTCATGTTCAACTCTTAGCGACCCCATGGACTGCAGCCCACCAGGCTCCTCCGTCCATGGGATTTTCCAGGCAAGAGTACTGGAGTGGGTTGCCATTGCCTTCTCCAAAGCAAAGAGCTAGTGCCACTTCATATACTTATTGCCATGTCTTCCTAGGTGGCTCACTGGTAAAGGATCCACCTGGCAGTGCAAGAAGTGCAGGTTTGATTCCTGAGTTGGGAAAATGCCCTGGAGGAGGGCATGGCAACCCACTCCGGTATTCTTGCCGGGAAAATCCCATGGACAGAGGAGTCTGGCAGGCTATAGTCCATGGGGTTACAAAGAACTGGGCACAGCTGAGCACACATGAATGCACATGGGAGAGAATGGCTTTCATTCTTTTTTTCTAAATCATCTTTAGGAGCCTAAACAGACCGAATAAAATTTAGTCTCTAATACAAGTCATGTCATCTACCCCCATCTCATGCTGAGACCTCTGTATAAAAATAGAGGATACTTTAAAATATTATCTGAACTGGAATGAGGGAATGGCAGAGCTGGAAGGAACTGCAAAAGTCCCCTATTTAACCATACATCGGGTATAGAAGCTGTTTGGTGATCAGCCACTGTCAAACCCCTCCAGGCATGGGGGTCTCATTACTACTTCATCAGCTTATTTAATCTTTAACCAGCCCACCTTATCATTCCTTTTTTGCACTGAGCCAGTGGTATCACTTGGTATGCAAAATAAGTCTAAACTGTTTTCTACTTGACATGCACAAATAGTAAATGACAGCTGTGATGATCCCCATGAATCCCATCTTCAAGCTAAATGTTCTTTTTCTTTTTCTACCTGCTGGTGAAGTTGTAACTTCTACTTCATGAAAGTTTCTTTGATTTAATATACTTTGACTGTATGTTTTTGTCAAGAAGTAATTTAAAACTTATATAAATATTTTCAGATGTTTTTCCTACTCCTTTTCTCCTGAAAACTCTATAAAAAAGCACTAAACTGACCTGATTGCCATCAGTTTTATTACATTCATTGTCACAGTGAAGATTCTAATAGAAGGAAAATATATGAAAAAGCAAAGATTGTGATGTAGAGAAAAGGAAAACCTGTCCTCTTCACAGACTAGATAATCAGCTGATAAATAACTGAAACACATTCAGCTTCCTGGGTTCAAAAATCAGCTTTGGTGGTAACATAAGTGGGAAGGAAATCCAAAAAAGGGCATGTATGTATGATATAGCTGATTCACTTTGCTGTAGAGTAGAAACTAATACAATATTCTAAAGCAACTATACTTCAATAAAAATTAATTTTTAAAAAAAGCCAAAAATAAAAATCAGCTCTGGAGAAGTGAGCACCAGTAAGGAAATACAAAGCTTTCCCCCAAATCTCATTTTCTCAATCAGTCCTACCTGCTCAGTCAGTTTTCACTTAGGGTAACTAGGAGAATCAACTTAAAGTACATGGAATGCTATGTAAACAAAAGTTCAAATTAACTTACTGTTTTTCATGATAAATAATATTCAGGTCTGGTTACCATTTTCTAAGCATCTGTTGGCCACTCCTTGTGCTGAGCACATTTCTGTATGCTTTCTCCTTCCCAAATATCTCTGAACCTAATGTTTTTGCAGAAGGCTGACGAGGCTCAGAGGAGTTTGTCTAAGTTCTCTCAACCAGGAAGTGGTGACTTCTTTTTCCACCTACCATGACTATTGCAATTAAGGTGACAACATTTGAGTGTTAGCATCACTGTTACGATGTTAATAGTTGTTGCTAATAAAGCACCTCTCAGCACTTTCCCACGTATTAGTATCAATTAATGTGTGTATGCTAAGTTCCTTCAGTTGAGTCCAACTCTTTGCGACCCTATGAACTATAGTCCACCGTGCTCCTCTCTGTCCATGGGATTCTCCAGGCAAGAATACTGGAGTAGGTTGCCATGCCCTCCTCCAGGAGGGGATCTTCCAGACCCAGGGATTGAACTTGGGTCTCCTGCATTGCAGGCTGATTCTTTAGTTTCTGAGCCAGGAGGGAAGCCCCATGTTACTAAAAACAGCTAAGCCCTTGAAAAGCTTAGTTGGGAACTAAGGGAACAGCACGCTGGCTTTCTTTCCTAGCCTGCCCTCTGGTGGCCATAACGGCAAAGAGCAGATGAACCCAGAGCTGGCTGTATTAGCACCTGGGGAAATCTTTGGTGGAGCCCAGACTGTCCTGTCTCCTGGGGCCCCACCCATATCCCCTGAGCTGTAGCCAACTGACTTTCCCACCCAGCCTGAGCCAGCCACGCCTATCCACGCCACTGTGACTGTAAATGTTCTTCCTTCTACGTAGAAGACCATTTTCCTTCTTTCCCCCCGGGCAAAATTCTAGTCCTCTCTGGAGACCCAGCTCATACCACCCCATCTGAGAAGCTGACCCTGTCTCCCCCATACAGTAAGAGGGTCCCTCTCCAGGTTCATCCTGGGCATTTTGTCTGTACTTTATTGTGGCCCTGCAATCATACTGATATTTCCAGGTCTCTTCTCCACTAGGCTGCATTCCTTTGAGAACTGAGACCAGATCTTGTTTTTAGTATTCCTCTCGAGACTTAGAAGATGCTTAATAATTGTTGGGTGTTTGAATGAGCGAACAAAAGATTGGTTGAATCCTGAATTGGGAGAATCAAATTAAACAATGAGTGCAGAAGTGCTTTGTAAACTCAAAGTACAGATGAAGGTATTATTTATATTGTTAATGATAAAGAATATACAGTGATGTCTCTGATGGTCCAGTGGTTAGAACTTTGCCTTCCAATACAGGGGGTGTGGGTTCAATCCCTGGTTGGGAAGCTAAGATTCCATAGCCTCATGGTCAAAAAACCAAAACATGAAACAGAAACAATATTGTAACAAATTCAATAAAGACTTTAAAAGTGGTGGTGGTTCAGTCGCTTTAGTCACTAAGTCATGTCCTACTCTTACAACCCCATGGACTACAGCCCGCCATGGGATTTTCCTGGAGTGCATTGCCATTTCCTTCTCCAGGGGATCTTCCCAACCCAGGGATCGAACCCAAGTCTCACATTGCAGGCAGATTCTTTACCCACTGAGCCACGAGGGAAAGCCCGTGGTCCATATTAAAAAAAAAAAATCTTAAGAAAAAAGAATATTCAGATTCAGGGATATGTCTAAGAGACCCTTGTAGAGCATAAAGTAGGTCAGGGTGTCTCCAGCCTTCTTCCATCCTTTGTTCTAGCACCTCTTCCCTGTATCTCCCCCAAGACAGTGGTGTCACTGTCCTCTGACCCCCCTCAGCACTACCAGATCCTTCTAGGCTCCTGGTTTGCCATCACCCACCACCCTGCTTAAAGACCTTGGTCCTCTGTCCATTTTAGGACAGCAGTGGGCAGTGACCCTGTGGCTGCTGCAGGTGGTACCCTGGAGCTGAAATGATATCCTCCAACAGAAAGTGAAACTCTAGACTCTATACCTGATTCATCTTGCTCTTCAGCCCGCAGCCCCAATGATGAGTAATTTAGTCTGATGTGACTAAAGCCATCTCTTTGGGTTCCATTACCTTAATTACATCTGAGGTTAAGGTTGGTCAGTTCCGGGTTCTCCCTCCTTCTGCCCATCTCTCCAAGTGACTCAGGCTCTCAGAGGTCAGAGTATCACTGTGGTGTTGGGGTGGGGGTGAAGATACTCTCGTCTGCTTCCTCTTGTCCAGTTCCCTAGCCTCCAAGCTTCTTGTGCTGGTCCCCTGAAGGGGCAACTGGTCTACCAGACACAGGTCCTGCCATCACCTGTGCTTTTGACATTCTGTAGCCTTGTCTGCCCGACCCAGACTCACTCCAGGCTGCTGTTCAGCCAGCACTTCTGATGTCCCGCAGGCAGCCTGGGACACCTGGGTGGGTGTGACCAGGGGTATTGGGGGCCATGTCCAGCGTTGGTCCAGACAGCTCCCATAACCATTTCTCTTCTACCCGTGAGGCACCAGCCAAGTGCAGAGCTCCTCTAAGGGGCCTGCAGTGTTCCTGGGTTTCATCTCAAGAACAGGAGAAAGTCCTTTCCCATCTGGAATTCGCCATAACTGATCTGAGTGTTTCTGGCACCCGAACTTACCAACAGAGATTCAACCCAGAGCTGGTGGAAAACACAGACACTCGTGACCCCGCCTCCCCACTCCCTCTCTAGTGAGTCCTTCCTGGCACTAGCAGAGTTTTCTTTCTGACCAGCAGGAACCACCCTCCTTCCTGTTAAATCCTTCGCTGTCTCTGATGTTTCACTTTTCCTTCCCTGGAGCAACACACCTCAGTTTCATGACCCCAGTGTTCACAGGGAAAAAAGAATCACAGGGAAAATAACACTCAGGAAGTGTTACCCAAACCATTGCTCCACTGTAGCTGGGCAGTGTTGCAGCAACCCCCAGAAGACACAGCATCACATCCTGCATAAAATTATAGTCCCTGGAAACCACGAGGTGATGGTGGGGCATTCCAAACACAGAAAAAGAGTGGGAGCAATGTCTTTATCTTTCTGACACTCAGACGGGCCTCGGAGGAAACCACCCCCTCTTCTGTGAGAATGAGGGGCCGTCACGAAACACAATGTGTGTGTGAACCCGCCAGTAAAGCAAAGAGGTAGGGTTCGGGGGAAATAAGGACAGGCTGGCTTCTCCTTCGGCTTCCCAGGTGGCTCAGTGATAGAGAACCCACCTGCCAGGATGCAGGGAGCCACAGGAGACGCGGGTTCGATCCCTGGGTCAGGAAGATCCGCTGGAGGAGGGCATGGCAACCCACACCAGTATTCTTGCCTGGAGAATCCCGTGGACAGAGGAGCCTGGTGGGCTACAGTCCACAGAGTCGCAAAGAGTTGGACGGGACTGAAGCGACTTAGCACAGCATGCATAGTTTCTCTTCCCCGGGGCTATCAAATTTGGTTCTGCCTGGTGTAAATGCAACTCGGCCGCTTCCCACGCGTCTTCCCTGGAGCCCTGCACACCCTTGACTTTTGAGAAGCCAGAATCTGAATGTTGGCAATTTCCCAAGTGGTCCAGGCACTGCCAAATGCCAGTCTCGGTAGGTGGGTAGAATCGCCCTCGTTGTGTGTGGTCGGGAGCCCTGCCCGGCCCCTAATCGCTTTCCGCATCCACCCCGCCCCGCCCCGTGTCCTCTCCCCGCAGGACGGGACAGCACCGCTGTGGATCGCCTCGCAGATGGGCCACAGCGAGGTGGTGCGGGTGATGTTGCTGCGCGGGGCCGAGCGCGATGCCGCCCGCCACGTGAGTGCGGGGACCACCACGCGGGAGGGTGGGGAGGCCTCCCATCGAAGCGTTGACCCCCGAGCCCAGACGTGCGGAGAATAAAGACGCAGCTTCATTTTGTCTCTAATTCACCAGGGTTTCCTCCCAACCTCCTCCTGCTCTTTAGCAGAAAACCCAGGGAAAGGTTTGAATTCATTGAAACCTAACAATTGCTGCTCGGTCTCTAAGGGGAAAATGTTAAATTCCTCGAGAATATTCCTGCAACCGGAGGTAGCCTCTGGATGACCCGCGGGGATGGAGGTAGGAGTCTCGGACCTCGGCGGCCCTTGGGAATGTGTCTCCGTTGGCTGCTGATCCGCCTGGCGCTGCGCCTCCTGCTGGCCTCTGGGCCGCAGTGCAGCTAGCTCGCGGGGGTCTGTGGTTTGGGGTCCCCGCAGTGCCCAGGCTCCCCAGGCTGTAGAGAGCTGCACCACAAGGGTGATTTCCTTCCTGTAGAAGTCTGTGAGCAAGATCGTCCAAATACAGCAATTGATGTGTTACAGCAGGAGAAAGGGGGAATTGGAAAATCTCTTCTCAGGCCAGAAAAGGACGACAGAAACGGAATATTAATTTTTGAACTTGTCTCTGCATTCTTTCCTGCAGATTTCAGTCTACCACCTTCCTGTTCTCCCCACAACACCCATGCACCCAGGGAAGACTAGGGCAAGAGTATGTGCATGGAAAAGCACATTTAAAATTTCAAAACTGTAGATACAGTTCAACAGTCATAAAAAATTTTTAATTTAAAAACTTTTAAAAAGCAGTTCAACAATTCATTTCTAAGTTATGAACTGCAGTGAATGCCTCTTTAGTCCATCTATGTTCTAAAAATATCCTCCTGAAATTCCCCAATATTCAAGGAAGACCTTGAATTCCTAAACGGCAGGGTTCTAAGATAACAGAATAAGTCACGTATTTTGTCTGGTATTCTTTCATGCAGAGTTAACTGTTTAATATGCTCTAAAATGATTTTAGTTTAAAAGACATGGCAGCCCTGTGCTTTAGTTTACATATTTTGCCTGTTTCTGACAAGCATGTTCCCAGTTCTCAACAAACATTCCATTCTTAGCCAACACACACATATGTTAATAATGAACTTTTCTTTTCCTTTCTCTGTAAAGGATGGTACAACAGCTTTATTGAAAGCAGCCAACAAAGGGTATAATGATGTTATAAAGGAGCTGCTGAAATTCTCACCCACCCTTGGTATTTTGAAGGTAAGACCTGCAGAGAAATTTTACCAAATTGCAAAAGAGAGGGGTTAGAAATTTGAGAAGTCCGCACTGGGGAATGCAGTGGAATCCAGGTACCATTTCCTTGGTTAGTTGTATTCTTGAGAGAACATACCTACAGTTTCTTAATTTTGGAGATTCCTGGGCGCTGGTAGAAATGGAAAGGTAATAAAAAGGGTGAACCAGAGTCTATAGGTAACCTAGTTTCCTAGGGGGAAGCAAATCAGACAATAATAATGAAATGCTAAATCAGAGAGTCAACCATATTAATATTAATATATCATTGGAAGATTGGTGAAGTCCTTCACAAATCATGACATGATTTGTGTCTCAG
This sequence comes from Capra ibex, assembly GCA_006410555.1. Taxonomy (NCBI): domain Eukaryota; kingdom Metazoa; phylum Chordata; class Mammalia; order Artiodactyla; family Bovidae; genus Capra; species Capra ibex. Next base: position 32,907,890 of record SJYO01013871.1, read on the forward strand.
AAAACATGAAGGACGGGTACATTCTTTCTTTTCATTACCTGATCGAAGAACCACACTGTTAGCTTAGGTCAAATGGAATAAGCTTCAAACATCTGGACACCTCCAAGACTGTTGTCATCCTGGGGGCTGGGTCTTCCAGGAAACAGAGCCCTCAAAATCCTTTATTAAGTTGTAATCATTTTGAGTTAAAATATTCCTAAACTGGAGGATCTACCAGAGACTGGCAGTCTTTTTCAATAAAGGACCAGGTGGCAAATATGTTAGGCTTTGTGGGCTGTATAGTCTGTGTTGGAACAGCTTCACTCAGCGGTCGTACAGAGCAAGCAACCATAGAAAATACAACAACAAAAAGTGTTGCTGCATCTTATCAGATTTCACTGGGGGATGTTCTATTTCCTTTTTTTAATTCCTTACTTAGGCTTTTTCTTTTTGGCTGCGCCGGGTCTTTGTTGCTATGTGTGGTGTTTCTCTAGTTGTGGTCCACAGGCTGCTGCTTGCAGCGGCTTCTCTTGTTGGGAGCACGGGCTCCAGGTGCCTGGGCTCAGTCGTTTGGGCTCCTGGGCTCCAGAGCGCAGGCTCAGTAGTTGTGGTGCACAGGCTTAGTTGCTCTGCAGCAGGTGGAATCTTCCCAGACCAGGGATCGAACCCGTGTCCCCTGCATTGGCTGGAGGATTCTTAACCACTAGACCACCAGGGAAGTCCTGTATTTCTGAACTTCCATATTTTCACATATCACAAGATAGTCTTCTTTTTAACATTTTTAAAATTCTGAGCTAATCAGTATGTAGAAAAACAGGTGGGCGGGGTGGGGGGCTGTACCAGAGGCGGTGAAAGAGGCTAGATTTGGCCTGAGTGCCGTCGTTTGGTGATTACTGGTATACACACTCCTGTTTTGTTAGAGAGATGACACCAGAACCTGTTGTAAACTTGGGACAGTCGTTTAGCACTCTGGGGATTTATTGATGTATCTGAAGTACTTGCCCTTAGATGACCCCAGAGGCTTTTTGGATGCCTTGTATCTGGCCTTTATATGTTCAGGCTCCAAGGCTGATGTCAGCTGATACAGAGCTCCTGTTTTCAGTCCTGGCCTCTCTCACCCCAATGAGTTAATTGACCTCCCTGAGCTTGGAAGTCAAAAAACTATACTTTGTAAAAACTGTTTGGAAAGTGAGAATAAACAGTCTGTGAAAGTGAATTATCTGTGAATAAAAAAAAAACAAGCTTCAGAAATGGACTTTGCAATATCTAGTCTTGTTCAGACAAGTCTTTCTTAGCTTTTACATTTTTATGCTTAGCCATGTTGCACATAGGCAACATTGATAGATTGGTTAAGATTTAAGTAAATGTCATGTTATCAGATTAGCATATCGCCATGCATGGTAAACATGGTAAAGCAGACATGGAAAACTGCTGCCTTGCTGAAATTTTTCTCTGGGTATGATATTTATTTAACTTGTCTACAAAATCAGAAGGTTTTATATGTACATATACAGTAATAATAAAATGCACTGGTCATAGCAAACACCTTCTTCCAACAACACAAGAGAAGACTCTACACATGGACATCACCAGATGGTCAACACTGAAATCAGATTGATTATGTTCTTTGCAGCCAAAGATGGAGAAGCTCTATACAGTCAACAAAAAGAAGACCAGGAGCTGACTGAGGCTCAGATCATGAACTCCTTATTGCCAAATTCAGACTTAAATTGAAGAAAGTAGGGAAAACCACTAGACCATTCAGGTATGACCTAAATCAAATCCCTTATGATTATACAGTGGAAGTGAGAAATAGATTTAAGGGCCTAGATCTGATAGATAGAGTGCCTGATGAACTATGGAATGAGGTTCGTGGCATTGTACAGGAGACAGGGATCAAGACCATGCCCAAAAAAGCAAAATGGCTGTCTGGGGAGGCCTTACAAATAGCTGTGAAAAGAAGACAGGCTAAAAGCAAAGGAGAAAAGGGAAGATATAAGCATCCGAATGCAGAGTTCCAGAGAATAGCAAGGAGAGATAAAAAAGCCTTCTTCAGCGATCAATGCAAAGAAATAGAGGAAAACAACAGAATGGGAAAGACTAGAGATCTCTTCAAGAAAATGAGAGATACCAAGAGAACATTTCATGCAAAGATGAGCTCGATAAAGGACAGAAATGGTATGGACCTAACAGAAGCAGAAGATATTAAGAAGAGGTGGCAAGAATACACGGAAGAACTGTACAAAAAAGATCTTCATGACCCAGATAATCATGATGATGTGATCACTAATCTAGAGCCAGACATCTTGGAATGTGAAGTCAAGTGGGCCTTAGAAAGCATCACTATGAACAAAGCTAGTGGAGGTGATGGCATTCCAGTTGAGCTGTTTCAAATCCTGAAAGATGATACTGTGGAAGTGCTGCATTCAATATGCCAGCAAATTTGGAAAACTCAGCAGTGCCCACAGGACTGGAAAAGGTCAGTTTTCATTCCAATTCCAAAGAAAGGCAATGCCAAAGAATGCTCAAACTACTGCACAATTGCACTCATCTCACATGCTAGTAAAGTAATGCTCAAAATTCTCCAAGCCAGGCTTCAGCAGTACGTGAACCGTGAACTCCCTGATGTTCAAGCTGGTTTTAGAAAAGGCAGAGGAACCAGAGATCAAATTGCCAACATCCGCTGGATCATGGAAAAAGCAAGAGAGTTGCAGAAAAACATCTATTTCTGCTTTATTAACTATGCCAAGGCCTTTGACTGTGTGGATCACAATAAACTGTGGAAAATTCTGAAAGAGATGGGAATACCAGACCACCTGACCTGCCTCTTGAGAAATCTGTATGCAGGTCAGGAAGCAACAGTTAGNCAGTTAGAACTGGACATGGAACAACAGACTGGTTCCAAACAGGAAAAGGAGTACGTCAAGGCTGTATATTGTCACCCTGCTTATTTAACTTCTATGCAGAGTACATCATGAGAAACACTGGACTGGAAGAAACACAATCTGGAATCAAGATTGCCGGGAGAAATAACAATAACCTCAGATATGCAGATGACACCACCCTTATGGCACAAAGTGAAGAGGAGCTAAAAAGCCTCTTGATGAAACTGAAAGAGGAGAGTGAAAGAGTTGGCTTAAAGCTCAACATTCAGAAAACGAAGATCATGGCATCCGGTCCCATCACTTCATGGGAAATAGATGGGGAAACAGTGGAAACAGTGTCAGACTTTATTTTTTGGGGCTCCAAAATCACTGCAGCCATGGTGACTGCAGCCATGAAATTAAAAGACGCTTACTCCTTGGAAGAAAAGTTATGATCAACCTAGATAGTATATTCAAAAGCAGAGACATTACTTTGCCGACTAAGGTCCATCTAGTCAAGGCTATGGTATTTCCTGT
>SJYO01013871.1:32911370-32930539 GCA_006410555.1 Capra ibex
TCTGAAGGAGATCAGCCCTGGGATTTCTTTGGAAGGAATGATGCTAAAGCTGAAGCTCCAGTACTTTGGCCACCTCATGCGAAGAGTTGACTGATTGGAAAAGACTCTGATACTGGGAGGGATTGGGGGTAGGAGGAGAAGGGGACGACCGAGGATGAGATGGCTGGATGGCATCACGGACTCGATGGACCTGAGTCTGAGTGAACTCCGGGAGATGGTGATGGACAGGGAGGCCTGGTGTGCTGCGATTCATGGGGTCGCAAAGAGTCGGACACGACTGAGCGAGTAAACTGAACTGATACAGTAATAAAGTTTAATACTAATGTTTTATTAGTATTATAAAATGTTTTTCCTTCCATCTTCAATATTAAAGTGGCTACACAAAAATTCACCAATTTTAGCAAGGTTTTTTTAATTTTATGTATTTATTTTTTTTGGATTTTAAATTTTTATTTTTACCTTATTTTACTTTACAATACTGTATTGGTTTTGCCATACATTGACATGAATCCACCATGGGTGTACTTGCGTTCCCTAACATGAACTCCCCTCCCACCTCCCTCCCCATAACATCTCTCTGGGTCATCCCCGTGCACCAGCCCCAAGCATCCTGTATCCTGCATCGGACATAGACTGGCGATTCGTTTCTTACATGATAGTATACATGTTTCAATGCCATTCTCCCAAATCATCCCACCCTCTCCCTCTCCTTCAGAGTCCAAAAGTCTGCTCTACACATCTGTGTCTCTTTTAGCAAGGTTTTTTTAATGCACACTGATACAACAGCTGTCAGAATGTAATCTAACAAAACTGCTTTGAATGAAGTTAAAGACAACTAAGCGCTCCTAGAACCATCTTACAGAAAAAGGAACGTTTTGGCCAACCCAATATCCAGATATAGTGATTAATTTGAAAGCTAAGCTTGCATTTAGGTGCTGTTCACAGACATATGTACCTTCTAGAACAGATATCTTATGATTATCCATTGTTCTTACATCAGGCTTGTTGTATTCTCCTCTTCCCTCCCAGAATCCAGCTACATGCTGTGCATGGCTGCTTCCTTATGTCAGTAAAAGTTTGCAGTAAATTTCATAAAATGTCAGCAGCCCATTCACTAGGTCCCCTCTGTACCCAGAGATGCTTCAACTCGGGGCTGAGGGCAGGGAATGCTCCTCACCCCCACCTGCTCTTACTATTAAGCCCTGTGGCTCCATAGTCATTGTCCTGCCCACCTGTGCATGCGGAATAAGTGCAGCTGGGCTGACAAGTTGGCCTATAGGTGAGCAAGCTATACCTCCAGCCTTGCAGAAGTGTGTTCACCTAAAGCACGAAGACTCTTAAGAAAAAAAAAAGTTTGACAGAGCGTTGTTGTTTTTCCCACAGCAAGTTCTAATGGATCTACAATGGACCAAGTGAGCAAGAAGTCATGGACGCACTGGGCAGATCCCTTATTGTTCTTGCAAAAGGGTGTTGGCAGTATTTATACTGACCGTCCATGGTGTCCCTGAGGACACTGTGTTAGATGCTGAAGTGAGTGACTTTGAAAAGGGAAGATAAGGACGAGAAAGGCTCTAGCATTACAGTATCCCCAGTCAGGCTGGGTCGTGAGGCAAGGCAAGCCGAGGGCTGATAGCTGGGAGCTCTCACCTGACACACTGTCCTTTTCTCCTAGAATGGGACCTCGGCGCTCCATGCGGCGGTGCTCAGCGGGAATATTAAGACAGTTGCCCTGCTCCTGGAAGCAGGGGCGGACCCAGCCCTGAGAAACAAGGTACCGTCTTAGTCATCTTTTCCCTCCATTGGGGGCCTATGGGAAGAGAGAAGATCACATCTGCTGAAGCCAAGACAGCATCTCTCTGGCTCCAGTCACTAACTTTATCCTCGGGCATAGTGGTTGGTTTAGTCACCAAGTCATGTTTGACTCTTGTGACCCCATGAACTGTAGCCCGCCAGGCCCCTCTGTCTATGGGATTCTCCATGCAAGAATATTGGAGTGGGTTGTCATTTCCTCCTCCAGAGGATCTTCTCTACCCAGGGATAGAACCCAGGTCTCCTGCATTGCAGGCAAATTCTTTACCGACTGAACTACCAGGAAATTCTCTTGGGCATAGTAAGAACATAAAATGTTCTCATTATAGGTTATGAGTGAGCAGTATATTTGAACCCAGCATGCATGTGTGTTAAGTCACTTCAGTCGTGTCCAACTCTGTGTGACCCCATGACTGTAGCCTGCCAGGCTCCTCTGTTCGTGGAATTTTCCAGGCAAAAATATTAGAATGGGCTGCCATGCCCTCCTCCACGGGATCTTTCCAACTCAGGGATCGAACCCAGGTTTCCCTCACTGCAGGCAGATTCTTTACCATCTGAGCCACAAAGGGAAGCCCTTTGAACCCAGAGGTTCAAAATCCCTATATCATCAGTGATTTTTAGGTAACAGTGGGGCAGGAGGTAGGGGGCAGTGGTGGCGGGGAGTAAGGTTGTAAGTGTTCTATCATCAGAGAAGTGTCCTGAAAATGTCAAAATTCTGGTAGTTTAATAACCATCCTCTCTGATTTGGATACTTACATCTTGAGAATTGCCTGTGCTCTATTTGGTTACGGCAAGGGGAAAAATGTTGCTTTTATATTGTTAACAGAACTCTGACCACAGCTGTAAAACCAACCCAAATTTTTTTTATTGAAGTATAGTTGAGCAAAATCAACCCATATTTTTAAAGCCCCCAAATAATTTTAGTTTTCTATTAAGTCAAACTTGGAGGTAGGAGGATGCACAGTAGCTGCAGGGCGGAAAAAAAAAAGGTTAGCATTGTATTCGCTCCTACTCAACAGCTGCCTAAGCAGTCAGATATAGAGACTGAGGGCAGAAGGGTAGCCTGGGAAAGGTCTGGAGAAAACAACTAAAGTACTGACTTTTGAAGGAGGAAGTAGGATGGGTGCTTATTAACAGGGGAGGATATGAAAGCAGTTTCCACTCTATACTTACATACTGCTTGAATTTAATAAGCATCTGCTGCTGTGTTGTGTGTTAGTTGCTCAGTTGGGTCCGACTCTTTGCGACCCTCTGGTCTGTAGTCCGCCAGGCTCCCCTGTCCATGGAATTCTCCAGGCAAGAATACTGGAGTGGATTGCCATTTCCTCCTCCAGGGGATCTTCCCAACCCAGGGATTGAACCCAGGTCTCCCACATTACAGGCAGATTCTTTACTGTTTGAGCCACCAGGGAAGCCCATTACTGCGTTGGATTTTATTAACAATAAAACCTAAACCATGTAACATTCCATGGTGTTTTTAAAAGAAACCATTTTGAAGTGCAGTTAAACAATGTGCCAAGAGCCTCTTTTTTCTCATTCCACTTAGTAGATGGAATTACTGTTTCCCCTGTTCCTATCATTGAGGTGCTTGAGGACAGTGTTGCTGCTTATCTCTTCCTGAAATGCATGGATTTGTTTTCCATTAGCGGACTTGATTGTATCATGAGCCCGCCAACCCACAACTGCTCTCTTATCTTTGCATCTTAGACACGGACATCCTAAGATGTCTTCATGGCTAAGCCATCCTGTATTGAGTTAAATCAAGGGGGAAGCTTTAGTATCTTTATATAGAAACCAAGATGCAATTCTTCCTGTGTCTCCTGGAATCTCATCAATAATGGTTATGGGGAATTTCCAGTAACCAAAATGCTGGACTTTGGACCCTTCCTAAAGCTGTAAGCCAGACGGCCTGGAAAGGCCAGGCTCTTTAGAGGCAGCTTCAGGAGCAAGAGTGTTGGGATTCCAGCAGCCACTCAAGACTCTTGAGGATGTATCCTTGACCTTCATTCATTCATCCAACAAACACTTAGTAGTGCCTGCTAGATATGCTAGTGGTAAAGAACCCATCTGCCAATGCAGGAGACGTTAGAGAAGCGGATTTGATCCCTAGGTCAGGAAGATCCCCTGGAGGAGGGCATGGTAACCCAGTCCAGTATTCTTGCCTGGAGAATCCCAGAACAGAGCCTGCTGGGCTGCAGTCCATGGGGTCGCAGAGTCCAACACGACTGAAGCGACTTAGCACACACAGATAGCATGCAGTGTCCTGTGAACCTTATCAATGGAGAGATATTGGTGGAAAAGATTCACATAGTGTCTGACTTCATAGGGCTCACAGTTTACTGGGGAATAAGGATAATCAAGCAATTGCAAAAAAAAAAAATTTTGCAGTACAGAGTGACAAGGGCAGTCAGCAGGAAGTAAAGAAGGCTACTGAAGCCTTCCCTGGGAGAGAGTCACTTCTCAGCTAGTACAGAAGCACCCGTTTGCTCTCTAGGCTCCAGGACTTCTGCCCTGAGACAGATGCCCAAGGAGAGGGTGACCGTGGCTCCAGTAGCCTCCTCCCCCGACACCGTGGCCTTGTCCGTGGGTGCTGGGATCCTGTGTTCCTGGTACCCCACTTGGGGACTAAGCACACATCTTCTCCCAAGAGCAGTGGGGGCAGAGTGATGTGATGCTGTGGGTCGTGAATATGGACCTGTGGTCCTGTACTGTCATGAATAAGATGGACGTTAGGGGCTACCTGGGTGCTAGCCATCGTAGCAGTTGGCACAACCTCAGCAACCTGGGGATTCAGTAGGGACCCACTGGGGGAGAGGAGGAATGAGACCCGGTCTTTAAGCCTATATGGATGACACACAGAACAGTGATGCGATTAGCTAAAACTTTGAGAGTATAAAGCTTATTTTAATGGTAAAGGATACAGACATTGATGGAGACGGACACATACATTACTACTCAACAAGCTTATTAACAGAGGTACAGCTTCTTAGATCTGTTCCTCTTCCTGACTGTGGAGGATCCCCCTGGCTACCTGCCTGCCTGTCAATCAAGGACCAACAATTGATGCCAAACAGTTAGTTCTTCTGAGGGTTACTCCAAGACTGGATGGCGCGCAGGTCCATTCTCTGTGAGCATTTTTCTCAGGCCCGGGCATTAAGCTCATACACTGTCCGCTCCTGCAGGAACTAAGCTAGTAGTAGAATTGATCCCACAGTGGGGCCTGGGGCCTCACAGAGACTCCCATCTGTCAGTCCGGCACCAGCGTCAGTGGTCCTGTGGGTGGGCAGGAGTGCAGCTGCAGGACGAGATGCACAGCAGGACCATGGTGGCAAATTCATCATTCCCAGCAGATGGGGTCAGGGAGCAGGATCCAGTCTAGAAAGTGGGGACTGCAGGAACTTCACCTGACATCCAGGTTTCAGATGAAGCAGCTGGGGCTCCAGGTTTAACTGCAGAGGAAAATAACTACCTCTGAGTTATCTCCCCAGTTTGAGTGCGTTTCTGCACTTGAATTGCCTCCCCTGAATTCCCAAGAACATCCTTTTATTCATCTGTAGCAACTGTTCTCAAAGTGTGGTCCATGGACAGTTGGGGTATCCTCCAAACCCTAGGTTGAACCTCCAAAGCCTTTGAACCTCAAAGGTTCTAATAGGTCAAAACAATATTCTTGATAATACAGAGATGGACTTTCCTGGTGGTCCAGTGTTAAGACTCCACGTTTCCACTTCAGGAGGCATGGGTTCGATCCTTGGTCAGGGAAGTTTCTAAAAGTTAAAATAAATAATAAAAGTAGAGAGGCACTATTTGCCCTTTTCCCTGTGCTGCCATTTGCTGGGCTTCCCAGGTGGCGCTAGTGGTAAAAAAACAAACAAACAAAAAAACTTCCTGCCGATGCAGGTTAGATGTAAGAGACACCAGTTCCATCTCTGGGTCAGGAAGATCCCCTGAAGAAGGGCATGGCAACCCACACCAGTATTCTTGCCTGGAGAATCCCATGGACAGGGGAGCCTGGAGGGCTACAGTCCATGCGGTCACACAGAGCTGGACATGACTCAGTTTAGCACACACAGCCATTTGCTGTAATGGTGCAAAGACAATGGTGGAAGAAACCATTGGTACCTTAGTACACATCAAAGCAGAGTTACAAACTGTGGCTGAAAATAATTTTGCAAACCTCTGTAAGTTATTTTACATGTTGTAAGTTATTTTATAAAAATTCCAGTTTTATTGGTTGCCGGGCTCCAGCCCCGGTGGATCCAGGGTAATTCGAAGGTGGGGACGGAGTCAGTGTCCTGGAAAAAACTTATTTAATTACAGATATAGAGGGAGATTAGAAACAGATAGTGTAGTAGGACCAGATGAGAACTCAGCCAGGAAAACGGGGAGCGAGAAAGAAACGACACGGGAGAATCAGTCTTTCCAGAAACTGATCCGATTTCTTTACTTTTCAGGTTTGTTTGTATACCTTCTTGTTATACATAGAGTATACAGGTCAGAGTCACGCGGGGGTCAGCAGACCCGACCCTTGTCACAATCAGGTGCTTCATATAAAATTATACAAAGGTCTTATGAGTTTCATCATCTTCTGGCCATGAGGTCTGCTGACATTTTATGGCCCTTTCTGATACCGGTCAGTTAACCAGAAAACTTATTTTTCCAGGGGTGATTTTTTCTTAAATCAGGCGCCACCCTCCAAATAAAGTTGCATTCCTATAGGGTGAGGGTGTAGTGAGTTACAATCAAGAAAGGAATTTACTTAACCTAAGGTTTAACATGAAAGGTTAATACTTATTTCTCTTATATGCTAGTTATATTACAAGAGCAGGAATATGTAGATTTAGCAGCAAATATTGGCTCAACAAATGTAAACCCTTCACCAAGGGAGGCTGTAAACAATCACATGCAGCCGAAGGAGCCTGATCAGGCAGGCCAGAGAACCTTCAGAGTTCGTAAGTTGAAACACTCTTGTCACGCCCAGGAATTTTTATTAACTGGAGCTGCAAGTTAACTCCTTCTCTGAGAGAAATGGTTATGGGGGAGAGCTCCCCGTAAAGTACTCTGGTTTTGGGGGTAGATGCTCGGGAACAGGGGGTTTCCTGAGGCTTGATCACGCCTTTGCGTATGCCAAGCTTCCTTCCTCATGACCTTTGCCATGGGCGGAGTTCCTCACACTGGCTCCCAACAATTGGTATTTTCTAAATGACTAGTACGGGATGTTACAAATCAAGCATAGGTTTAAAAAAAAAATCCACTTGCGGATAGATAGACCTATGGATTTTAATGCATCAGAGTAGAAAAATTCATTGATGTGGTTCCAGATTGCACACAGCAGTTAATCTTTAAGAAACAGCCACTTGTCCTGTATTGTTGAAGCACCAAAGAAAAATATCTACTATGATCCAAAAAGGCTGTTAAAATGTTTCTCTCTTTTCCAACTACCTGTCTGTATGAAGCTAAATTTTTTCCGTATACTTCAGCCAAAACAAAATATCACAGTAGATTGGATGCAGAAGCAGATATGAGAATCTAATTGTCTTCTTTTAAGCTACATAGTAACAAAATATGCAAAACTGTTAACCGTGCTACGCTTCTAACTTTTTTGTTTTTGAAAATTTAGTTCTTCTTCAAAATGTATTATTTATGTTAACCTTAATAGGCTTATTATTTTCAATGAATTAATAAATATACTTAATTTTTTCAGTTTTCACTTTTAATAAGTTAAAAACAAAAGCTCTTTAGAGTCCTCAGTAATTTTCAAAAGAGTGTACAAAAGTCCTGAGACTGGAAAGTTTGGGAACCATTGTCCTGTCATGTCTGTTTCTTGGACTAGAGACTCGCTCACAGAATAAATGCGTAAAGAATGCGTTTCAGCAGCACTGTGAAAAGAGAGGACGTGGAGTGAGGCTGGATCAGACAGGGCATGGGGGACACTGAAGCTGCTCTTTCCCGTGTTTCTTACATTCTGGCTATTTCCTGACTCTGCCTTCTCATCTAACAATGTATCTCCCCCCGCAACTACCGAAGCCCACATGCCCAGCGCCCATGCCCAGCGCCCATGCTCTGCGACAAGAGAAGCCACTGGAGTGAGAAGCCCCCCCTGCCGCAACTAGAGAGTAGCCTGTGCTTGCTGCAAGGAAAGCCCCCCGCGCAGCAACGAAGACCGAGTGCAGCCAAAAATAGTACATAAATCTTAAAAAAAATTTAAAAATAAAATATGATATGAATGAACTTATTAAAAAACAGAAACAGGCTCACAGATATAGAAAAGAAACTTCTGGGTACCAAAGAGGGAACTGGGGGAGGAATCAATAAGTTAGGGATTAGCAGATACGAACTACTAAATATAAAATAGATAAACAGTAAGATCCTACTGTACAGCACAGGGCACTATATTCAGTATCTTATAATAAACCATAATGGAAAAGAATATGAAAAGGAACACACACACACATACATATACACGCACACACATACACATACACACACATATCTGTATATATACCCGTACATGTCTGAATCACTCTACACCTGAAACTAACACAATGTAAATAAACTCTACTCCAAAAAATTTTTTTAAAAGAAAGAAAAAGTACTAACAATGAGGTAAGAAAGTAACTGGTGATATGTACATTTAAGTATATTTTTAAAAAACCTTGATACAAAAGACTAAGTCCAGTGGGATTTTTCGTCAGTGGAGGAGCAGGTCTGGGTGAGGGACCCCTCTTCAGAGCCCCTAAAACCACACCAACGGTGGTTGAGAATTCACTCATGCCTCTTTTATTTTCTTTCAGGCCAATGAACTTCCAGCAGAACTAACCAAAAATGAACATATACTGCGTCTCCTCCGAAGTAAAGAAGGACACAGGAAGAGCTAACTCAGTCCCATATTTGACTGAAAGATAGAAACCTTAATCATACTGTCCAAAAAGAAATTGCTTTTCAAATAGTGTTGGAAATTCCTGTAAGAAAGAAAATGCCCAGAACGCCCACCCGGGGTCCCTGACCAAGGAGAGCCGTGTGGTCTGTGTCCCGAGTGGAGAGCAGAGCTGCTCAGGGACCCTTCCCATGCAGTGGACTTCTCACTCTGGCCTCTAGCCCCACTCCAGGGGGCCTGGCACGTTCATTTGGGGATTCCACAGAAACTCGTTTGAAACTACATCAACTTGGGTCCCTCAGTTAAGCTCTACGATAGAGTTAAACCCTCTTAGAAACAGAAACAGGAAACAGGAAGCTTTGTTCCTTTAAAAAGACTGAAAGTCTGACCTTCAGTGAATTGATGCTCTTTTGCTTTTGTGTTAAATATATGTGAGCTCAAAGATCTGGTTCTATCGTATTTTACATGTATGTGTATGTCATTCCAGTATAAAATGTTCTCATCCACCCAAGGGTCCTGGCCATGGTTATTGTGAATCAGTAATGGGTGAAGTTACATGATTAAAAAGCCACTTCTGACCTTCCAGCACGTGCTTTCCAAAGATGGACTATGGAACTATAAAAAAAGATAAATTGTTCATTTAGTCCTCATCTTATTCCTCATGTGTAAAAGTCATTTTTACCTGGAGTCAATGTTGTTGGTATGGTAGGATACAAGCGACAAATTTGGAAATTCAGAAAATCACAAGCCACAAGAAATGTAGGCTTGTCTCTTTGAGCTGCCACTCTGGGTCTATTGCTGGGAATCTACTTCCTGCGCCGTAACTAAGTAGACTTGACATGCTGTGGAATCTTGAGTTTCCAACACCACATTGCTTGATACGATGACTTTGGAGTCCTTGGCTATAATGTGATCTATGTAAGTACACTGTGTTGCTGTTACTATTGAAGGAGTATAAGTAATAAAAGACTGTTACTAGTATTTAATAAGTGTTCATCTGTGCATGTTCTTGACCTGACTGATTCCGAGAAAGAAACCTAGGTTTTATTCCTTTGAGGGGGGTCAGAATTTATATTCACTGCAGTTTTTAATCAGTGGTGTCTAAACGCCTCAGTCGGTGCCTAATTGCACACACAAAAATTAAATCTTTCTGTAACCTACCATAATAAACACTGCTGGCATTTTGATTATTTAAACACATCTTTAGTTTTCTTGTTCATGTCTGCTCTGGTTTCCAGACAGTGTTCCATGTGAAAACACATTGAAATGGAGGGAAATGTTTTAAACCTGATATATATACATATATATTTATAAATTTAATCAACTTGCAGTAATCTTTAAGTCAGTAAATGATGAGTTAATAATTTTGACATTAGAAGAGATTCTCTTAAAGTTTATTATGATCAATAAAACTGTCATCAAAAAATCAGCTTATTTTAATCCATATAACAACAAAGCCAGTAATGAGCAAGCCACAGAGCTCCCAAAGATGCCTACAACCTAACCAGCCAAGCAAGGGGCCTGCAATCTAATTTCGCGATAAAAAATTAGAAAGCTCTGTCTGTATTGCTAAAGCATCCATATAAATATCTTAACAGTTAAAAAGCAGTGCCAGTTTCCACACTGGCTTTCTTTTATTCAGCAAAGTTGTACAAGTACATCTTCTTTCATGGGAACTTCATAAAGCAAAATGGCTGTCTGGGGAGGCCTTACAAATAGCTGTGAAAAGAAGAGAAGGAGGAAAGGAAAGATATAAGCATCTGAATGCAGAGTTCCAAAGTATAGCAAGAAGAGATAAGAAAGCCTTCCTCAGCGATCAATGCAAAGAAATAGAGGAAAACAACAGAATGGGAAAGACTAGAGATCTCTTCAAGAAAATGAGAGATACCAAGGGAATATTTCATGCAAAGATGGACTTGATAAAGGACAGAAATGGTATGGACATAACAGAAGCAGAAGATATTAAGAAGAGGTGGCAAGAATACACAGAAGAACTGTACAAAAAAGATCACAACCCAGATAATCATGATGGTGTGATTACTCACCTAGAGCCAGACATCCTGGAATGTGAAGTCAAGCAGGCCTTAGAAAGCCTCACTACGAACAAAGCTAGTGGAGGTGATGGAATTCCAGTTGAGCTGTTTCAAATCCTGAAAGATGATGCTGTGAAAGTGCTGCACTCAATATGCCTACAAATTTGGAAAACTCAGCAGTGGCCATGGGACTAGAAAAGGTCAGTTTTCATTCCAATCCCAAAGAAAGGCAATTCCAAAGAATGCACAAACTACCGCACAATTGCCCTCATCTCACACGCTAGACAAGTAATGCTTAAAATTCTCCAAGCCAAGCTTCAGCAATATGTGTACCATGAACTTCCAGATGTTCAAGCTGGTTTTAGAAAAGGCAGAGGAACCAGAGATCAAATTGCCAACATCCGCTGGATCATGGAAAAAGCAAGAGAGTTCCAGAAAAACATCTACTTCTGCTTTATTGATTATGCCAAGGCCTTTGACTGTGTGGATCACAATAAACTGTGGAAAATTCTGAAAGAGACAGAAATACCAGACCACCTGACCTGCTTCTTGAGAAATCTGTATGCAGGTCAGGAAGCAATAGTTAGAACTGGACATGGAACAACAGACTGGTTCCAAATAGGAAAAGGAGTACGTCAAGGCTGTATATTGTCACCCTGCTTATTTAACTTCTATGCAGAGTACATCATGAGAAACGCTGGGCTGGAAGAAGCACAAGCTGGAATCAAGATTGCCGGGAGAAATATCAATAACCTCAGATAGACAGATGATACCACCCTTATGACAGAAAGTGAAGAGGAACTAAAAAGCCTCTTGATGAAAGTGAAAGAGGAGAGTGAAAGAGTTGGCTTAAAGCTCAACATTCAGAAAACTAGAATCATGGCATCTGGTCCCATCACTTCATGGGAAATAGATGGGGAAACAGTGTCAGACTTTATATTTTTGGGCTCCAAAATCACTGCAGATGGTGATTGCAGCCATGAAATTAAAAGACGCTTACTCCTTGGAAGGAAAGTTATGACCAACCTAGGTAGCATATTCAAAAGCAAAGACATTACTTTGCCAACAAAGGTCCGTCTAGTCAAGGCTATGGTATTTCCTGCGGTCATGTATGGATGTGAGAGATGGACTGTGAAGAAGGCTGAGCACCGAAGAATTGATGCTTTTGAACTGTGGTGTTGGAGAAGACTCTTGAGAGTCCCTTGGACTGCAAGGACATCCAACCAGTCCATTCTAAAGGAGATCAGTCCTGAGTGTTCATTGGAAGGACTGATGCTAAAGCTGAAACTCCAGTACTTTGGCCACCTCATGTGAAGAGTTGACTCATTGGAAAAGACTCTGATGCTGGAAGGGATTGGGGGCAGGAGGAGAAGGGGACGACAGAGGATGAGATGGCTGGATGGCATCACCGACTCGATGGACATGAGTTTAAGTGAACTCCAGGAGTTGGTGATGGATAGGGAGGCCTGGCGTGCTGCAATTCATGGGGTCTCAAAGAGTTGGACACTACTGAACGACTGAACTGAACTGAACTGAACTAGCTTTTACAGATTGGGTAATTTCACAGGCTAATAAGTGGGACGATTATTTCAACTTTGGGGAGAAGGAGTGGGGATTTCTAGGAAGTGGGACACTGGTCACTTTTGGGCATTTTACGGTCAGCTTAGAGAACCATGGTGTCTGAGGGTGTGTCATTTAGCATGCTGATGAATTACAGTGAACATATACTGAGGTTCAATGTCTACTGAAAGTTGAATCTTCTGCTATCTTAAACCTAATTGGCTCTAACCAGTTTTTGTCGTATCCTCAACAACTGTCGCTCTTTTTAATGTTATGCCCTGCCCTCTTCCTTCCTGCTTCGCAACCACACTAAAGCTATGTCTCATCGTTACCCCACACTGGGGTGCCTACTCAGAAGAAAAGAGCACCCCCAGATGCCAGACTACTTAGAATCTTATGGAAATGCCTGTATCTTGGGGTGGGCCTGCACTACAGATTGTAGGGGAGAGAAGCTGAGGTCCTAATTTCATAATAAAGTGGTTTTGGTGCTGTAACTGGCTGAGCCTCACAAGTAGTGACCAGATGGAGTCTACAGACTATCAGTACTAACAAGAAAAACATCGCTAATGTTTGTTAAAGGATTGTAATGTCCTCAGCACTTTAGGTAGATAATCTCATGAAAAGTGAAAGTCACTCAGTCATGCCCGACTCTTTGCAACCCCATGGACTATACAGTCCATGGAATTCTCCAGGTCAGAATACTGGAGTGGGTAGCCTTTCCCTTCTCCAGGTGATCTTCCCAACCCAGGGATTGAATCCAGGTCTTCCACGTAGCAGGCAGATTCTTTACCAGCTGAGCCACCAGGGAAGCCCAAGAACACTGGAGTGGATATCTTATCCCTTCTCCAGGGGATCTTCCCAACCCAGGAATTAAACCGGGGTCTCCTGCATTGCAGGTGGATTCTTTACCAACTGAGCTATGAGGGAAGCCCAATCTCATGAAGCTTATATGTATTTCCTTGTTTACCCCTGGCACCAACGCTGTGGAATAGGCACTATTATCATCCTCATCTTGCAACTGAGGAAACAGGCTTTTTTAAAAAAGATTTACTTATTTATTTTATTTTTGATTGCACTGGGTGTTTGTTGCTGCATGGGCTTTCTCTAACCGCGGTGAGCAGGGACTACTCTATTTGCAGTACGCAGGCTTCTCGTTGTGGTGGCTTCTCTTGTTTTGGAGCACAGGCTCCACGTGCACGGGCTCAGTATTTGTGGTACTCGGGCTTAGTTGTCCTGCAGCACGTGGGATCTTCCAGGACCCGGGACTGAATTTTGTTTTGCCGAAAGTTTTCACTTTCCCCAATTAATGTTTTGCCAAAAATTTTCACTTTTGTCTCAGGTTCAAAGGATTTGTTAAGAAAATAAGTCACTCATTGTATACAAATGAATACTATCAATAGAAGACACTTGAGAGTCCCTTGAATAGCATGGAGATCAAACTAGTCAACCCTAAAGGAAATCAACTCTGAATATTCATCAGAAGGACTGATGCTGAAGCTGAAACTCCAGTACTTTGGCCACCTGATGCGAAGAGCTGACTCACTGAAAAAGACCCTGATGCTGGGAAAGATTGAAGGCAGGAGGAGAAGGGGATGACAGAGGATGAGATGGTTGGATGGCATCACCGACTCGATGGACATGACTTTGAGTGAACTCTGGTAGTTGGTGAAGGACAGGGAGGCCTGGTGACCTGCAGTATATGGGGCCACAAAGAGTCAGACATGACTGAGTGACTGAACTGAACTGAGTAAGTGAGTCAGTAGTAAGTGTTAGTCACTCGGTCATGCCTGAGTCTTTGTGACCCTATGGACTGCAGTCCACGAAGCTCCTCTGTCCACGAGATTTTCCAGGCAAGGATACTGGAATCGGTTGCCATTTCCTTCTCCAAAACTGAAGTGAAATGAATATTTATTAGAGAATTATCTAGCTTACTCTCAATATACTAACATTAAAAGAAAAGAGAAATCGAAACAGCAGGGGAAACATCACCAAATTGGATTTTGACTAACATTCAGACTCAAACAGTGTTGAGAAGTCCTGTGTCGCAGCCCATCTGGAGACCTAACTGGGAAAAATGTTAGGTAGTTAGAATAGGAAACAGGAGTCCAAAATGGCGGTGGCTAAAAGACAAGGAAGGGAAAGGCCCGCAAATATAGAACAAAGGAAGGCCTGAGGACCTGAGTGAGGCCCTCAGGTAGAACAAACAGCATTCCTGGCTAGCCCAGTTTACACAGGGCCGGCCCAGGGGGAGGAAAAAACATACAAAGAGGAGCCAAAGGGCTCTCTCTCTCTCTCTCCCGAGCGCTGGCGTGCTCCTCCCCTGTCTTCTCTTCGCATCTTTGGGTTGGCATGCCCTCACGCTTCGAGGATGGGTTCTCCTGCTATCTTCTAAATAAAATAGAGCTGTAACACTGATTTGTCTAAGAGCTATAACACGGTTTGTCCCAGACCCGAGAGCCGTGATGCACCAAGGGCTTAAATGTCCGTCACTCCAAATCTTTGTTGTGACGAGACAAAACCGAGGCTCATACGCTCGCCTGACAGGAAAGATCCCAGGCATCACTTCCGCTCCGTGGGTGAGACCTCAAAGATTACAGTTCAGGGTTCCCCATTTATAACCCCAGGACGCAAACTGATACCATCATCAATCTGTGAGCAAATTCCAGCTCTGATTTCATGGTAATGCATAAAACTTAGAATGTTGTTAAGCCTGGGGCTTGGTTAGCCAGCCCCCCTCCAGGGACTCAACAATCTTAGGATTCCTCCCCTAGTAGCCACTCTTAGTCAGGACAGTCTCCAGGCAGGTTAGAAGCAAGGTCAGAGGCCTGCTGTGCTTTGTCTCTGAAGCCTAAACAAGACTACTTAATTTCCCTAACAAACCCCTGTCCCTGGATTGGCTAGCAGATCCCTAACCACTAGACTACCAGGGAAACCCAGGAAACAGGCTTTGAGAGTGCTTTAACACAGCAACAACATGCCCCAAATGGTGTCACTTGCCCCCAGAAAGCAAACCTGGTTTGCTTTAAGATTTAATTTCAATTTCAGCTACTCTCAGGAGTATGAACTTTAACCAGTCAATCTGGAATGACCACATCAGCTCCTGTGAGATCAATTGCATGATACATTGAAAGATTCCCCACCCTTCTTCCAAAGAAAGGTGACTTTGCCTGAATATGGTAAACTTTTTTCATTTTTATGACTTCCTTGTCCCACCCCCTTTCTATCTATGAAAGCATTCCATTCTATACAGCTCCTAAAGCTTCTGCCTACTTGTTAGGTGGAATGTAGCCCATTTCATGAATCCTTTATTATTATTATTTTGGCTGCACCGTGGTAATTGAAGTATCTTCGTTCCCCGACCAGGGATCGCACCCATGCCCCTTGCAGTGGAAAGACAGAGTCCTAACCACTGGACTGCCAGGGAATTCCCATGAATCCCTGAATATGGCCAATTAGGTCTTCAAATTTACTTGGTTCAAATTTTTTTTTAAACAAGAAATAACCTCCCTCATAACATCAGCTTACTGCTGTCCCCCAATCTTTGGGTTTTACTTTTATAGTAGGGGGAAGCAGGGAGATTGATGCCCAGATGGAGTCATGATTGTAACATCTAGGCAGTGAAGGTGGAGAATATGGGACATTTTTTTATTTTCAATATTTAGAGGTAGAGCTAATGATAATTAGGTGATTAACTGAACAGAGAGGGTGAGGAAAAGAAAGAAGAGTCAGGAATTATACTAAGGTGCATCAGGGAACCCTAAAATCACTCCCAGTGATCTTTGACAATTTGCTAGGAAGACTCACGGGGCTCATAGTGTGGTCATATTCATGGTAAGATTACAGTGAAATTGATATAAAGCAAAACTAGGAAGGAGAAAGGGAAATGAAATGGAGATATAGAGAAATCCAGATTAAAGCTTCCAAGAGTCCTCTCCTCTAGCAAGGACTTGTGGCAACATTATGAAGTGTTATCTGCTGATAAGCAAGCTCATGAGAGACTCACTCAGGCTTTTAACTGGGAGCTGGTCACATAGGCACCCTCTGCCTAGTATCTACCAGAATTCCAGGCTGCCAGGAAGAAACCAGGCATTTAGCATGAGCCCCATTGTTTGTGCAATCAGTGTGGGCACCACGAGCCATTATCACTTAGGGAAAGTTTCATATCTATGTAAAGAACTATTTGCCTGC
The DNA here is from genome assembly GCA_006410555.1 of Capra ibex. Lineage (NCBI taxonomy): Eukaryota > Metazoa > Chordata > Mammalia > Artiodactyla > Bovidae > Capra > Capra ibex. The sequence continues at coordinate 32,927,835 of SJYO01013871.1, forward strand.
CAAGAGTCCAGTGGCCTGCCAGTGGCCAACCCCGTGAGCAAGACTTTCTATAGAGCAGTCTCAGGTCTGTGGGCTAACTCCACACTCAAGGTTTATGTGGTGGGCGGTGCTAGTAACTGTGCCAGGAAATAGAGAAGAACAGCAGAACTGGGATGGGGACAGAGAGAGAGGGAGTTTGGACATGTTCAGTTTGAAGAATGTATGAAATCGATTCCAGAAGGCAACTGGAAATCGCTGCTTAATGTTTAGGACAAGACATTTCCAGATCTGGGCATCATCTGTGTAGAGGTGATGGTCACAGTCACAGGACAGACGAAGTCCCCAGAAAGACTGTGGTGTGAGGAAGTAGATGAGAGAAGGGAATCAGCAAAGGAGATGAGATGAAATAGACAGGAGCGGGAAGTGAAAGGTGGATAGTGGGAGAAAAAAGTCCCAAGGAGAGGAGAGGAGGCAACAAACCTCATGAAGAAGTGTGACCATGGGACTTCCCCGGGGATCCAGTGGTTAAGACTCCGTGCTCCCAAGGCAGGGGGCACGGGTTCAATCCCTGGTCAGGTAACTAAGATCCCTGGTGCTGTGTGGAGCAACCTTAGAAAAAACAGAAAAGAAAAGAAAAGTAGTGTGGCCATGAAACAAGGGCCAACAATCCCAGACCTTTGTGCTGCACAGGCTTGCCCTTGGTGAGCTTGTTCAGTCATCAAAGAACTCTGGCCCTGCATTGGAGAGGAAAAGCACGGTGGCTGGTTAGGACCTGGAGCCAATGATAAGTGGCTGACCTGATTCTAGTTCTGCTGATGGAACTGCGTTGCCTTCCTAACACTTTCTAGGGCTTCCCAGGTGCTGCTAGTGGTAAAGAATCCACCTGCCATTGCAGGAGATGCAAGCGATGTGGGTTCGATCTCTAAGTCAGGAAGATCCCCTGGAGGAGGAAGTGGCAACCCACTCCAGTATTCTTGCCTGGAGAATCCCATGGGCAGAGGAGACTGGCGGGCTACAGTCCACAAAGAGTTGGGTATGACTGAGCAACTGAGGATGCAACGCTGTCTATGAACTGTTGGCTGCCCTGAGATTGCACCTCCTCTGCTTGTCACCAAGGAAGAATTGTGTGCATGCTCTGCGCGGTGTCTGTGATTATCTGGTCAGTTGGTCTTAGTAAGTTTTCATATCACTATGAAAAGGTGCTAAAAAATAGTGCATAGAACCATGATGAGGCCCAGCTATGAACAGAGTCACACCGTGTGATGATTTTCCATGTCTTTTCCCCTCATCACCTCACACCATGTACTTACCTGTGCTTCGAAACACAGAGAAAACCAAAATTGAAGCAAAATAGGCCAAAACCAAGTTCTATGCTCTCTGGGCAAGTTTGGAATAATTTGTTTCCCATTCCTCTGACTGAGGGCCTTGCCTGTCTCTTTTTGCTGTTTAACCTACTAAATGCAATGAGATAAACCAGTGGGACTCATTGAGGTGTTTTCTCCAAGCTCTCTGACCATATTTAGTCCTCAGTTAAATAATTTATGCACTAGTGGGCCTGAAAAATCTTAGAATCTTTCCCTGGTGTTTTACCCTTATTTTTTGGCAAAGTTTTAAGATAATTTAAAAATATGAGTGAAGTCATATTAAAACAATTGAAGGAAGTTAATTAAATATCTTTTTGGGTTTTTTTTATTTTTTAGCTATGTCGTGAGGTTTGTGGGATCTTTGTTCTCTGACCAAGAAGTGAAAGTGCTGAATCCTAATCGCTGGACCACCAGGGAATTCCTGAGATCTTTGGTTTCAGCATGTCTTGTCAGCTTTAGCTCTGGGACTAAATGACTTCTCCCCTCTTTGATCTCTTCGCTCCCTCACTAGAATTGAACCTTCTAATTTTTAAGGAAGGAAATGCTGTAATTGTTCCTATTTCTTATAGTTAAACTTTTAAGAATAGCCTTAGAAAGTCTGCCATTTACAAGAGTTAGTCTTCCTATTTTAGCAAAGATAAGACCTAAAGCCATCCCAGGGGAAGGCAACTGTATTATGTGACTGAATCGTGACAAACTAGGGAAAGCCAGGGCAAAATACTAACGGCCAAGTTCAAGTTACCTCCACCCTAATGAGCCTAAGCTACGCGGCAACCCATGACTGGATTAATCACCAGTTCAAGTATCCTTAGTGTGATGAGTAATACTTTACCGTAAGTTTGACCAACAATACCCCACTCCTGAACTCTCATACACCACTGACACTAAAGTCACAAGTTGTAGCCTAAGCTGTTTTAAATGAAGGTGTCTGTAAAATTCAGCTGAAGTATGGAGTTTTAAAAGTTTATTGCAGCAGGATCCTCTATGATCCACCTCCCAGAATTCTGGAAATAAAAGCAAAAATAAACAAATGGGACCTAATTAAAATTAAAAGCTTCTGCACAACAAAGGAAACTATAAGCAAGGTGAAAAGACAGCCTTCTGAATGGGAGAAAATAATAGCAAATGAAGCAACTGACAAACAACTAATCTCAAAAATATACAAGCAACTTATGCAGCTCAACTCCAGAAAAATAAACGACCCAATCAAAAAATGGGCCAAAGAACTAAATAGACATTTCTCCAAAGAAGACATACGGATGGCTAACAAACACATGAAAAGATGCTCAACATCACTCATTATTAGAGAAATGCAAATCAAAACCACAATGAGGTACCACTTCACACCAGTCAGAATGGCTG
>SJYO01013871.1:32931883-33023733 GCA_006410555.1 Capra ibex
TTACAGTGTCTACAAGTGTCTACAGTGTCTCCATTAAGCCAAGGAGGCCTAGTGCCTAGGGCCCCTGACACTTCTAAGGTCTCATGAAAATGTTTTAATAGCAATTTATTTTAAAATCAGAAGAAAAACATAATAATAATAAATATATAATAATGAAATCAGCTTGGATTATATCCATCTCTATACCAATGTGGCTATAAAGCAGAATTTTAAGTGCTTGTTTTTTGTTTTTTTTTTTAAGGAAGGAGGGATCCCCAAAGGCAAATGTGCTTAGAGCCCACAAAAGTCAGCAAGCAGCCCTGAGCACAAAGAGGGATGCAATGAACTGAATTGTGTCCTCTTTCTGCAAATTCCTATGTTGACACCCTAACCCCCAAGTAACTGTTTAGAGACAGGGCTTTGTGTTTGTTGCTGTCTAGTGGCTGTGTCTGACTCTTTTGAGACCCCATGGACTGCAGCCCACCAGGGTCCTCTGTCCATGGGATTTCTCAGGCAGAAATACTGGAGCAGATTGCCATTTCCTCCTTCAGGAAACCTTCCTAACCCAGGGATCAAGCCTGCATCGCCTGCATTGCAGGCAGATTCTTTATTGCTGAGCCACCAGGGAAGCCCAGGGCTCTAAAGAGATTTTAATAATTAAGGTGGAATATGGTCAAAAGGAGAAGAGGGCAGCAGAGTATGAGATGGTTGGATAGCATTACTGACTCAGTGGACTTGAACTTGGGCAAACTCTGGGAGATGGTGAGGGGCAGGGAGGCCTAGTATGCCTGGGGTCGAAAAGAATCAGAGATGACTTAGCGACTGAAAAACAACAACAATGGTCCTAAGGGGGTGGCCTTAACCCAATAGGATTTGTGGCTTTATATAAGAGGAAGGGAGATCTCTCTTTCCACATACACGCACCAAGGAAAGAGCACATGAGCACACAGTGAGAAGCCCGCGTCTGCAAGTCAGGAAGAGGGGACTCACCGGAAACCGAACTGACAGGCAGCTTGATCTCAGACTTCTCTGTCTCCATTACCGTGGGATAAAAATTACTGACGTTTAAGCCATTCAGTCCATGATATTTTGTTACGATAGCCTAAGCTAACTAACACAACGGGTGGCGGGAGGAGGTGAAGGGATTGGGTAGGTAGCGGGGGTGGCAGCAAGAAATGAAAAGAAAAAGCAAAGTGAAGAGGCACCCAGTCCATCCAGAATGGTCTCAGGCATCACCAGGTGAAGTCAGCTGCATCCTAGTACCCAAAACGCCCAGCTCCATCTACATTTCTCATGATTAAATTTCAGCCTTCAAGTTAGAAACTGGGCAAGCTTGCACTCTGTACAGAAGTTAGGCCTTCTTTCTTCGTTGCCCCTTGAATCATTGCCTACTTTGAAGCTTCAAAGTTAGCAGCAGCAAAACAAAGCTTCTATATTAGAAGAACTCAAAGCTATTGTATTGAAACAAAATTTTATTAATAGGAACATGCTGCTCAAATCACATTCATTAGCCTCTAGAAGATAAGATGCAATGGCTGCTTAGCCAGTGAGGTAACCCAGGAGAATGAGGGTTAAAGAAGAATGTTTAATGAAGAACATATGATCATCTGTGCTCAATGTTATTAAGAAGGCAAGTGAGATGAGAACAAATAGGTTGTCATTGATTCTGCAACACGAAAACTAGTGATAACTTTAAGAAGAGCAGGTGTCATGTGATTGCTGAGGTTCTTGGACGGGGTGGGGGTGGGGGGATGGGGGAAGGAGGGCTGGGGTTGGAGGGGTTGGTGGGGCCTGGGGGAAGCTGGATCCTTATATCACTGCTCACAGCAAAACAATTCCAGACAGATTATTATCTTCAAGAAACCATTAAAACTCAAAAGGAAAATATGGAATAATTTTTTATAACCTTGTAAACCATGAAATTAAAAGATGCCTACTCCTTGGAAGGAAAGTTATGACCAACCTAGACAGCATATTACTTTGCCAACAAAGGTCTGTCTCGTTATGGCTGTGGTTTTTCCAGTGGTCATGTATGGATGAGAGTGTTGGACTATAAAGAAAGCTGAGCGCCAAAGAATTGATGCTTTTGAACTGTGGTGTTGGAAAAGACTCTTGAGAGTTTCCTTGGACTGCAAGGTGATCCAACCAGTCCATCCTAAAGAAGATTAAACATTGAAAGCTGGAGGAGAAGGGGATGACAGAGGATGAGATGATTGGATGGCATCACCCACTCAATGGAGATGAGTTTGAGTAAACTCCCGGAGTTGGTGATGGACAGGGAGACCTGGCATGCTGCAATCCATGGGGTCGCAAAGAGTTGGACATGACTGAGTGACTGAACTGAACTGAACTGAAACTAGTAAATTAGTAAAAGATCTGCACTGTATATACTGGACCAACAAGTTAATTTTCTTAATAGTTTTTACAAATCAATATGAAAAAACAAATCGAAAATAAACAATACAGGGACTTCCCTGGTGGTCCAGTGGTTAAGATTCTTCACTGCCAATGCAGGGAGTGCAGATTCCATGCCCAGTCAGGGAACTAACCCCATATGCCTCACAGCACAACCAGAAAATATTTTTTTAAAAATGAAGACTATGGACAAAGAAATAAAATTGCCTATAAACGTATGGAAAGATTTTTAATCTCACATATCATTAATAAAATATAAATTAAAGCATCAAAATCTTTTTTAAAATAAGAAATACAATCATTCAAATCACAGATGCTATCTTTCACCTATTAGAATAGCAAAGTTAAGTGTTGCCAAGGAGATAGAATCAGGTACTTCTAAATGTTGTAAACAAAGATGTAAATTGCAGTCTGTTCGGAGGGCAACTTGACAATATTCAAAACTAAAATACACATTTCCTTTGATCCAACAATATATAAACTTTACCAACAGTTCTATTTATATATGATTGTAAGGATTTAGGTATAATGATGTTCCCTGCATTATTGTTTCCAGAAATGAAAAATGACAAAGCAAACATCCAGTAGGGGACTGATTAAATAAATTATGTAATGGATCAAAAACTAGTAACAGACTATTTCTAGCCTTCCCCTTCCATCTGTTAGGTGAAAAGAAATTTGTTTGGAATCAACGTTCTCATCTTTCTCCCTAAGGAAAATGTGCAATAGCTTTTAGACTTCTGTGATGCAATATCACATGGAAAGCCAAGGGCATAGAAACATGCAAAGTTTTGCGGAATCCAGACAAGCTCAGGAATGTGAGACGGCATAAGAAAAGAACGGTGGATTTATGCAGTATTACTACAGACATGCAAACACCTGGCATGTACCAGAAATGCAATCTGAGGCTTGAGCTATTTTGAAATACTTTCTGATGGTGCACTCCGTTTCATTGACTTAGGCACTGCTCTGAGACTGGCCCACACTGCTGGTTTCAGAAATGTCACATGCTGCTGCTGCTGCTGCTAAATTGCTTCAGTCGTGTCCTACTCTGTGTGACCCCATAGATGGCAGCCCACCAGGCTCCCCCGTTCCTGGGATTCTCTAGGCAAGAACACTGGAGTGGGTTGCCATTTCCTTCTCCAATGCATGAAAGTGAAAAGTGAAAGTGAAGTTGCTCAGTCATGTCCGACCCTCAGCAACCCCATGGACTGCAGCCTACCAGGCTCCTCTGTCCATGGGATTTTCCAGGCAAGAGTACTGGAGTGGGGTGCCATTGCCGTCTCCGAAATGTCACATACACACAATGAAATCCTGTAAAATTAGTAAAAGTAGTGATGTAGAAAAGCATACTGCTTAATGTTAAAAAAAAAAAGCAACCTAGATGTCCATCAGCAGATGAATGGATAAGAAAGCTGTGGTACATATACACAATGGAGTATTTCTCAGCCGTTAAAAAGAATTCATTTGAATCAGTTCTGATGAGATGGATGAAACTGGAGCCGATTATACAGAGTGAAGTAAGCCAGAAAGAAAAACACCAATACAGTATACTAACACATATATATGGAATTTAGGAAGATGGCAATGACGTCCCTGTATGCAAGACAGGAAAAAAGACACAGATGTGTATAACGGACTTTTGGACTCAGAGGGAGAGGGAGAGGGTGGGATGATTTGGGAGAATGGCATTCTAACATGTATACTATCATGTAAGAATTGAATCGCCAGTCTATGTCTGACGCAGGATACAGCATGCTTGGGGCTGGTGCATGGGGATGACCCAGAGAGATGTTATGGGGAGGGAGGTGGGAGGGGGGTTCATGTTTGGGAACGCATGTAAGAATTAAAGATTTTAAAATTTAAAAAATAAAAAACTAAAAAATAAAAATAAAAATAAAAAATAAAAAAGTTAACATAAAAAAAAAAAAAAAAAAGCAAGCTGCAGGGACTTCCCTGTTGGTGCAGTGGCTAAGACTCCACGGTCCTAATGCAAGGGGCCTGGGTTTGATCCCTGGTCAGGGAACTAGATTCCACATGCTGCAACTAAAGAGTTTGCATGCTGCATCTAAAGATTTCAATAAAGATCAAAGATCCCATCTGCCACAACTATGACCTGACACAACCAAATAAATAAATGAATATTTTTTAAAAAGCAAGCTGTAAACTGTATACCATCTGGCCCCACTTGTTTAAAAAGCCCACATAGTTTATTCACAAACATGTTTTCAAATACATTGATGTTTTCTGGAGGATCTTTCTGCACATTGATAAAGATGCATACATGCAATAATTTCATTGACCCTCTTGTTTTGTCCTTTATTTTTAATGCAATCAGTGTTGGATGATGTTTATAATGATAGTGGTATTGACAAGTATTTAAACAAACAAACGAAAAGCCTCTCCTAGGACTTTGACTACATGTCAATTGAAATAAAAATGCACAATGTAACAGCTGTCAGTTAAGTTTTATTCAGGGACCTTACTGAGGACCGTAGCCAGAGAGACAGGCCTCTCAGAGAGCTCTGAGGACCTGCTCCAAAGAGGTAAGGGAAGAACCTGTGTGTACATGAACTTTTCTGCTGGGAAAAAACATGTAATGAAGCATGAAAAGATTACTGCTGTCGACTTAAGATGCACAACGTGAGAGATGCAAGTTCAGTTTAATTGGGGGTAAAATGAGGACTACAGCCCAGGAGATAACACCTCAGATAACTCTGAGAAACTGCTCCAAAGAGGCAGGGGAGAAAGGTCAGTTTAAATGTGACTTTTGGTGAAGGGGGAGTACATGCAATCAAGCATATATTTTTCCAGAAGGTTTCTCCTCGTCTCGGGGAGCCTTCACTAGTCATGAGGAACAGTGTCACCACGAAGGATCTTAGTGCTTTTCTAGATATGAGAAGATATAAGAATTGGGCTCATAGATTCAGCTCCTGATTTAAGCACCCATGTGCTAATTTGTGGTTGGCATTGCTGATCATAAAGAACAACATTTCAAGTTAATGATTTTAGGGCTTTTCTAAATATGGGAAGATGAAAGAATCTGGGGTCTTTGAAATTTTCTCTTAGACATGTATCTTACCTGCTGCTGCTAAGTCGCTTCAGTCGTGTCCGACTCTGTGCGACCCCATAGACGGCAGCCCATAAGGCTCCGCTGTCCCTGGGATTCTCCAGGCAAGAACACTGGAGCGGGTTGCCATTTCCTTCTCCAATGCATGAAAGTGCAAAGTGAAAGTGAAGTCACTCAGTCGTGTCCTACTCTTAGCGACCCCATGGACTGCAGCCTACCAGGCTCCTCTGTCCATGGGATTTTCCAGGCAAGAGTACTGGAGTGGGTTGCCATTGCCTTCTCCGTATCTTACCTAGTGACTGGTATATCTAACGCACAGAATGCTTCCAGTTGTTTTGCATCCTAAATTGCCCTCTGAGCACACACGTTATGGACTACAGTGACTAAGAGCTTAATCCTTGGGGAACTGAAGTGGCAGGCAACATTTTTTTCTTTACATGCGTTGAAACAATCTTCAGAGAAGGAGAAAATACTCCACGATGTGACATAGATGATCATAAATGGTGGAATTATAAATGATGTTTTTAACTCTTGCCTATAAATTTTCAAAATTGCTACCATAAGCATGGATTGCTTTATCAGCAAAAAAACATTTCTCTTAAAAATAAGGTGCTTTATTTTTAAAATATATCATCAGCTTTTGGATATCATCAAAGCTGTACAAAATACAGAACTAGAAATATATGGATATAGCTAAAAGATCTTTTTGTTCCTATTTTGGTGAATGTGTGTGTGTGTGTGTGTGTGCGTGTGCGTGTGCGCGCGTGCGCTTAGCTGCTCAGTTGTGTCCAGCCCTTTTCGAACTACCAGGCTCCTTTGTCCATGGGGATTCTCCAGGCAAGAATACTGGAGTGAGGTTGCCGTGCCCTCCCCCAGAGGATCTTCCCAACCCAGAGATCGACCCCAGGTCTCCCGCATTGAAGGTGGACTCTACTGTGTGAGCCACCAGGGAAGTCCATTTTGGTGAATAGTGGACAGAATTTACTGGGTATCAAAATTTCTGCCCATCCAAGAAATGTTTCATATGGTGCTTGAAATTTCCTTTACTCAATTCATTATTCAGTGAAGGTTTTTGTTGGCTGATTGCCTGGTTTCCCCCATAAGTAATGGAAGGGCAACTAAGCCACTGAGATCCTGCGAATATGTTACAGAGGTAGTTCGTGAATTGGAATGTGAATTGGGACCACCTGGAGGGCTTCATCCCCCTAGGGTTTGCATGCCCAGGTGTCCAGACTGGGGCCCATAATTTGCATTTCTAAGAAATTCTCAAGGATGGTCCTGCCTTCTGGCTCAGTGACAACATTTTGATTACCTCGGAGAAGGCAATGGCACCCCACTCCAATACTCTTGCCTGGAAAATCCCATGGACAGAGGAGCCTGGTAGGCTGCAGTCCATGGGGTCTCGAAGACTCGGAAACAACTGAATGACTTCACTTTCACTTTCCACCTTCATGCATTGGAGAAGGAAGTGGCAACCCACTCCAGTGTTCTTGCCTTGAGTATCCCAGGGACGGGGGAGCCTGCTGGGCTGCCGTTATGGGGTAGCACAGAGTTGAACACGACTGAAGTGACTTAGCAGCATGATGCATACCAAGTTATTATCATCAGTGAGCACACCAGGCAATTGAAGGCAAGCAGATGCATGAAGCCAGGAGATTGCCAAGGCTGAATATCCAGAGGGGACCCCTACAGTTTAGTGCACAGCCAAGCAGTTGTACATTTCAAGGCTGAGGAGGTGGGGAGGCAAGTCAGTAACTGCAAAGTCAGTCAAGGACAGTCGCCTTGTAGAATAAGCCTGAGAACATCACCTGATCACGGTCCTACCTACACTGGCTTTGATCATTGCTACAGATGTGTATTTAGTCTTTTCATTGTACACTGGCTTCCATTGTGGGGAGGAGGGATCCTTACATCCATTTTCCTAACTTCAAAATGGAAATGACTGATGCTTTTGAGTGATCTTAACAATTACATCTGAGGGGAAATGATACCAGAAGTGCATATAACAAAAATAAGTGTCAGATCAAAAAAAGTATAAGGCTCAAAAACGAAGATGCTTCTTTATCTCTGTGTTACTTCACTTCACCCAGAACTTACGGACTCTGGTCCCACCTTTGCGTCAAACTTCCCCGGGGGTGGTTGTGGGGGCGTCTCTTCTCCCGCGGGCTGGTTCCCCGCCACGCTCTGCTCCGCCAGCAGATGGTGTGGTTCTAGAACTTTTTTCAAAAGTGGGCTGAGCGGACAGAAAACAGAGATTGGGCGGCTCTGAGGCATCGCCTCGGCCACTGCCACGCTCCGCCAGCTCAGCTCTCGGATCACAACACTGTCAGGCCACCGCGTGGCGCCGCCCCCCGCTTTGCTAGAAGTGCCTAGGCACCGATTCCTTTCGGGGAACTGGGTTTGGAAAGAGAACTTGCTTGGGGTGCCAATTGGGTCCGCTGAGAAGTGGGATCTTAATTGGGAAAACTGTCCCCACGCACCCCAATTTGCTAAAACCTCGCCCTTCCAGTTCCAATCGAGGAATGACCAAAAGGGGAGAAAGGAGTCCAAGCATCAAACCACACACTGTTGCGACAACCCCAGAAATATCCTTCCCAGGTCGGATTCCAAATGTTCAGCTCTACCCGGGTCTCTTAGTTCCTGGCCCCACGCCGCGGCTGAGGCGGAATTAGTGCAGACGGGGACTGGGAACCGGCTGTGACAAGAGGCGGTCCGGGCCCCACTAGCCCCGCCTCTTTCCCGCCCTCGCCCCACCCTCACCCCGCCCTCACCCGCTCCGGCCCCGCCCCAGGATGGGTTCTTGGCTCGGCAGGTTCCACCCAGAAGTGGGAGGAGCCGACGACGCCTTCGTCCTTCCTGACCTGCGCGCGCATCCCTCCGCAGCCGCTGCCCGGTTTTCTCCCTCCGCCGGCGCGGGACCCGGAGGCAGCCCGGGGCGCCGAGCCGAGCCTGCGAGCCAAGTCTCTTCGAACTCCGCAGCTCATCGCCGCGGCAGCATGAGCGTGCGCGGCCCAGCCCTCGGCCTCCTCCTGCTGCTGTTCTGCCCGGCGCAGGTGAGTGGCCGCCGGCGACCCGGGCGAGCTGTGGGGGACGTGGTGGGGCCGCGAGTCGGGGAGGGCGGCGGTCTGTGCCGCGACTCCGGTGCCTTTCTCCGGCCACGTCCTCTTCCCAGTGGTCTGGAGGACGGTGGCAGCGGGGGGCTGCCTGTCTCACCTGTTTTGAACTCATTTCATCCGTGGTCATCTGATTTCTGGGTTTAGGATGTGGGATCAAAAAGGGAGGAAGAAAATGGGTAGAAAGGGATAGGATTCTTATCATATTATCCTGCCTCCCCAACCCCTTCATTCTGCCATTTGTACAGGAATTCTTTATACATTTGTTTAGGAGATCCGTCTTCTCCCCTAAAGATGAAAGAGAGTGGGGAGGTAAATAGAGGTTGGTCGGGCACCAAATCGGAACTCACCTGAGTGCTTCGCGTAAGGCAACTTGATCTTCCAGAGAAGGCAAGTTACTTCTTATCCGCTCCCTTTACATCCATGGGAACGGAGGCCCGCAGGTGGGGGGGTTAATTGAATTTCGCCTTGTCACAAACCTAGGCCTGGGGAGGATGGGCCTGGAACTCCCAGTCCTGGCCCCTTGGGTCTGCTTTCCCTTGCTTTGGTAGCCTTGGGTGTGAGCACCTCACTGCTATTTGTGTATCTACAGTTTTCTCCTTGAAAACTGTGTGGTTGGATATTGTGGGGGATGTCTAAGGATCTAGTGCTGATTAAACCAGGTCCAGTGGGAATCCCGAGCCCTGGTGCCCACTCGTAGGCGTGTGTCTATGATGAGGGTGTAGTGAGTCACAGGGGAAGGCTGATGAAGGGGTTCCCTGCACTAGAAAAACCTCTCTTTGAACCATATCGTTCTCAGCAGGGGCTGGGTGAGGCTGACCTGGGAAGGGCCTCCTGTGGTGGGGTGGATGGGGTTGGCTAGCCGTGTGGGCTTCTGGAAGAGCACATGTCTGGTGCCTGGTGGGGAGGAGAGGCAGAGAAAAGCAGGTTTTCGGGAGGTGGTTTGGAATGGGGTCAACCCGTAGACCACCTGCTAACTCTGTGGCTTTGGGCTCATTACTCTTCCAAGCCGAACTTTTACTGAATATAAACAACACATCATAGGATTATTGGGATTCTTAAGTAACATGGTGTGGAGGGGCCTCATCACAGTAGTAAAAACTCAAAAAATGGTAGCAGTTATTTGCTTTGAAAATACAGCTGTTCGGTTTCCTTTCGGTTTTAGGTCAGGATCTAATAGGCAGGCTTCTGGTTAAGTAGCTTTAACTTATCTCTGAAATCCATCAGTGCCTCTCCTCCTAGGACTTCTGGAGTAGGTCAGAGGTTGGTCACAAGTGGCTTGCAAAACGCCTGGAAGCCTTGAGAAGGTCTGTGAATATGAATTGGAAACACTTCTGTTGTATTTAAGATTGGCTCCCTCAGGCTGAAAGATGAACCCATTCCTGATCTCCTTAGGAAAAACTGTTTTAATGGCTTAATTCCTACCTAGGCCTCATTATGGTCCAAGTTCCTCAAGAGAAAAAAAAAACTTTAAAAAATTACAGTCAGGAGAGAGACCATAATGAGGCCTAGGTAGGAATTAAGCCATTAAAACTGTTTTTCCAAAGGAGATCAGGAATGGATTCATCTTTCAGCCTGAGAGCATTGAAGAATAAGCCTCTGAAATCGGAGCGAATGTAGGTAATCTTTCCCAGTCTCCCCCATTCCTTGATTGATATTGTGATCAATTATTTTACTAACATAAGTAATCAAGGGAAATGAGTTTTTAAAAATTATTGTTATGATTAGCAAGTGGTTAAAAAGAAGACAACTAGCTGAATAGGTCTTTGTATTCCTTCAGTGTTTGTCATATTACCCAGAACAAAGAACTCTTTTTCCTGGGTAACCCTTCCCCTCCTTCCATTCCTAAAAGGGAGTCTTGTCAGGGTGTTAATGGATGACACGTTACCTGTCCGGAAGCCTAGAGTGGGCCATCTCTAACCTGATCTCGGGTGCTTCGTCTGCTCTTCTCACCCACAGCTCTGTGAAGAGTGCTAGCTCTCTAGCTAAATAAACAAAGTGCTGTCAAAACCCTGCCCATCTTCCAAGGTCCAGTTCAGAAGCTTCATCATCTATAACATTGTTATTCCCAGCTAGAATGCCTTCCCTCTGAAGTTCTAAACCTTTATTTAAATGGCTGCAGCAGCTTTTGGTGTTTTGTTGTTGTTTAGTCACTAAATTGTGTCTTTGAGACCCCATGAACTGTACCTGCCAGGCTCCTCTGTCTGTGGGATTTCCCAGGCAAGAAGACTGGAGTGGGTTGCCATTTCCATCTCCAGGGGATATTCCTGACCCAGGAGTCGAATCTCTCTTTTCTGCGTGGCAGGTGGTTTGTTTACCACCTGATCCACCGGGAAAGCATTTACAGCCTGGCACAAGACTTGGCATTAAAAGACTTGGTACAGATCTTGATGCTTCCTCTTACCAGGAGTGGTTTTGGGCAAGGCAGCTGCCTCCTCTATAAAATGGGTTAACAACTCTGCCTACTAGATGATTCATATTTAAAGTTCAGCAGATGTTCCACTTGGCCAATAACGTTCACAGCCTGTTCCTGGCTCCAGTGTGGGTTCTCCAAAAGCCAGTGATAGATCAGGAGTGGATTTAGCCTGCTGGCCCAACCCTTGGTTCATTTGTCACCTTGTGCAAACATTCCTTAGGGGAAAAAAAACCCCATCCACTTTCAGGATTTAATTTGATCTTGTGGCTATTGAATTATTTTTCAAACTCATAGGTGCTGGAGCTTATCTAAGACTAAACTAGTAGTTTAGTCTAACCTTGAGCAAGTCAGTTAAACTGCAAGCCCAGGGCTTATCTATAAAGTGAAGACTCGCTGAACCCATCTAACTCTAAAATGTATCTTAAATACCCGTTGGAAGGCGTGCCTGGTGCTCACACAAATTATCATTTGTTATGTGGATACGTTTATCCCAGATTGGCTATAAAACAGAATTCCAGGGAGTTGTGTCAGTAAAAGTCAGACCAGTCCAGCCTCCACCCCACGTGTCCTGTCATATTTATTTGATCTGCCTACCTGACTCCAAAGGATACAAAGCTTAATCTCTGGACAGCATTCTCCAGGCCACCCCCTCCACCCTTGTCCTGGGTTATCCTGGCTGACCAGACCAGCCCTGGTATTCCAGCCCTCAGCAGAGCTGAAGCTGGGCATGTCTCCTGGAGCTTTCCTCATCCAGTACATCAGCAGAGGTGAAGGGACCAGGCCCTGCACTCCACCTGCGTGGGCTGGCCAGGTTACAGGCATGGGGCTGGGGACAGTCCTGGATCCTGAGGAAGTGAGTCAGGACTTGACAGCTCCCTGGAGTTGTATGTAAAGGGTGGTTACTAGTTATGCAAGTGAACAGTCCTGTGTAGCACGAGGGGCATGGTAGTGGACGGGCCAGCGCATCCCTGGCATGTTGTCACAATCTAAGGATACATCAGTGTACAAGCCGAGCTGGAGTTCGAACAGTGCAGTAGCTGTGGGATGGGCATGGTGGGGGGAATGGGAGGGAGTATGCCTCCCTTAGCATTCAAAACCTTGGTTCTCATTATTGCTTTTGTCACTTACCAGCCAGGTGACCTTGGAGAATCCTCTCTGAGCTCTAGTTTTCTTACCTGTAAAAGTGTGCGATGATACTCCATGGGGTGTCTGATAAAGAACCCAGGCGAGGAAGGAGAACTCACTCAGCTTTATGCCCAGAACCCGGTTGATGTTCAGTGAGCAACTGAACATGAGTTACTTAACAGCCTAAAGTATAGGATTCTGTTGCTGATGATCAGAGCTTCTCCATGTGATGAGATGTGCTTTCATGGAGCTCCCAGTTAGAGTCTGCCAGAGTTGCTGACAATAGCAGCAGGGGCATTTTCTTTTTAAAACTGTCCTGAGCTATTCCTATTATTATTGAAAGATACTTCCCTATGCAGTCACATATCCATTAATTAAATTTTAGAGCATGTTGTGAAATAGCCGTATAGCCTAACCTTTAAAAGTAGAGACATCCTAGCCTTGTACTAAATTCTGTGTTAAAGCCAAAGTCACTTCTTACATAATCCAGTCAAGCTCCTTTAACTCATGTACGTTTGGATGTTTTCTGAATCAGGGAGCACTGGATGAGATATTAAGATTTCAGAGGAAGTATAACCCCCAAGCTCTGCCCTTTAGGATTCTACAGTCTTACAGGGGAGTCAAGACACCAGCAAGAAAATACTCTTGCAACCTCTGCCCACATACACAACTTCTCCATTCTCATAAATATATGAATTCTGTTTCATCCTGGAGCAGGAGCCTGCAAATTAGTTGTGGATGGTTTTCTTGGGACATACCCATGCCCATGTTTTACCTGCTGTTTGTGGTTACTTTTGAGTTACAGCAGACAAGATTGAGTATGTACCACAGACACCTTTGGGCTCACAAGCCTACCATATTTAATACGGTATCTGGCTGTCTTAGGAAAAGTTTAGGAACTTCCCTGCGTGGTCCAGTGGCTAAGACTCTGTGCTTCCAATGCAGCAGGCCTGGGTTCCACCCCTGGTCAGGGAAGGAAACCCCAAGTACTGCAACTAAAGAGTCCAAATGCTGCGACAAAGATCCCATGAGCCGAAACTAAGACCCAGTTCAGCCAAATAAACACGTATGTGTGTGTGTGTGTGTTAGTCGCTCAGTCATGTCCGACTCTTTTTGACCCCATAGACTGTAGCCCACCAGGCTCCTCTGTCCATGGGATTGTCCAGGCAAGAATACTGGAGTAGGTTGCTATTCCCTTCTCCAGGGGATCTTCCCAACCCAGAGATCCAGCGCAGGTCCCCCACATTGCAGGCAGATTCTTCAGTCTGAGCCACCAAGGAAGCCCAAATAAATAAATATTAAATTAAAAAGAAAAAAGGAAAAGTTTATCCAGCTAGTCCTGGTGGATCCACAGGGGAGCTTATGGATCGGGAGTGTACAGAGCTCTGGGTGCAGGATGCCTGGTGGCTTGAGCATTGAGGAGGGATGCCCATGAGCACCTCTGAGGCCACATCTGAGGTTTGCTCATCTGTAAGTTGGACATAATAATAGCACCACCTCCCTCTCCCCAGGACAGCTCACCCAGACCAGGTGAAAAGAGTCAGAGTTAAATTCAGTGTTGGCAGTGAGTCTTGGGTGAGGCTTGTAAAAAGGGAGGCTGTCCCAAGATGTGGCGGTTAGGGGGAGACTGAAATCTGTGGAGAAAACAAGGGACAGCAGACAAGGGCTAAGTCTGTCCTTGGGGACCAGGATAAATACAGTTAGTTCAAGTAGAGCCAGTCATGGAGGGTAATCGAGATTTGCTTGAGAATATGTGTTTAAAAGTGAATTCACTTGTGTTTGCGCAGGTGCTATATAGGTTTGCCTATTGGGGGAAATTGAAAGCCTGGAAGACCAGGATCTAATACATCAACATTTGTTAAATCTGAGGAATGGGATAGGGGTAGAGAGCTGAAAGGGGTGGCCCCTGTTATCTCACGTATACTTGTGATGTCTGAATAATTGTGATCGGTGGGTATTCTGTAATTAAAATCTACGATCATTTATTTTTGACTTCTTAGGAATCGGTCAAATGTTTAAATGCTTAAATAAGATAGTTCTTGTGGTCACGAGTCACCCTGTAAGAGACTGGTCAGTGCCCATGAGATGAACTAGGAAGAATTATCCTTCTTTGGGCTTGTCCCCCGCACTATACCCCACTGCCCCGCTCAGTGGAGCTTTTGCAACGCTTCTTGCTAGAGATGCTGGGTGTGTTAGTGACATTCAGACCCATGGTGTTTCAACTGATGGTCACTCTACTCTATTTAATCTCAGTATAACCAAGAACATGCTCTCTGCAGTCCTTGCCACTGGACTTTTCTCTTAACTGGTGAAGGACATATGAGCTCATGTTTTATGTCAAAATACGCATAAAGTTCATGGTTTTAAAGTACACTCAGGGACATTAGGTATATCAGGTGTCGTGCAGCCACCACCAACCATCCCCAGTGCTGAGCTCACATGTGGTCTGGTGCCCTTGGAGCTGTGTGTGTGTGTCCATGGGATTCCCCAGGCAAGAATACTGGAGTGGGTTGCCATGCCCTTCTCCAGGTGATCTTCCCGACCCAGGGATCGAACTTGAATCTCCTGCATTGCATGCGGATTCTTTACCTCTGAGCCAGCAGGGAAGCCCCCCTTGGAGTCCTGGCAGAACTCAAACCTTGGTGACTTTCAATATCAGCAGGATCTGCCCTTCCAGGGGAGTATGGGTATGAAGCAGCAACAGGTGTTCTTGTTATCAGTAAAGTCAGCTCTCACCCAGTCACCTTGCCTTTGGAAATCACGTGGTTCCCTGGAAGACAGGTGTGTGGCCTGTGCCCAAGCCCTTGGTCTGGGTGTCGGCTCCTGCCACCGTCACATTCCAGGGAATCTTCCAGGGATCTCAAGGTGCAGCCCTCATCTTTGTTAATAAAGTCCTGGCCGATGCAGTGCTGTGGCCATTTGGAGACTGGAAATTCCGGTCATTGAGACTGCAGCTAGGTTCTAGAGTGGCTGCAGAGATGAGCACGGCCCAGTCAGTGGTCCACGGAGGAGTGACCCCGGTGCAGCGTAAGGAGGAAGCGCTCCAGCTTCCAAACCAGCCAGGCCTGGCTCTCCCATTTCTCAGATGTGGCCTCAGAGGAGTCACTTTACCTGCCTGTGTAACCCTCGGTTTCCTCATCTGTGAAATGGTGTTATTTTAGATTCACAGACCTGTTGTGGGGTTGAGCCAGTGGCTGGCTGCCGGGTGCCATGGGGTGGGCGTGGTGGAGGTGGCGTCCGTGGGAACAGACCAGGTGGAGGGAGGTGATGAGGTGGACAGAGGAGGCCTGTGGGCTCCCAGGGGAGGATTCAAGGAAGGCAAGGGTGGGGGAGACTTCACCAGGGAGGCTTCCTGGAGGCTGGTGGAGAGGACCCTGGGCTTTAAACCCTGCTGAAGAGGGCCTGGTGATGGAGGAAGGATTGGTTTCCTTGTGAGCATCTCAGCTGTTGTTGTTGGAAGTGTAGCTGAGGTGAGTTTTGAGCAGCGAAGGAAATGGCACTGCCTTTATGGGAGGAGCAGGTGAAAGGACCAACATGGGGATGAGGTTGAACATGTGGACAAGAGTAGGGCCAGGTGGTGGAGGTCCCCGCAGAGGCTTGGGACCGTGGCAGCTGCCAGGCCTGGGGCAGAAGGAGGCGCTTGGGTTTCAGCTGTAGTTGAGCCCAGGGGAGGCGGAGAGCCTGGAGGTGGGCACGAGGCCTCCCCAACCGGTGCAGCCATGCACGTGAGCTCAGAGGATTGCGTGCCTGCACAGGGTTGGGGGAGGCTGATGCCAGAGCAAGGACCTTCATTAAAGGGTTAATTGTATCTTGTTGAGAGAGTGTTTCTGGAACTAGAAAGTTCTGGTTTGAATCCTGCCTCTGCTGCTCTTGGATTCAAACTCTGCTTCTGTTTGTTCATCTGTAAATTGTGCGTAATAATAGCACCTTCTGGGGACTTCAGTGGTGGTCCAGTGGTTAAGACTCCAGGCTTCCACGGCAGGGGGCAGGGGTTCTATTCCTGTTCGAGGAGCTAATCTCACTTGGCATGGTCCAACCATAAAAAGAAGAAGAAAAAACAAAAACAAAAAAAAAACACTGCCCTTTCGCTCATGCTGTAAGATTGTGTTGGGTTCACAAGGTGAGAGCAGTTAAAGCAGTGCCTGACACCCAGCAGGTGGCCTGTGAGCACCTTTGGGCCTCTCTGGTTCATGCCTCTTCAAGCAGATGACTTGGGAAAGCACACAAGAGCAACGACTCAAGCCCAGTTTTTTCCTGGCCTGGAAGAAGCTTCAGCTTGTTTATTTTGTTCAGGTCTTTGAACCTCTTTGGTGAAGTCCCATATACTTCTCGGAAAACCTGGAGAATGATTCCTTCCATTTGATGGGTGGTGCTTTCTGGCTTTCTAAGTGCTTTCTCATTTATTCCTGAATTCAGTCTTCCCACCTGAACTGTGCCGTAACCGGGGTCGGGGGTGGTCAGGAGTGAGTAGGAGGCGGGAGACTGCTCCTCAGCACAGCTGGGTGACTCGCTCCAGGTGCAGCTGGGCTCAGCATTTATTAAGGATCAGGGCCCAGGACTCCTGAGCTCCTGCCCCTCAAGCTCGTTCTCCAGCCCCATCTCTTCTGCCTGGTGGGTAGAAACACCTTTGCTTTGAAACAGATGGTGTAGATTATGAAGGGTGACCTTGTAAATAGGACCCAGAGAGCATTGGGTCATCTTTATTGTCCCGTAGAGCGCCGAGTGCTGAGGAAGGGGAGCAGAGACTCCAGATGCCCGTCTGTTAGTCATGCGAGAGGTACGGGGGTTTTCTTTGACTGGATTCCTGTCACTCCTGCGGGTGATGAGCCCGAGTGCCCCTTGGCCAGCACCTGCTTGCCCTGTTGGTCTGTTGAGAATTCTGTGCAAGAGGGGTGGGGTGGGGTGAGGTGAGAATTCCAAGGGGTGGGTCCCTAGTATGTAAGTTACAGGTCAACATCAGTAGTTGTTACCCTCCTTGGCTTACTTGCCTTTCCACACTTCAGTAGATGGATGATGGCCTTTTAGTGGGAAACCCAGAATCGGAAAGAGCAGTACTTTTCCTAGAACCCCTGGGTTTACAGACAAAATTATGATTCTTTTTATATAGGAATGGTGGAATTTTGTAAGTTCTTGCCAAAGGTTTGGGACGTGGCATTGCTGAATGCTTGTCGCTTCCTCATTTGTATAAATTCCCTCCCTCCCTTGTGGCCTAAACCTATGGCTTAATGAATCAAGCTGAGGTTAAGTCATAATTGCTGGTTTAAAATATCGAAAGGATGAATTCAGAGACAAGTCTTGTGGGCCCTTAGATTTCCCCCACAGCACCCCTCCATCTCCTGCCTGCTTTTCCTCCCATGTTTTCAGGGCCTGTTGAGAGGTTCGTGTCTTTTCATCAGGGACCAGCGCCGCTCAGCTCCTTGCAGGGTGTGTGGGTCACGTGCCCTTGTCCCTGGAGACAGTTCACTGTCTTGCATCTGTGCCCATTTTTCAAAAATGGCTTTTCCATCAGGCACCTCGGAAGCCATGGTTACTTCTCAAAAGCCGCTGTTTCCCTCCGGGACAGCTGACTGCACAGTCATGCCAGCCGTGACCCTGGCCAGCTTGGCGGAGCTTGGTGGCCTTGCTAACGAGATGAGTCATACTCGTGCACCCCCCTGAATTTTCTGATGCCATGTGACTCTCACATGGGGAATAGGAATGGCCCTTGAGAAATCTTTATGCAAGAGGTTTTACATGTTTTCAAGATTCTGAGATGATTTTCCTTAAAGTATGCACATTTCTTGCGTTTTACTTAAACTCAAGGACAAGATACTCGTTCCTGTTCCTTCTCCTCATGGGTTGTTTTTTTTTTTTCCTACATAACTCATTGTGTGCTGATATTAATTAACCTTAGCAGATATGGAACTCTTCTTTCGTTATTACACCTGACTCAGTTCCTTATCCTGATGTGGAAAAATAGAGCCTTAGTAATCATAGACTGGTGTACTATCTTGCTTTCCTCTACACTGATTGATAGTGATTCTTGTATGGAACTCTCGCTTCCTCTTAATAAATAATGTAGCAGGAAGTAGAAATCACGTAAGTAATTTCTATTACTTTGCTGATTGACTTCACAAGTCCGTTTTGGACTTTGTTGTTGTTCATTCGCTAAGTGGTGTCCACCTCTTTTGTGCCCCCATGGACTGTGACATGCTCGGCTTCTCTGTCCTTCACTGTCTCCTGGAGTTTGTTCAGACTCTTGTCCATTGAGTTGATGATGCCATCCAACCATCTCATCCTCTGCCTCCCGCTTCTCCTCCTGCCCTTACTGTTTCCCAGCCTCAGGGTCTTTTCCAGTATGAAGTCAGCTCTTCATATCAGGTGGCCAAAGTATTGGAGCTTCATCTTCAGTACCAGTCCTTCCAATGAATATTCAGGGTTGATTTCCTTTAGGATTGACTGGTTTGATGGCCTTTCTGTCCAAGGGACTCTCAAGAGTCTTCTCCAGCATTGAGCTTTGGGTTTAAATAATGCTTTCAAAATGTTCAACTAACTGGTGCCTCTGGCTTTTACTTCGCTTGGCAGGTACTGTTGGACGCTTCTGTGAATGAGGGCATTTTTTGCTGTTGAAATTTGTGTTATCCCTGAGGCCCTAATGAACCGTTTTCTGTTGACTTTTGCAGGTATTTTCACAATCCTGCATTTGGTATGGGGAGTGTGGAATCGCATCTGGAGATAAGAGATACAACTGCAGATATTCTGGGCCACCAAATCCATTGCCACATAATGGCTATGACCTAGTGCAGGTGAGTGAGCAGTCTTGGGAACACGAAACACTAATCAGAGATCCTCTGCAGTTACACTGTAAATATTCCCCGTGGGGTGGGGGTCGAGGTGGAATGAACGGGCTTCTCTTGTCCCAGATTCTCACCTGTAGCACAGAGAAGATAACATACTAACTCTGCAGGCGTCATTTTTCTGGGGTTGACTATCCTTTGCTCATAAAGTTTCCCAGTAGCAGGTTACTACTGAGGGACGTGGTCTTGGTACCTCCCATGTTGCTCTTTGCAGCTTCTTCAAAATACACTCAGAGTTACTCAGAGTTAGTCCCTTTTGTTCCTAGACAAGGCTGCTGAGTGGCTGTGACTCGCTTGTCCTCTGTTCACTTTCGAGGTTCCTCCAGTTTCCACCGAGAGCCTGTGACCTTTGACTGCCACCAGGAATCTGTTTCTTGTCTCTTTTACCATCCCTGATACACAGGGATATTAGAAAAGAACTGGAAAAATCCAGGTTAAAAGGCTGGCTTTAGAGGCTGCAGTTATCTAAAATCCAGCTGACACGGTAGCAGGTCTTCTGGACTTATTTGCTTCTTCCATCACAGTTTTTAAAGGCATTTGACTTTTCCTGGAGTGACTCACAGAAAATAGCATTCTGGTTAAACATAACCAAGTAACCGAAAAAGAGGTAAAATGATTGTCAAGGAAAGAGAGCGAGCTTCCCAATAAGAAAAAAAATGGAAATGTCTGTACTGCCTCTACTTTTGTGAATTGCTGATTATCTATATCGGCTTTTATTTGATCGCCTTTTATTTATTTATTTTTTATCTTTAAAAAATGTTTATTTTATTTTTTTACTTTACAATACTGTATTGGTTTTGCCCTACATTATGAATCCATCACGGGTGTACATGAATTCCCAACCCTGAGCCCCCTCTCACCTCCCTCCCCATATCTTCTCTCTGGGTCATCCCAGTTTGATCGCCTTTTAAAAGAATTCTGCAAGAACTTTGCAAATAGGTGTCATCCTTGTGTACCTAAAAAAGGATGATGTGCATAAACTGATCTCTTTGAGGAGCGTTTGTGTTAATTTAACTTGGCTACTCTGATTTTCATGTTTTCTCTCTCGAAAGGAGCTCTGTCCAGGGTTCTTCTTTGGCGAAGTCAGGCTTTGCTGTGATGTCCAGCAGCTTCACACACTGAAAGACAACCTGCAGCTGCCTCTGCAGTTTCTGTCCAGGTGGGTTGACTGCCAGGCATGCAGAGAAAATGGGTTTGAAAGTTAGTTCTTGTTTCATTTTAAGAATGCTATCTTAGGACTTCTCAGAGATAAAGAGGAACTTCTGATAAAGTAGTAATGATCAGACTTCGTTCTCGCTCTCGTTACATTCCGAGTTGCTACTTGGTTTGCTTCTGAGATGTCTTCACCCCAAAGGGGACCTGCACTGGGGTCTAGGTCCTTTCAGACTTGAGCCCCTTGGCACAGTGGAGAGGAGAGGTTGCGGGGATCCTGCCCGGGTCTTTGACCCCAGACCCTCCTCCACACAGTCCCCTGCGTCACCTGCCTCCCCTGTTTTCTGCATGGTTCTCTCTTCCTCATTGGAGCCTGCCTTTGGGGACTGTTCACAAGCCTGATCTGGCAGAGTTGGCTGGTTTTGTCAAAGTTAGTTTGCTGTCCACTGTGTTCTCTGTGACTGGGGCAGTGAAAAGGGCCGCATAATAAGATGTTCTCCAAGCTTACCCAGTAGTTTTCAAATGTGAGAAGAGTGAGCTGGTGGTGGCCTTCCGAGCAGCACGTTGTGAGCCCCCGATGCAGGTGGAGAGAAGGCCACGTGCTTCTCTATGCAGGTCTCACTGCAGGTGACAGGCCTCCAGTGGGCATCCTTGTTTCTTGCCAGATTCCCAGTTGGCATTGTGGAGCGGAACACCATCCCTCTGTATGTTCTGTGAGGACATCATACAATGTAGTAATAGATCTGATTAGAGCATTAGAGTTGAGACTCTAATCAGGCCAGTGTATCTTATGGAAGGAAATCTCATGGTTCTTGCTGGAGCCAGATTGAAGCTGTCATTCGGCCAAATACATGTATTTAGCATCTACTCTACGTGAGGCATTATGGGCATCAGCATCAAAAGATAGCCAAGTATTTCCCGTGTCGTCAGAGGCAGCAAAGCTTTATTTATAATAGCAATGAGATGCTAATATGGAATATCGTGCAGCTGTCCAAACTGATGACTGTAGAAGTGAAGTGGAGTGCCATGGAGAGAAGTTTGTAATTTCTGGAAAGTGGTAGGAAGCAGTGGACCCCTGGAGTGATTTCTGTTCAGGTGGTGTAATTATCATTCCTGTCTGTCACAGTAAAGCGTGGGACTCCTGAAAGCAAGTCAGTGTGTGTGTCTGCTCCTCCACTAGACTGCAGGCTTTTGTTTTATTTTTGGCCGCGCCGTGCAGCGTGTGGGATCTTAGTTTAGTTCCCTGACCAGGGATAGAACCCATGCCTCTTAACGTTGAAAGCGAGGAGTCTTAACCACCAGACCGCCAGGTGTGTCCCACGAGACCGGCACTTTGAAGGCTGAGACCAGACCATCCTTGTTCTGTGTCATGTGTGGTCATCTGGATGGGAGCAGAATGGGGGCCAGTCTGGATTGGTTGTGTTGCAAGAATGCAAGCCTGATGAAGGACTATCTCTTGCAGATAACAGGGAACTAAAGGGGAAGACCGAGGGCTTCTGCCACATAACTGGTCAACATGAGAAGCTTAACAGAGGACAGCTTGTGGTTCTTTTGAAAACCAGGTGCTTCTGAAATGCATGTAGCTGGAGAACACCGCTGCTGTTCTTTCATCTTTAATCATGGGGAATCCTGTTGAGTTTAGGGACGGCCTAAGGTTATCTGGGGCTTGAACGAGAGCCCTTCAGTAGGTTCCGAGATGAAAGCACTAATGTGTAAATCTCATTTTCCCCCTTTTTTATTTTCAATCAGAATGTCACCATGGCAGTCCTAAGTCCTTTTGGCTTCAAGATACAGGAAACATGACCGAATTATAAAGTGCAGGATTCAGAGAGCATTTATTTCTTGAAATTACATCTGGGCAGCACAAATGTTAGTAATTAGGGTGGTTTTTAAAGAGGTGTCTTTATTTTAACACGAGGTTTTAGGTTTAGAATTGCTGTGTTTAATATGTCCCTATGGTAATCCATTTGCCGAATTACAGTAAATCTTAAATAGTCTTTGTGTATTTTAAATCATCTTTTTGCTGGCCCTGTTATCCACGAGATCATTCAGAATGGTTTGCTTTTTCTTTAGATGTCCATCCTGTTTTTATAACCTAGTGAACCTGTTTTGTGAGCTGACATGTAGCCCTCGACAAAGTCAGTTTCTGAATGTTACAGTGGCTGAAGATTATGTTGATCCTACTACAAATGAGACGAGAACAAATGTAAAAGAATTACAGTACTATGTTGGAGAGCGTTTTGCCAATGGTAAGTAAACTTTTAAATTATCCCTCTTTTAGATTTGATATCAGGACAGTGGATCAAGTTGTCCTGTCAGCTCTGTGAAAAAGGACAGTTCTCAGTTCCGTTAGCACTGAAATGCCAGTGGAAATGTGAGTTGTTGCTTTGCTTGTCTTCTGGGACTTGAGCTACAACCTATGAAACGATCTCCTTAAAGTATTTGCTTTAACTCCTTCCTAACTGTAAGTTCCCTCATGGAAATTTTTAGTTTGTGCAAGCTTATTTCTATCCATTTTGGCAACCATTTGGACTTTGGTTCTGTTGGACATGAAATGCATAACTTCATGAGTTATTGCAAGACTGCAGAGATGGGTGGAAGGGAGACCTAGTTGGCAGAGAGATTTTGCCTGTGAAGAAACCAGTCACCATAAGGGAAAGTAAGCAGGTGTGACAAACAGGAGAAAGGTATCCCAGCAACTGAAGATCACGGAACAGTCTGAAAAAGACCACGTCGTGTTTGTTGAAAACGACCGAAATGAAAGAGTTCTGAAAGAGTAGGACCCTAGGGAAAGAGAATGAACAGATTAGAAACAGAACCAACTGGAAGATCCAGTTAATGAGAAATAGTCATGCAAGTGGATTAAAAGATAGACTAGATGCAGCTGAATAAAGATCGGGCCCCAAAACAGTAAAATGAGAGAATGAGAATTCAGCAAAGTTGTTGACTATAAGAGCAACTGTAGTCAGTTACTATAATGATCAATTCAAAATGTAACCAAAAAATTTAATAAAAAGCTTGCGCTTTGATGGACACCATCAAAAAGAGGCAGAAATATTTGCAAAGCATGTATTTAATGAAGGACTTGTGTCCAGAATATATAAAGACCTCTGACAACTCAAAAAGAAAATAACCCAATTAAAAATGGGCAAAGAATCTGAGCAAACATTTTTCTGAGGATGTTATTTATACAAACAGTCAGTAAGTTTATGAAAAGATGCTTAAAATCCATCATCAGGGAAATGTAAATCAAAACTGCAATGAGGTACCACTTGATAGGCAGTAGGGTGGCTGAAGTAAAAAGACAAGTTCTGGCAGGTATGTGGAGCAATGGGAACCTTCATACACAGCTGGTGGGAATGTGAAACAGTGTAGTCACTTTGGAAAACAGTCTTGCAGTTCCTGAAGCCATTAAACATGGAATTACCCATATGACCCAACAATTCCACTCACAAGAGAAATGAAAACATATGTTCATAATAGCCAAAAGGCGGCTATATGAAACAACTCAGATATCCATCAACTGATACATACATACATAGATAAACAAAATGTGGTATATCCATATGATCGAATGTTATTTGACCATAAAAAGAAAGAAAATAAGGATCCATGCTGCAACATGGATAGACCTTGAAACCATCATGCTAAGTGGTAGAAGCCAGTCACAAAAGACTATACATGATTTCATTTATATGAAATGTCCAGAATAGGCAAATCTGCAGACACAGATTAATAGTTGCTTAGGGCTTAAGGGGATGGGGAGATAAGGGAGCATTAGTTAAAGGTCCTGGGTTTCCTTCTTAAGGTAATGAAGATGTTTTAAAATTAACTGGTGATGATTTCTCATATCTATGAATATGCTAAAAGGCATCAAGTTGTAGCTTTAAATTGGTGAATTGTATGTGAGTTATCTCAATAAAGGTATATAAAAAGGAATTTGTAACTTAATATAGCTCATTTTAAAAACTACAAAATCTGAATGACAGATAATCTTAAATGCAAGTAGAGAAAAGGTGGAAATCACTTCAAAAGAATGACAATTGGAGATTTTCTGTCCAACAAAGCTAGAGGCCCTAAAGCAGTGGGGTTATCACAGTTCTGAAAGAAACTATCGCGCTAGCTAACCTGCCTTTCAAGAGTGAGGGTAAAGCACAATGAATTTCTAAGTATCTCTCTAAAGGTTAGGGGAAGAAGGTTTTAGGAAGTTTCTAACTAGCAGGGACTGGCAATTGAATGTTAATATAAGACCCATTGAAGCCTAGTGTACCATAGTCCGTGGAGCACAGAGTCAGACAGGACTTGGCAACTGAACAGCAACAAAAACAAGTAAGACCCATTACTACTGCTTTCTTCTGTGCAGAAAGTCATTGACATTGCTATTTTCTGTGTCTTTATGCATACTAAAATCAAGCTCCGGAAGAGAGTGTTGCTCAGTTCATTCGCAGGTGGATTCTATCCCGAGACCGGTTTTTACCCTGGAGGTTCCATCACTCACCAGCGGTAGTTTCTTGAGCTGCACTGGTAGAGCTGCACTGGCTGAAGAGGCCCTGAGGGTCTTGCTTGTCATTCCTTGGCCTTCAGTGTGCTCTTCCCTGCACGGGGGTGACACTTCTCCAGGGCCCTGTGGACTGGGATGGCCACGGCTTGTCCTGCCTTTGATTTTAAGTTGCTTGGAATCCGGCCTAGTCTGTCGCTTGCAGGGTGACGAGCCAGTGTCAGAGGTGACCTCGGTTTCTTCCCTCAGTGGTTGCTGTCCGGAGTCCCAGCCCCTGCTTGCTGGGAAACCCTGTCTGGATTTCCACGTTCACACGTGAGAGGCCCCCTGTAAGCTCTCACCTGGTGAATTCCAGCAGCGCGGTTTCAGCCTTCTCCCTTCCTACCCCGCCAGCCATGTACAACGCCTGCCGGGATGTGGAGGCCCCCTCGAGCAACGAGAAGGCCCTGGGGCTGCTGTGTGGGCGTGAGGCCAGCGCCTGCAACGCTACCAACTGGATCGAGTACATGTTCAACAAGGACAATGGCCAGGCGCCCTTCACCATCACCCCTGTCTTTTCAGGTGGGGACGAGACCCCCCACCCCCCAGGTTTGGTGTATTGTACTTAACGGTTTTTTTAAAGCCCGGGAACCCTAACGTGCAATAAGAAGATGAATTCAGATCAGTAGGTCCTGGAGTTTCCTCCAGCGAGAGGTAGCTGGAGGGGTAACCTCTGGGTTATCAGGGGCTGGATGAGCAGGTAGAGAGGAAGAGTTGCCTTCAGGTGCTGATACATACTTGAAGGAATAAGTCATTTGTTTAAAAAAAAAAAAGCCTTTTCAAAAAATAAGATGGATAAACAACCAGGACCTGCTGTGCAGCACAGGCAGCTCTGGTCAGCATCAGGTGGCAGCCTGGAGGGGAGGGGAGTCTGAGGGAGATGAGGACATGCATACCTATGGCTGAGCCCCTTTGTCTTTCACCTGAAACTGTAACGCTGTTAATTGGCCACATTCCAATACAAAATAAAAAAGGTAAAATAAAAAGAGGAACCTTTTCAGAAGCTTTGCCTTAGTATTAAACTAGCTCCTCAGTGGAGATAAACATTTGATTGAAAGTTTACACTGAAATATGGTGGACGTGAACGTTGTTGATCAGCCCTGTGCCCAAAGTTATTGAGGTTAACTTAAAATTTTGCAGGACTAAACAGCAAAGCATAACTCGATCACCCAGAAACCTCCAGTCTTTCTTATTCTTCGGGTTGCATGACTTCTTTCAGTGTGCTTATCATTCGGTTAAGATATGATTTAGTACTACTGCTGGTACTGCTAAGTCACTTCAGTCGTGTCCGACTCTGTGTAACCCCATAGACGGCAACCCACAAGGCTCCCCCGTCCCTGGGATTCTCCAGGCAAGAACACTGGAGTGGGTTGCCATTTCCTTCTCCAATGCATGAAAGTGAAAAGTGAAAGTGAAGTCGCTCAGTTGTGTCCAACCCTCAGCAACCCCATGGACTGCAGCCCACCAGGCTCCTCCGTCCATGGGATTTTCCAGGCAAGAGGACTGGAGTGGGGTGATGATTTAGTATAACCCTTGTAATTAACTTTTTTTAATGGAGATTCTTAACACACTCCTTCCTACAGATCTTCCGACCCATGGGATGCAGCCCATGAACAATGCCACCAAGGGCTGTGACGAGTCAGTGGACGAGGTCACGGGGCCGTGCAGCTGCCAGGACTGCTCGGCTGTCTGCGGCCCCAAGCCCCAGCCCCCGCCCCCTCCCGTTCCCTGGAGAATCCTGGGTCTCGACGCCATGTACGTCATCATGTGGAGCACCTACATGGCTTTCCTGCTCGTGTTTTTTGGAGCGTTCTTTGCTGTGTGGTGCTACAGGTAATCTGTTTTGTTTCCCATCCCCCCAGACAAGAAGAGCAAACTTAGCCCAGTGGCATTCCTAAGCTTTCACTTGGTAGACTTTGGTTCCTGAGAGTAAGAACAAACATCTGCATTAATACAATTCCAGGACTTGCTTATGTCCTGCATCTAGTCAACCATCAAAAGCCTATTTAGACGTTGAGATGTTTAAAGTTAGTTTCATTGGTGTATTCAAAAATGGCGTGTGATTTAAAAGACCCATTTTTTACCAGAAAGTCTTTGGAGCCAAATCTGATGCAAATCCTTTTAAATGCGGTACTGTAGTCCTTTTAGATACCTGTGTCTTGACTTAGGACAACACATTCATTTAAAACTTTTGTCTTTTGAAATAATTTTAGACTTAGTAAAAGGGTGCAGAAATAGTTAGAGTTTATATCTCTACTGGCTTCCTCTAATGTTACCACTCACATCACCCATAGTATATAATTTAATCAAAACCATGAAAATAACATTGGTATACCATTATTGGTTAAACCACTGTTTTTTTTAGGTTTTACCAGTTTTTCCTCTAAGGTTCTTCCTTTTTCTGTTTCAGGACCCCATGTCACATTCACTTCTTGTTTTATTTGTCTCCTTCAATCCATGACAGTTGCTCATCTTTCCTTTTCTTTTATGACCTTCACACTTTTGATGAGTGCTGGTCTTTTGTAAAATAATACCCCAATAATAATACCCAAATTTGGTTTTATCTGATGTTTTCTCATGATTAGGTGGAGGTGTTTGACAACATCTCAGACGCGATGTGTCTTTCTCAGTGTATCATGTCAACGGCTTCTGATGCCAGTATGTGTCATCACTGGTGATATTAGCCTACATCATTTGGTTTAGAAGGTGTCTGCTGGGTTTTTCCACTGTGAAGCTACTGTTCCTTCNGTTTTTCCACTGTGAAGCTACTGTTCCTTCCTTTGGAGTTGATAAACATCTTTTGGGAGCTGTGTTGAGACTGTGCTGATAACCTCATTTCTCCTCAAACTATCGTCCACTGATTTTAGCATCCATCCGTGGGTCTTCAACACTTAAGTCTTGAGGTTTTTACCTAATGGTGACATTTTGTTTCCCTCGTTCCTTCTCCATTTACTAACTGGTCTTACTCTCTTATTCCTTCTCCCCTACTTACTTACCTAATATTTATTTAGTTATGTTTACATAATGCACTTAAAAAAAAAAAACTGTGATCTCTGTTTCGTATCATCATTTATATTTTTGCTGAGATCTTCCCAGTTTTGACCACTGGCAGCACCTTCTGCTGGCTCCTGTGTGTTTTTTAAGCATGCCCTCACCTTTCTCAAGCTTGTTCTTTTTTCTGGAATCACAGGATGTTTCCGTATTTTCCCTGCCCCAGCACTAGAAGCACCCTCTTCTGCAGGGAGCCCTGGTTCCTTTCCCTGAAAAAGCGTGCTTAGAAACCAAGATCTAGGCACCAGATGTGCTCATTGTTCCTGGAATATAGTGTTCACTGTGTTTTTAAAGGACCTAAAACTTTTAAATGTGAGTGAGGGCTACAAGGTGAAATTATCTTCTTAATACCTTCTTAAAATTTCCCCTGAGACTAGTGAGCAGAGAGACCTGGAGCAAGGGAACTTTGGGAAAGGAAGGCACCAGTTAGGAAGGAAGCAAACAGGATGAGGAAGTAAGCTTTTAATAGGGTTGTGTGACCGTCAAGAACAATTTCATGATGCTGAAGTCCACTAACATGACTTACATGGTTTTATCTTTCAGAAAATGGTATTTTGTCTCTGAGTTTACCCCCATTGATGGCAATATACCTTTCTGTGTAAACACCAGTGACAAAGGTAGGCACATTTGTACTTAAGTAAAAGGGTTGGCACCGTTGGCAAGAGAGTGTTTGTTTCTTTACCGCTGACGCACCTCTTCTGGGAGCAGCACTGAGCCCGTGCTGGGGACACGACTTATGGGGGCAGGGTCCCTGTGTTTGCGGCACTGACAGCTGGAAACGGGTTTCGGTCGGAAGTCGTTATGCACTTGGTACTTGAAGGACTACAAGTTCGACCAAAATCTTTTCCGTCTCCTTGGTCTCTAGTTTAACGGTTGTAGGCGACCTAGTACCTTTTTCGTTCTCTCAAGGTCTTTTTGTAGATAAAGACGAAATAACTGATACGGTTTCGGAAACTGACACACCTAATGTTATTTGACACCTTTTAAGACTTTCTCTACCCTTATGGTCTGGTGGACTGGACGGAGGACTCTTTAGATATACGTCCAGTCCTTCGTTGTCAATCTTGACCTGTACCTTGTTGTCTGACCAAAGTTTATCCTTTTCCTCATACAGTTCCGACATATAACAGTGGCACGAATAAATTGAATATACGTCTCATGTAGTACTCTTGACCCTCTTCGTGTTCGACCTTACTTCTAACGGTCCTCTTTATAGTTATTGGAGTCTATACGTCTACTGTGGTGGGAATACCGTCTTTCACTTTCACTCACTTCAGCGAATCAGCACAGGCTGAAACACTGGGCATCTGATATCGGGTGGTTCGAGGAGGCAGGTACCCTAAGAGGTCCGTTCTTATGACCTCACCCAACGGTAAAGGAAGAGTTTCACTTCTCCTTGATTTTTCGGAGAACTACTCTCACTTTCACCTCTCACTTTTTCAACAGAATTTCGAGTTGTAACTCTTTTGCTTCTAGTGCCGTAGACCAGGGTATTGAAGTACCCTTTATCTACCCCTTTATCACAGTCTGAAATAAACCTCCCCGAGGTTTTAGTGACGTTTGTCACTAACGTCGGCACTTTAATTTTCTGAGAATGAGGAACCTTCCTTTCAATACTGGTTGCATCTATCGTATAATTTTTCGTCTCTGTAATGAAACAGTTGTTTCCAGGCAGATCAGTTCCGACACCAAAAAGGTCACCAGTACATACCTACACTCTCAACCTGATATTTCTTTCGACTCACGACTTCTTAACTACGAAAACTTAACACCACAACCTCTTCTGAGAACTTTCAGGGAACCTGACGTTCCTCTAGGTTGGTCAGGTAGGATTTTCTCTAGTCAGGACCCACAAGTAACCTTCCTGCTACGATTTCGACTTTGAGGTTATGAAACCGGTGGAGTACACTTCTCAACTGAGTAACCTTTTCTGAGACTACGACCCTCCCTAACCCCCGTCCTCCTCTTCCCCTACTGTCTCCTACTCTACCGACCTACCGTAGTGGCTGAACTACCTGTACTCAAACCCATTTGAGACCCTCAACCACTACCTGTCCCTCCGGACCGCACGACGTTAAGTACTCCCAGTGTTTCTCAACCTGTATTACTCGCCGAGTTGACTTGTAAAATCAGAAGGAAAAATGTCCCGCTCCTTATCCTGTCTAATACTGTGTTTAATTCCCGCTGGACATAAAGACAAATACATTTGACTTTCGTAAAGTCTGGTGGTACTCATTAATCACCACACAAAGATTTGACTGGTTTTACCAAGGCTTACGGCACACAGAATGGAAATATGCCTCAGTCTCCCCATTCATCTGGGGTTTGTCGTGTTCAAGGACCTTTCTCAAATGTTCGTGGAACGGGTAACATTGTTGGGGATAGGCAATGTATTAAGCCGGGGGTCAGTGTTTTGTCGTTTTATTCTCCCGACATTCTCACCAGAGACCGACGAAAATGAATTTACTGTAATACCACATACCCTAAAATTTATTCACCAAGTGTCGGGTCGTTCCTACGCTTAGTCGGACGACAGCGAAAAGGACTCTCAGTCCCCTCGTTCCTCATAAGGCCGGTTTAGTTTATTACTCTACATTTCAAATTGGTTACTTATCATTACATCGCTTTATTTATAAGAATGAAAAAGTACAAGTCTTGTCCTTTTATGGTTATACCTTAGGGTTTCTGGTTTGTCTCGAATAAAATCTTTTAATTGTCAAATTCATAAACAAGTTTTATATGGTCGGATTATAGATCAGATAAAATTTCGCAAAAGTAGGACCTTCACAATTTACACGAAAAGAGAGAGACGGTTGAGAAGGGAGAACCTTAGAAATGACCAAAGGAAGAAAAGAACAATTGGTCAATTTAACTAGTATACTGTGCGTAATTATTCAACTATTTTTCTAAAATCCTTTTTTATATCGGTGTCGTGTTCAATGTGACACCAACTGAAACATTTCATTCGATTGAGTTCTTTTTCGGTTGACCCTACGATTCTGAGAATTATCGTGTTGGAACGTAAAATGTAGTTCGGGTCATATAACTATTACTGAAAGGTATGTAAACTAAGATAAATAGAGTGGATCCTCAAAATATGAATACTTTCACTTCAGCGAGTCAGTACAGGCTGAGACGCTGGGGTACCTGACATCGGACGGTGCGAGGAGGCAGGTACCTAAAAGGTCCTTTCTCATGACCTCACCCAACGGTAAAAGAAGAGGTCTCCTAGAAGGGTTGGGTCCTTAGCTTGGGCCCAGCGGGAGTAACATCCGTCTGCGAAATGGCAGACTCGGTGGTCCCTTCGATGGATTCTCCTGTAGTACATTATAAATTTATCCGTAAATAAGAGTTATGGTCTCCAATCAATATTATCAAAACTTAAAATAAACGGAAATTTTACCTTTACCTACAATTCTTCACTAGATCGGGTCCCCAAAAGGAAAGAAGGAGGTAGGCAAGGGACGGCAAACTGTTTAGCAGACAAGAATGGCACATGCATACTGGATATTGTCCCCGATTCATGGGCTCTACTTCATTATCCCGTTCCGACTTTCAGAACAGATATCAGAAGGACATCAGAAGGGACGGAGGATGGAAACGTCCTCGAGATCTCTTTGAGTAGTTTTGAAAATCTCATGATGACTCGTGTTAATTAGTTTAATTGGATTAGGGGTATAAACTATTCTTCTTTACTCTGGTCGTGATTTATTCATTGAGTAGGTCCTAAAGTCTCTTTCAATTCTTTCTTCGTTTCGATATTGGGTACATTATGATCTACTTAAAGATATATAATTTGTGAGAGGATATGTAGGTAATGGAGTAATTTTTGTGACACTTAAATATTGTAATAGTACAGTGATCCTGATGAAGTTCCGGGAATTTAATTCAAACGGTTACCAGAGATTTATCAAAACAAGTGCGTAGGAAAAGTCACGTTTTAAAAACTTACACATGAAGGTTATACATCAATAATGACATATTGAATGGATACGTCATCGTACAATACATTGTATGAGTTTTTATCTTTAATGTTCTCCTATTCTATGGTTTATTTATCCTTTCAAAAGTATGAAAGAAAGTGGGGTCACCTAGTAGAAGACGTAGGGATCTACAAATTCAATCATCAGTGTGACGTGAACCCTTTTGTGACACAGTGTGCACACAGACAGTACAAATCTTTTATACGTGTAGAGGTTCATACGGTCAGTAAAACGTGTATACATCCGAATAGAAGGGTAAACAAGTCTTTGTAAATCCCCATAAGTTTTAATCATCTGAAAAATAAGGTTAGTATTCATTCTATTTATTTACGAACAAGGTCTTTACATCATTAAAACGACAAGTGGATGACGAGAAAATGATACCTACGTAAACACCGACGAAATATCAGTCGTTTTTACATATTATAAACCTCTTATTGAAATAGTCGACCTCATTGTGGTAGACGAGAGTACCTGTGGTTTCGTGTATTTCCAAGTTTATGTTAAAAACAAAGGGTAAGTTTATTATCGGATTACGAAAGGAGGTGTACCGGTAGGTCTCTGAATAAGACAATAAGGTGGTAGGGGATTTCAATAGATACAGTGTGAATTCTTTCACCTCCTTTTCATCTCTTCCAACGTATGAGTGAAAAGTCTTCAGAACCTGGGTTTGTCGTATATAGTGAGTCAATATATGGTAGAGGATTTTCAGTCGGTGTACATTGAACTTCCCTCCTTTTTACATCGAATCAACCCACGGGTTCTTCTTTTCACATAGTCGATCACAGGTGAATCCTTTTGTGTCTTGTACGATTTATGAGTTTGTTCCTTAAATTACTTACATCAGTTAACAAACGTTTTCAAAAGTTTCCCTATGTCTTCGTTCTACTCTAATCTTTTATGACATCTTGTGATAGGGAGTCCTGATCTTCTCTTTTCTTACAATGGTTCCTGGGTACTGGTGACACGGTAACTTCGATTACCACAACTTTGTTGCGATAAAACGTCCTTTAGTCCCCGGGTGTGCGTGACTTCGACGTCCTCTGGTCCTCGGGTTTCAGTGGAGGACAACAGTGACGGTGACGGTTTCAGTCTCGAGGTACTCATGTTCCGTGTGAGACGACAACGTTGGAGACTTTGACGGGACGAACTCCTCCTTGGGTCTCGACGACATTCGAGATAGAGTCTTCGTCCTTTGGTTTTACTGAAGAGAGTAGTCACTAGAGGGTGCTTATTACCCTTATCAGAAGGGAGACCCCATGAGTCGTGGTAAGAGCGAGACGACATGAATTTATGAATATCCATTGTTTCTTCATTGTAGTTCGTAGACGGATTGTCGCACGTTGACAAGATAACTTGTGCTTCTATGGACGTGGTAGAGCGAGAGAGGCGGTTCTTCTCTTCTGTGTTTAAGGGTAGATAACCGTATAAAAATAGACTCTCTATAATTAAGGTCAAGTCGGTCAAGGAGGATCTATCGGACATTGGATGTAAAATTACATTTGTTGGTGGTTACTTTAAGTGTAAAAGGATCTGTCTGGTTCTCTTTTCTCTCTTCTAAGTCTGTTGGTGGTTGTGAAGGGTCCATCGCGATCACTATTTCTTAGGTGGACGGTTCTATCCTCTGTCTTCTGTGAACCCAAACTAGGGACCCAACCCTTCTAGGGGACCCCCTCCTTTACCGTTGGATGAGGTCATAAGAATGGACCTCTTAAGGTATTTGTCTCCTCGGACTATCCCAGTGTTTCTCAACCTGTATCTTGTATCGTGTATCTGGGTTGTTATGTACACGACACGAATCAGTGACTCAGCACAGACACGTCAACATGTTATGTTGTGTCGTGTTCCAGTTAGTTACCTCCTTACCTATGTCTTTTACACTACACACATATGTGTGCGTGTTACCATATCATAAGTTGGTATTTTTCTTATTTTAGAACGGTAAACGTTGTTCTTCCTACCGGGAACTCTTGTAATACGATTTAATTTATTTGTCTTTCTGTTTATTATACACTAGAGTGAATATATACCTTAAATTTTTTTTTTCTTTTTGTTCAAGAGTATCAATGTCTTTTATTTAACCTCCAACGGTCTTTGTCACTAACCTCCCACCCATATGACCCATTTCCTCCAGTTTCCATGTATGAAGGCCAATATTTTATTTACAGTACCCCTACATTACATCTCGAATTGTTGATACCAAATTATGGTATAACGTCCGAAGTGACCACCAGGTCACCAATCCTCACGTGGACGGTCACGTCTCCTGTACCCAAACTAGCGACCGGACCCTCTGAAGGTGTTCAGAGTCCCGTTGACCCGGGAACTCGGTGTTGACGACTTCGCGAGTACGCAGGATCCAGGGCACGAGGAGTCGTTCTCCTCGGTGGAGTTACTTTTCGGGAGTCTGGTGTTGTCCTCTTTCGGGTGTACGTCGTAGTTTCTGGGTCGCGTCGGTTTTTATTGTTCTACGTAAAATTTTTGAAAAATTTATAGCACAACGAATAAACTTTAACGATCCTCTTATCTAGAGTTTTCACGAGTAGTGTTCTTTTGACATTGACCCACCACTGCCTACAATTGAATGAAACTACTAGTAAAACGTGGTATACCCGAAAAGTCCACCACGATCATCATTTCTTGGGCGGACGGTTATGTCCTCTTAGTTCTCTGGATCCAAGGTAGGGACCCAGCTCTTCTAGGAGACCTCCTCCCGTACCGTTGGGTGAGGTCATAAGAACAGACCTCTTAGGGTACCTGTCTCCTCCGACCTCCTGATGTCAGGTATCCCAGTGTCTCAGCCTGTACTGACTTCGTTGAATCGTGTGTAATGTGGTAGATGTTTATAGTTTAGCGATCCAACAGGTAGACTTTGATTATATTACAATGTACCGTTAATCTGAAGTTAATTTTTTTAATCAGACCCTTTACTCTTCCTCCTTTTATTAACCAAAGTATGCATTCACAACGTCTGACTTGATACAGGAGGTTTTTCCATTGGGGACTATGGACACTTTGTTAGAATAAACTTTTTTTTCTCACAAGTATCTACATTAGTTCAATTCTAATCCAGTATGACCTTATCTCAACCGGGACTTAGGTTACTGACCACAGGAATGTTTTCCTTTCTTTTCTACACCTGTGTATCTACATACCCCCTCTTCTGGAACACAGTTTACGTCACTACGGGGACACTCTGTTCTTCCAGTGTCCGACGGTCGGTGGTCCTTCTTCGGTCGTTTCTAAGAAGGGATGACGGAAGTTTCTCTCTCGTCTCGGGACGGTTGTGGAACTAAAACCTGAAGATCGGAGGTCTTGACACTTTCTTATTTAAGGACAACAAAATTAGATGGTTTACACACTATGAAAGAATACCGCAGAGAACCTTTACTTACGTTGTTCGTTCCTACTTTTATTCGTATCGACAATGACAGGAGTAAAGACAATGACCAGTGTTCTGGTATCAACTACAAATATTGAGGGGAGAAAGGTAATGTGTCGAGTATAAAGGAAAAGGGAGACGGTTGTGCAGTCGACTGACATCAGGGTATGGACCGTCCACGAAGTTCATAAGTAAAAACTTCCTGAAATGAGAGT
This sequence comes from Capra ibex, assembly GCA_006410555.1. Lineage (NCBI taxonomy): Eukaryota > Metazoa > Chordata > Mammalia > Artiodactyla > Bovidae > Capra > Capra ibex. The sequence goes on from SJYO01013871.1 coordinate 32,967,158, forward strand.
CAGGAATCACCCAGTAAAATGACACTATTAATTAAAGTACACAGTTGAACTGACAACTGTCCCCTGGTTCTGTAGACTAGTTTGTAATAACACTGACAGAGACACTCCACACAGGTCTATTCCGATTGTAAACTTAGTCATCTGACTCAATTCGTCTGAAGGGAGGGATTACACTCACCAAGAGAAAATTTGTTAACTTCTGGATTTATCTTGTTCTTCAGACTTATTCTCCTTTGAGGAAAACGAAATGATGAAAGTCGATGTTGTAACGAAAAAAAGAAGGACCAGGAACCTGAATCGAATTTTGTAGTTGAAGAGAACCCAAAACTCAGGCACCTGAAAATTTGATCTGGACTGTGTATAGTAGTTGAAAGGATCAAGAGTTCGGAAACCTGAGTCTGACTTACGTACTTGACAGAACTTAGAGGTCGAACGACTGACTTCTAGAGACCCGACGAGTCGGAGGTATTAGGTACTCGGTTAAGGAGTATTAGCCAGAGAAATAATATTTCTACACATAAAAATAATGTGTAACAGTATATAATTATTATATGAAATATAAAAACATATACAATAGATATACTTCTGTTTACACACACACACGCACACACACACACACAAGTCAGGGAGTCAACACAGTTTGACACGTTAGAGTACCTGACATCGGGCGGTCTGAGGGGACAGGTACCCTAAAAGGTCCGTCCTTATGACCTCACCCAACGGTGAAGGAAGAGGTCCCCTAAAAGGGTTAGGTCCCTAGTTTGGACGCAGAGGACGTAACTGTCCGTCTAAGAAACTGGGTGGTGTGGGGACTCTTGACACGGTACACAAACATACACGCACACACACACACAAATGTATATATATGTAGGATAACCGAGACAAAGAGACCTCTCGGGATTACGTACACCAGATGGTAATTTAAAATGATCTTAGATACATGACAAAACTTTATACGGAGTTTCTTAGAGAACTAAGGTTTACGTCAAGAAAGAATTGACAAAGACATCGTTCTTAGGGTAAAGGTGAACCATTAGTCTTGCGTACTGAGTCAGTTGTGTCATTGGGAGAAGACACGAACAGTTAAACAGCAACAAGTCACCGATTCAACACAGGCTGAGGAACGTTGGGGTACTTGACGTCGTATGGTCCAAAGGGACAGGAAACGATAGATTTCCTCAAACGAGTTTGAGTACAGACAACTCAACCACTACGGTAGGTTGGTAGAGTAGGAGACAGTAGGGGAAGAAAAACAGAAGTCAGAACTTTTTGGGGTTCACAAGTTCACAGACAGAGTTGGAAGTCAAGTTACCTCTATAACACCATAAGAGACCACCTTTGTAAGGAGTGAACTTTTTATTCAAGAAAGTTGGTTATTTTGTGTGTCCACATCTTTACCCTTAGTTTTGTCAAAAAGGTCCTACCAATACATTATCATATTTTTACTCATTTCGGTACAACTGTGGAACCAAGAACTTGGATAAGTCATACCCTCATGGTATACGACCAGTGTACAAGTTTCGTATATGGAGTCAAACATAAGATACCAATTCGTAAAGTTAAGTTGGTATTGAGTCCTCTTTCGTCTTCGATAAAGAGTTTTCCTTTTTATAAATAGTTGTCTTCTCCTGAATTAAAACTTGATTTGGGAGTCTCAAAGCGTGACCCTAGGATGGTAATTGTAAACTGTCTCCTAGGTACAACATACTGTCAGACACTGTCTGTGTACTGTTGTGTCCGAAACGACCCAGTATACCGGGTATACTGTCTCTTCGAACGGGACGTCTCAAAAGAGAACAAAATCCTTGATGAGTTCTGACCGAATATGTTTTGTTATATTTTCACTATATAGAACAGATTTTCTGTTTTTCCGAGGTCACAAAGAGGGAGAAAAAAATCGTCGATTTCCATGTTAAACGGAATATAAAGTCTGTCCTATAAGACTACACAGGGTCTGATGATCTGAGGACCGTTGAAGTAATTTCACTATTCTGCATTTAAAAGGATCTCTAATAGACGATAGGTGACCATTCGTACACAGAATGATTCCGTAGATCACAAAAATAGTGAAGACCGGGAGGTTTAGTTCAGTTACATTACTGTAATAACCTCACCTGGTCGTACTATAAGAGACATTCTACCACTCTGTTAGTTCCAGAGATATTTGATCTAATACCGTCTCTCGTCATCTGTAATGCATCGGAACTTCTTTCTGCACTTTCCCCACGTCGACGAGGACGACCTATACTCGTTACACACACGTTACTACGAACAGTTCACCATGATTTTTTTTTCGACAAACATCTAGTCGTTGTCGACCTCAATGTGTTACCATACGAGGTGATCTCTGATATAGATTTTGTCATCGATGTTAAGTCAGTGATGGACCAATTAAAACATTATGTGTTCTCCGTAGAAAGAAACGTCCGATTTCTCGTTCAAGTTATCTCCCCACTGTCCTTAGTGACAGAGGTGGAAAAAATTCAGACTACCACCCTGATTAGAGACGTCAAGGGAATCCCTACACTAAACGAAACTCAAATAGCAAAACTGTTCCTTCCCGTCAATATCCTGAAGACAAACCTGAAGGAATGACAATACAAAGTGAGGTATCTAGTCCGCCGGTTATACGTGCAAGATCAACGGTTCGTACAGACAAAGTTGATACATAAGTCCTTGATCCCTTGCTTGATATATTTACCAAGCGACTGTATAAACATGTTACGCGAGATCTGTTCTCAACTAATTGGTGCACTGGAAGTGTTCGATGGTGAGATTAGTCACCCAGGGTCACAGAAGAACCCACGGGTGCTCCTACCCGAATGAGTATCGGTCATATATCCTCAAGTAATTCCCTTGAAAGGGGAAGGATCACGGGTGAACTAACCCCTTTACCGACGACCAAAACCCTCTCCCTCACCCTCTCTTTTATCACCCCTCTTAATGTTCTATTTAAAAACCGACAAGGTCCTGAAAGGAGTTCTTCTAGGTTGAAGGAGAAATAAGTTCTTGGACGTTTTACCGTATATAGACGTGTGACCTACGTTTCGGTACCGAAAAGTGACACTACTGAGCATAGACACTGATCATCTCGATCTCTGAGACTAACATATTTAGACCTTCATGAATTCACTCTAAGGGTTAGATACGGACATCTTTCCTAAGACCCGGGAGTCAATACACCACACTACTCAATTGGTTGGGAAGGAACGAAAAGACGAATGTCTGTAGAAAAAGACACTTCTGTGTTTATAGAAAGAACAAATTCAACAAAAACATTGAACTTCGACTTTCGTCGGGATTAAGTTCGAGAACTGAGTATTAATCTATGCTATGAAATTTTACAATGAGAAATCACTGAAAGTAAGAGAAGGAAGGATTTTAATAAAAATTTGTTAGTTTTGTTACAATATAATCAACCCTAGAAAAGTAGAGTTTTCTGTCTTTTAAGTTGAGTTTAACCGAATTGGTTTTCTCCTTTAGAGAATCTAGTATAATGACCCTTTGTGTGTGTGTGTGTGTTTTCAAGATCTAATTATACACAAAACTGATTCCTCGAGTTTGATGTAGAAGTCTTAAGTCAAAAAAGAGGTCGAGAGTAAAAGAAAGAAGTCAAAAAGAGGTCGAGAGTAAAAAGAGGAAAAGAACTGAAGGAGACATCACTTTCACCGGAGTTCGAGGACCGAGGTAAGTAGGAACGACGATCTTCAAGTCGGTGTTTTCTCCAAGGGGTGGGGGACGGTTGTCAGAGTCGTCTTCAGAGGAACACCCTGTTACTGAAATAGGAATTTAGTTTGCGACTCCAGTACTAGGTAGACCCATAGTGCAGTGAGTATTCAATCTACACCACAGTCGGGATGGGTTTCGTCATCTTCGTTCCTACGGTCACGGTTTCTTTTTACCCTATTTACGAGCTCTTTTTTACAAAACCTTTTACTTATGATTACTGAGACAACCTTGCATAGTTCGGTCACGAATTCGACTTTAACAAACTTAAGACTTTGTCTAAATCCCCTTTAGTAGACTGTACAATCTATTCCGGTCGGGAAACTTCTCTTTGTTACACTATCTTACTTTACTCGCGACTTGAGTTCCGTGACTAAGTTCGAATGTGACTCCGATAGGTGAGACACTCGAAGTCGCTTAGTGGATTGAAGAGACTAAGTCAATGAAGTGTACATTCTGTTTTCCCAATTATTAGAAACATATATTATCACGAAAACTAAGAAAAAATTTTTTATATAGGGTTGTACGAATCCAAACTCTTCGTGGATTCCGATCACAGACTCCTCAGTCGAGTTCGTAAAGACACCGGTTTGAACCTTTGCGTATGTATAATCCCTGGTATTAGGAACATATTTCCAAAATAAATAAATAAATGGAAGACGTCACGACAGAAGTAACGACTTACATCCGAAAGCCATCAACGTCACTCGTCCGAAGAGTAACTACACCTAAGAGAACAACGTCTCGTACCCGAGATCTAAACGCCCGAAACCGTCAACTCCACACGCCCGAATCATGGTGTTAACACCACGTGCCCGAATAAAAAAGGTGTCATACATCATAGAAGGGTCTAGTCCCTAACTTGAGTACAGGGGACATGACCGTCCACCTAAGAGTCGGTGACCTGATGGTCCCTTCTAGATCCCTCGGTTTTAGAAACTGGACACACAGTCCTACCCAACTTCCGTGAGATGAACACTCAGGGATGTGAGTGTTCATCCCTGTTATAGTCGGGGGTGTGTAGACAACGGTCAGTCTTAGACAGAAACCCCCGAAGACTGCACCAGGTCTCCAATCCTTAGACGGAACGTTACGTACCCTGTGTCCAAACTAGGGACCAGAACCTTCTAGGGTGTACGGAACCTCGTTGATTTAGACACTCGTTGTCGTTTCTGGATCACGTCGGTTTTTATTAAATTTTATTTATTTAATTTTTTTCTTTCTTAGACAGAACCTCTCGACTCCGTGTGAACGTAGTAAGGGTGCAGGGGAGGTTAGGGCCAGTTGTTTATGATGACGGAAAGGAAACAGGAGGGTTTAATCCAAGTGGCTGGTACTCTTGGACTCATTTCATTGTTCTGAAAACACTTTAGAATTCTACACAAAACAAAAGGGTCCTTCTACTCTCTCGTTGGGAATGGAAGGACAACCGAACCCTTGTATATTTAAGGTCGTCACAAAACACAAGGGTACTTGGGAAACTCAGGAGAGTTCGTAAGGTAGTGTCTTTTTCACCGGTTAGCTGTCACTCAGGTTAATATTAAGGTTCACGATTTGACATGTTTGAAGCAGAATAGACAATGAAGAGATGGAGGTACTAGACGTTATGAATGTGCTAAAGTAACCTTTATAAGATTATCCTTCTACTTTTAAGATCTCCATCCACTACCACTACCAACTTATTGTTAGGTTTGCTTCAATTACGGTGGTTTCACATCAATTTTTACCAATCTTACTTTTTTTATTAATTTTACTATTTAAAATACGATACACGTAAAACTGTGTTATTTTTCTATTACTTTGTTCTTAATATTATACTAGGTCTTTAAGGTACACACGTACGATTCAGTGAAGTCAACACAGGCTGAGAAGCGTCGGGTTAACTGAGATCGGACGGTCCGAGGAGACAGGTACCCTAAGAGATCCGTTCTTATGACCTCACCCAACTGTACGGGAAGAGGTACCCGAGAAGGACTGGGTTCACACTTTAGGTGTAGAGGGTTGCGAGGACGTAACCGTCCGTGTAAGAAATGGTGATCGTGGTCCACCCTTCGGCGGGTCGATAAGGTGGAGATCTATATATGGGTTTCTTTAACTTTCGGAAATGAGTTTGTTTATAAACATACTGTTACATTAAATGTTATCAGTTTTACACCTTTGTGAGGTCCACAAGTAGTTGTCCACTTACCTGTTTGTTCTACACCATATATGTATGTTACTCGATAATACATCGACGTTTTTGTTCACTACAAGACTACGGTATTGTACCTACTTGGAACTTCTGTAATATTACTCATTTCATACGGTCTGTCTTTTCCTATTTATAACGTACTAGGGTAAATATGCTCCGTGGATATTATAAGTTCAATTATCTCTGTCGTTCATCTAATCTTCAGTGGTCTCTCCAACCACCTTTTCGTAACTCCTCAATGACGAGTCACCAATATCTCAAAGATGAACCCCGTTACTTTTGTAAAACCTTTACCTTTACCACTACTAAAGTATTATGTGCTTTACACGAACTAATGTACTTTTACATTAATTACAGTGACTTAAAATGTGAATTTTACCAATTAAAAATTCACTGTTCAATTAAAAATTCACTGTTCAAACAAAATACATATTATGTATATAACCATTGTTGTGTCGTATACAAGAATGATGTACTTAGATATTAAAAAAGTTTAAATACTACATTATATGATTTTTGATAACTCAATATGTGAGATTCAACCACTTAACATACCATGTACTTAATATGAAGTTATTTTGACAAAAACCGAGAGATCCATCGAGTCACCATTTCTTAGACGGACAGTTACGTCCTTTGAACTCAAGTCAGGGACCCAGCCCTTCTAAGGGACCTCTTCCTTTACCGTTGGGTGAGGTCACAAGAACGGACCTCTTAGGGTCCCGATCCCCTCGGACCACCCGATGTCAGGTACCCCGGTGTGTCTCAGTCTGTGCTGACTTCGCTGAATCGGTGTCGTCGTTGTCATATTCGGTTTACCTGGCTTGTCTGTAGATATCTTATGTGGTGGGTTGTTGTTCTCACGTATAAGAAGAGTCGATTTACACTTTTCTAAGAGGGTTTCTCCAGATGTAATCCGGTGTTTTGTTAGAACTATTTAAATTTTCTAACTTATAGTATGTTTCATAAGATATACTGGTACCTTACTTTGATTATCGTCTTCTTTTGAACCTTTAAAACGTTTACACACCTTTACCTAGTGTGAGAATTTGTTGGAAACTCAGTTTCTTCTTTAGGTTTCTTTCTCGTCCTTTGTTAATTTCTACTTACTTTTACTTTTACACAGTCTTAAGTGCCCTTACGTCGTGTTCGTCACGAGTCTCTCTTTAAATATCGACTTTTCACGAGTGTAGTTTTTTCTTCTTTCTAGGGTTTAGTTACCGAAGGGACCACCGAGTCAGTCTCCTAGGAGGACGTTACGTCCTCTGGTGGACGTCGTGTCCTCTGGACCAACCTAGGGATCCAGACCCTCTAGACCTCTTCCTTTACCGTTGGGCGAGGTCATGGGAACGGACCTTTTAGGGTACCTGTCTCCTCAGACCGCCCGATGTCAGGTACCCCAGCGTTCTCGGACTGTGTTGAATCGTTGATTTGGTATTGGTGTTGTTATGGGGTTAATTGATTCTCTTTCCTCGTTCAATATGGGTTTCGATCGTCTTCCTTCTATTATTTCTAATCTCGTCTCTATTTACTTTATTTCTTATCTTTTTGTTTTCTTGGTTATTTTGGCCTTCAATTAAAAAACTTTTGTTGGTTTCCTTGTTTGTAAATCGATCTAATTCTTTTTGTTTCTTCTACATTTAATTGATTTTAGTTTAACTTTCACCCCTGGCTTGTCTCCGTTTTTCATAATAACTTTATATGATACTGGTTGATACCCGAGGGGACCACCGAGTCGACCATTTCTTAGGTGGACGTTAAGCTTTTTGGACCCAACCTAGGAACCAAACCCTTCTAGGGGACCTCTTCCCTTGCCGATTGGTGAGGTCATAAGACCGGACCTCTTAAGGTACCTGATATGTCAGGTACTCCAGAGTTTCTCAGTCTGTGCTGAGCCACTGAAAGTGAAAGTACTAGTTAATATACGATTGTTTAATCTAATCAATTTGTTTGACCTGGTTGAGGATCCTTTTATGTATGATGGTTTTGACTGAGTTCTTCTCTTTTTAACCCCCCTCAAGGACCACAAGATTATCAATCTTAAAAAGTGAAAGTGACGACACCGATCCCAAGTGAGGGACCAACCCATTAACTCTAGGGTGTTCGGCGGACCTCGTCGGTTTTTTTTCCTTCTTCTTTGTCTTTTTACACTTGACTGAATATTGTTCATTTTTAACTTTGTATTTAGTTTTTGAAAGAGGGGTTTTCTCGGATCCCGGTCTTCCGAAGTGACCACTTGAGATGGTTTGTAAGCTTCTTAATTATGAAGAGTTTGAGGATGTTTTTTATTTTTTCCTTCTTCGTAAGGATTTAATGAGACCACTGGGGTCAAAATGGGACTATGATTTTGATAGTGTTGTTTCCCGTTCACTTCTGATTATAGGACATACTTATACCTACTTTTTTTAGAAGTTGTTTTATCATTGTTTGGATTGGGTCGTCGTCCGATTCTCCTCATATGTAGTACTTGTTCACCTTCAATAGGGTCTTCTGTTCTCAGCAAATTGAATACTTTTGATATGGTGTAATGGTCTTACTTCCCCTTTTTTTTTTGGTGTACTTGTGTACTAGTAGAGTAAACTACGACTTTTTCGTAAACTTTTATAGGTCGTGGAAAAGTACTACTTTTGGAAGTTGTTTGATCCTCATCTTCCCTTAAAAGAGTGGTACTATTTACAGTGAATGCTTTTTGAGTGATGATTGTAAGGTGAGTTTCCAGTTCCGATATGAAAATAGACTCCGAATTTCAGGAGGAGGTTCAAGTGTTCCAATAAGTCTCTTAAGGAAAGGAACGGAGAAATCTTGAGTACTTCTGAACTAAGAATGTCCGGTGGTCTCCCTGAAAGGACCACCAGGTCACGACTCTGAGGTACGAGGGTCATATCCCCAGACCCAAGGAAGGGACCAGACCCTTGATCTAGAGTGTACGGAACTGATTCTCAAACGTACAGTGTTGATACTGCACTTTACCGGTTTATTTATTAAAAAAAAAATTTCCGGTCGTCTCTAAGAAGACTGGGAGAAAATTTTCCGAGTAGACTAAATGACAACAAAAAGTCAACGAGTCAGCACATCCTGAGAAACGCTGGGGTACCTGAGGTCGTACGGTCCGAAAGGACAGGAAGTGGTACAGGATCTCGAACGAGTTTGAGTATAGACAGGTTGGTCCTATTAGAGGCGAAGTTAATTGAGTTTCAGTTGACTAATATCTGGAACTAATGTAGACGTTTTAGTGAAGTGGAAACGGTATCTTCCGTTGTATTAGTGTCTTTAATGCCCGGTAGTATAAATGTGTACTTCCCTCAATATGTTTAGACACGTGCAGTAAAATAGCGTGAAACAAAATAACTTGGAACGTCTAGGACTCAAGAATGTGTAACTTCAAAACACCGTTGGGACGAAAGAGTCCACTACCAATTGACAAAAAAATCGTTACTTCATAAAGAGTCAATTTCATATATGCAATAAAAGAAATCTGTATTACGATAGTAACGTGAGTTATTTGCTGTCATACCACATTTGTTATTGAAAGTATACATGATCCTTTAGTTTTTTAAACATACTGAACGAAATAAAACTATAAACAAAATAACGTCACTAGATATTGGTTTACCCCTCTTCCGTTACCGTTGAGTGAGGTCATGAGAACGGACCTTTTGCGGTACCTGTCTCCTCGGACCATTCGACGTCAGGTACCCCAGCGTGTCTCGGCCTATACTGACTTCGCTGAATCGTCGTCGTCGTCGTCGTCGTCTTGGTTTACGTCACATAGGTTTCATTTGAACTTGTAGTCCCCCTCCTCAGAACTCTTCTCCCGTAGAATCTTAAGACCGATGGTATCCAATACTAGAAACTACTTCATCCTTTTTATAGTAATGGAAGTGAACACAAACCGATAGTAACAGGGGCGAGGATTCGGAAGTTTCTGGTAGTTAGTATGTGTACACTTACACATATGTCCATTCATTCAAACCTCTAAAGTTGTTTCTTCCATTCTTATATGATAAGAGAAAAGGCAAAAAATTTAAATTGAATTTACTCAACGGAACGAATTCCTGACTAAAATCGTGGAGGAACGTCACAAAGAGTACTGGTGAGGTGTGAACGGATGGTACCTGTGTAATTGAACATTTGTTAGATAAACCCTTAATTGTCCCGTCCCACAAAAGTGTCTACAGTTTCACCGGTTTTTATAAAGAGAAGGGTTGGTGTACACTAGTCTTTCGACGTAGAGACGTACTTCCCATTAATATAACTGTAAGATAATTCTGCTAAAACTAAAGTTGGTAAAGAGAACCTCAGGTATGCTATTGAAGAGAAAGAAAGAGAAAGATAGACAGACAATCAACAAGACAGAATGTGTCTTACATAGAAACCGGAAGGGGACCCTTTCCTCCTTCTTCTTCGTAGTTGAGATACAAGGAGGTCAACCCAATCTCGGACGTTTAATTAGACGAGGTATCCTTCCATAAGAGTTTACTGAGATCAATGGAACCTCCTTCGTCCGATTAAGTAGAGGGATAACACCTATGATGAACCGACGGTATAAGACTTAGATTATTTGTGTTTAATTGGGACTCCTTCGAAATTGGTAGTGTTACTATTTGTCATGTCCGACCCGACACCTGGTCTCTGAGTAGACGGGGGAACTGGTGAGGGGTTCGAAAGCTTTTCAAGTTGAACGAAGAACGGATCCGGAGGTGTCGCCCAGGGTGTCCCCCTAAGGAGGAAAAGTTGTGTTGAAAAACGGACAATGAACTCGGGAAGGAATAAAATTGAGGAAAAGAGTAGGAGTTCAGAGAACGAAGTCAAGGATCCCATGTCGTGTAGAGGGTTTTTTGAGCTAGTGAACCTTCAGTCTAACAATCACAATTCCAACCTGAACCAATCAAATCCCCTAACAATCACGACTTCAATCACGACGTCAGTCACGTTATTTTTAATTTTGACTCCCTAAATCCCGGTCTCATCAAATAATTATTATTAAACCGTTGGTAGACGTTAAAAATTATTGTTAGGTATATCTCACTAAAAAAATTTTTAACTTACATTGGATTTTAAAACACGAAGTAATTTACACACAGAATACTAAACGTCAAGAACGTAAGAGACAGTTACATTTGGTAAAACAAGAGGCTAAAGACACCGACTTTACGGTATATTGACTCCTCTAATTCCTAAATACAGTAAAGACTAATATCCATCCTAAAAACGAAATTGGTTTTTAATTTCCCCTTTTTTTTGGTTTGGTCTTTGTAGCGATTCTCTATGTTCAAGAGGATTTTGACGGTCCCTCAGGTGTATCTTCTCAATATAAGACTTAAGTGGAAATAGAATTACATTTACGTCTCCCTATCTATGTCTTTGTTGACATAGATAGATGGATGGATGGATAGATGGATAATGATATTTTGTTCCTGGGTCTAGAACCAAAGATTTATGACAAGGAATTTTTTTATTTATTTATTTATGACAAGGAATTATTTTTCATGTGCCCGTGTAATATGTTTTAAACACTTCTACGAAAGGATAAATTTTGAACAGAAGTAAATACAGAGTCTTACAAAATCGGATAGAATGAAAATCGATATATGGAAAAGGACACTGAATGAGGAAATGTTAATCGAAGTTTAAATTTATATACACATATATATATATATACATATTATGTATGTACGACGACGACGACGATTCAGCGAAGTCAGCACAGGCTGAGACACGTTGGGGTATCTGCCGTCGGGTGGTCCGAGGGGACTTGGACCCTAAGAGGTCCGTTCTTGCGACCTCACCCAACGGTAAAGGAAGAGGTTTAGTACTTTTACTTTTCACTTTCACTTCAGCGAGTCAACACAGACTGAGAAGCGCTGGGGTGCCTGACGTCGGATGGTCCGAGGAGGCAGGTATCCTAAAAGGTCCGTTCTCATGACCTCACCCCACGGTAGTGGAAAAATATAAAAAAAAAATATAAACTTTAAAATTTCTAGTTAAATAATTCAAGTTACTACTTTCGGTAGTCTTCTTATAAGAGGACTTTTAATAAAAAAAGAATCTTTTTTCTTTCCTTTTAGTTGTGGGAGAGTCGTATCGGTGTCTACGACACCGTCAGTTCGGAGAGACGTCTGCCATTCTCAGGTAGTCAGCCAGTTCAGTGAGAGGGCCAGTCGTCCTAACATCAGACCTAGTAGCAGTAGCAGGAGGTCGAGGTTCAGTAGGTAAAGGACCTTGTTTCTGAGTAGATGGAGGTGCAACAAAGGTTGTAGAAGGTTCTTGACCAATAGTCTACACAGCTCTAATACTAGACAAAGTTTATCAACAGAGGGCGAATTAAATAAAAAAGGACGAACGAGAAGAAGGAAGTAGGCAAAGAAAAATTAAAGGTTCTCAAGACGTAGTTTGAACCGGAAAGTTAAATTCTTTAAGAGTTAACATTGTCCTCATGGTACCTTATTAACGAAAAGTCGAAGAAGACGAAGAAAAAGAAAAACAAAGAAAAGAAGAAGAGAAGATCAAAAATAAACTAGATGATAAAGTAAATTAAAAAGAACGTGTCGACAGTGATTCCACTTCTAGTAGTGGTATGGTTCCAAAAGAAGACGGACATTACGATTATTAAAATTTTACAGACGATGTAGTAATAGAAGATCTAAATTGACCCGCTTATAAAGTATTTCCCCTCGTAGTAGACCCATAAAAAGTGACATACATTTGAACTCCCAACAGACCTGTCAAAGTAGTAAAAGAGGTCGGAGTCTACAGTGTCATTACCACTTCGACCCACCTAAAAGACTATTATGACACTTCCTCAGTCCCATCTACCTGAGGTCTCGGAGGTCGAGCAACGCGACGAGGAACATCATTAGACAGTAGCGACGGGAGCGACGTCGGGTACCTAGCGGGTCTATGGGTCCGCCGTACGGTGTCGGACCTGGAGTCGGCGCGGCCCTCTCGTTAAAAAATTACAAATTTTTCCTTTATAAGTCCCGAAGGGACCACCGAGTCATCACTTTTTAGACGGACGGTTACGTCCTCTGTATTTAAGTTAGGGACCAGGCACTTCTATGGTGTACAGGGTCCCTTTGATTCGGTCACCCGGTGTCGATGACTCGGACACGAGATATCGGGGAGTCGAGGTCGATGATTTTGGACGTACGGGGTCCCGACCACGAGACGTCGTTCTCTTCGGCGACGTTATTCTTCGGACGGGTGAAGTTGATCTCTCATCGGGGTAAACGGTATCGATCTCTTTTCGGTGGGTTCGTTACTTCTGGGTCGTGTCGGTTTTTTTTTGAAAAATTTTTCATTTATAATTAACACTGTTAAAATTTTTCTCTTCATATTTCTTTTTTTTTAGAGAGACACCCAACGAATGAAAATTGATAATTAACTTCATCGACTTTAGAAATAAAATTTGTAAAGATGTTATTTATTACTCGGTGACTATAAATAATTAGAAACTTACTAAAAATTCTGGTAAGATATAAGAGATGAACACAAGATAACGGTGTATTGTTTAGTGATGTTTTACCCGTCGAATTTTACACAAATAAAAGATTGTCAAAGGAACCAGGTTCCCAGGTTCGTGTTGAATCGACTTGGGAGACGACCCCCAAGAGTGTTCCAACGTCACTTCTACAACCAGTCGACACAAAAGTATACCTCCGAATTGACCCCTTCTTAGACGAAAGTTCGAGTAAGTCCCACAACCACCTTAAGTAAAGAGACCTCCACATCGACTAACAGTCGATCTCCGATGGGTATTTGGGATCTCTGGTAGTGATCAAGGGACAGTACACCGAGATACCTGTCAAATATACCGACAACCGAAGGAGTTCCAGTAGTCCTCTCGAAAATCGAGGTCATACGATTCGATCTCCGAAGGGACCATCGAGCCGACCATTTCTTAGGTGGACGTTACGTCCTTTGGGACCAACCTAAGGACCCAATCCTTCTAGGGGACCTCTTCTCTATCCGATGGGTGAGGTCATAAGAACCCAAAGGGACCACCGAGTCTACCCTTTCTTAGGCGGACGTTACACCCTTTGGATCCAAGTTAGGGACCCAACCCTTCTAGGGGACTTCCCGTACCGTTGGGTGGGATCATAAGAACGGACCTCTTAGGGGTACCTGTCTCCTCGGACTACCCAATGTCAAGTACTCCAGAGTTTCTCAACCTGTACTGACTCGTTGATTCGTGTCGTGTCATACGATTCAAGTCAAGTCAAGTTAACGAGTCAGTACAGGGTGAGAAACGTTGGGGTACCTGACGTCGTGTGGTCCGGAGGGACAGGTAGTGGTAGAGGACCTAAAATGAGTTTGAGTACAGGTAGCTCAGCCACTACGGTAGGTTGGTAGAGTAGGAGACAGCAGGGGAAAAGGAAGACGGGGGTTAGAGAGGGTCGCAGTCTCAGAAAAGGTTACTCAGTCGAGAAACGTAGTCCACCGGTTTCATAACCTCAAAGTCGAAGTTGTAGTCAGGAAGGTTACTTGTAAGTCCCGACTAAAGGAAATCCTACCTGACCAACCTAGAGGAACGACAGGTTCCCCGAGAGTTCTCAGAAGAGGTTGTGGTGTCAAGTTTTCGTAGTTAAGAAGCCACGAGTCGAAAGAAATATCAGGTTGAGAGTATAGGTATGTACTGATGACCTTTTTGGTATCGGAACTGATCTGCCTGGAAACAACCGTTTCATTACAGAGACGAAAAATTGTCCGACAGATCCAACCAGTATTGAAAGGAAGGTTTCTCATTCGCAGAAAATTAAAGTACCGACGTCAGTGGTAGACTTCACTAAAACCTCGGGAGGTTTAATTTCAAACGGTGACAAAGGTGACAAAGAGGTAGATAAACGGTACTTCACTGTCCTGGTCTAAGGTACTATAAACAAAAGACTCGAAATTCGGTTGAAAAAGTGAGAGGAGAAAGTGAAAGTATTTCTCCGACAAATCAAGAAAAAGTGAAAGACGGTATTCCCACCACAATAGACGTATAGACTCCAATAACTATAAAGAGGGACGTTAGAACTAAGTTCGAACACGAAGTAGGTCGGGTCACAAAGAGTACTACATGAGACGTATATTCAATTTATTCGTCCCACTGTTATATGTCGGAACTGCATGAGGAAAAGGATAAACCTTGGTCAGACAACAAGGTACAGGTCAAGATTAACAACGAAGGACTGGACGTATGTCTAAAGAGTTCTCCATCCAGTCCACCAGACCATAAGGGTAGAGAAAGTCTTAAAAGGTGTCAAATAACATTAGGTGTGTCAGTTTCCGAAACCGTATCAGTTATTTCGTCTTCATCTACAAAAAGACTTTGAGAGAACGAAAAAGGTACTAGGTCACCTACAACCGTTAAACTAGAGACCAAGGAGACGGAAAAGATTTTGGTCGAACTTGTAGACCTTCAAGTGCTAAGTGCATAACAACTTCGGACCGAACCTCTTAAAACGCGTAATGAAACGATCGTACACTCTACTCATGTTAACATGCCATCAAACTCGTAAAAAACCGTAACAGAAAGAATCCCTTACGTTTCGATCTTAGTATAGTATATTACATTAGTGTCCTCACCACTGTAACGTAGTGAAAAAAGGATAAGATAGTCTATCTTCAGTCAGTGTCCAACATAGACGTGAGTTCCTCTTTCCTGATATGTTTCCGTACCCGTGGTCCTTCTTCTCTAGTGACCCTAACACAACCCCAGACTCGAGAGTAAAGGAATAGATTTAACCTTTTCTTTCTTTCTTTTTCACTTCAGCAAGTCAGTACAGACTAAGAAACGCTGGGGCACCTGATATCGGATGGTCCAAGGAGGTAGGCAACCTAAAAGGTCCGTTCTTATGACCTCACCCAACGGTAAAGGAAGAGGTCTAGATTTAACCTTCATTATCCCTTAAAGGACCGTCAGGTCTCCAATCCTGAGAGTGCAAAAGTAGTGACTCCCAGACCCAAGTTAGGTACCAGTCCCTTGATTCTATGGTGTTTGACCCACCACCTCGGTGTTTCCTTTTTTTTTTTTCCTTCATTACCAAGAAAAAAAAAAAAATTAACCTCATATCAACGAAATGTTACAACACAATCAGAGTCGTTTCACTTAGTCGATATGTATATGTATATAGGGTAGAAAAAACCCAAAGGAAGCGTAAATCCAGTGGTCTCAAGGGATATGATGTGTCATCCAAGAGTGACACACATAATCAACGGTAAAGTAGGTTGGTAAAGTAGGAGGTAACGGGGGAAGAAAAACGGAAGTGTGTCATGGCCAGAAAAGGTTAATCACCCGAGAAGCATAGTCTGTCGGTTTCATAACCTCAAAGTCAAAGTCGAAGTCGTAGTCAGGAACGCTACTTATAAGTCCCAACTAAAGAAAATCTTAACTGACCAAACTAGAGGAACGACAGGTTCCCTGAGAGTTTTCAGAAGCACGAGAATACTGATAGGGTCAGAGGGTTGAGTAGGCTGACGGAGGGGAGGGAAGAACCACATGTATTTAAACCAGAGATACGGACACGAAGATAAAGACGAACCTTCATTACCGAGAAAAGAATTCCTTCTAAGACTTACACGAAGAATGTCCTTTACAACGTCCCTCCTTCGGTTAAAACTGAGGTGCAACCTTGAAAGAAACTGAACGAAAAACAACGAAAACAAAATATTACTATGTCTCACCAAACGGAGTCTCTTAGGTCTGGGAGACGGACTGACAATTTGATTTCACGAAAACAAGTCTCGGGACAAGTGGTCACCTACCGTTCTTTCTTCTTTAATTGTGTAGGGGATGGACTCCCAACGGTAAGATCCTCTATAAACGTTCTAATTACCGGAAAAATGAAACGAAGGAGTGGAGGGGAGTAGAGATTATACATTTTCTTGGACCGTAGGTCTGGGGTTATTTTACCAAGAAAACACCGCGATCGGACGGTAGAACAACCAGACGGCCGTGAGGTTAATTTCAGAGAAGGAACGGAGTACTGGAGGAGAAAACCTAAGTAGTCGGATAGTACGTCCCTCACCTCTCACTCGGACCTGAATCACTGTCTTGAACCCGGAGAAGGTAAAGTTGGTAAAATAAAATCTCTGTTCTGTGACCTCCGAGACTTTCTCATGTACTAGATTCGAACCACCTACTCAAGTCTTAACGAATGAACGTCCTTCGTGGAAAAGACGTGTGACCCTACGGTTACTTCTTAAAGTATAAAAAGTGAAGTTTGAATTCGTTTTACTGTATATGTACATGGACAACCACCCCGTCCCATGTTTCGTCTTTGTCCGTAACGTTTCTTACACCGTTCATTTAACAGTTCCTACCGTTGGTAGTACCGTTGGTGGTATACGGAAACTCAAAGACTCACACGAGTTCATGTTCTCAGTCACTGACTTTCTCTTAATGAATGTAAGTCCACCTCCGGTTGTGTATGTAGTAAGTTAAATCAGTAGAATTATTGAGATATTTTCGTTTTTAATGACAAGATGTCTGACTTTTTGTGTCCGAGTCCCTTCTATTGTTAATAAGACTCATTGCCGTTGGTAGTGCAAGTATCGGTTTGTTGTATTTGACGAGTGAGAACGGGTAAAGGGATAGTGACTAAATATGGTAATTAAATGTTAAGACATTTCAGACAGTATCAGACGTGTCGGGAACGGAAAAAGGGAAACGTGAGAACCATGTAAAACTGCGTTCCTCGAGTATTGTTGCCTAACAATTTAGAAGATTAGGGAAGTCTACCTACACTCGTCGAGGACCGAAATCAGTACAACGGTATTTATTCGGATCGTCCCCAATGAAGTGTTTACCAAAGAGGAGACATGTAATCCATTGAGAGTTAAAGGTACATAGTTATTCAACTTTTGCAATTTCTTGGTGTTTATTCGAAAATTTTTACAACTTAGGGTCAAGGATGAAAACTAGAGTAAATAGAAGTCCTTGGTGAAGAGTAAATTCCGTATGAGTCGATGAATTTCCTAAGTCCCTCTAAATTTCGGTCATGCTCACGGGAGTGGCAACTGACAAATATCTGATAACAAAGAGAAAACTATCAAAAGAACTCCGTTGTGTCGAAGGAACCCCCTACATCCTAAAAAAAGTGATGAATCCCGTAAGAGGGTTGTACGTACTTGAGAGGTTTAGAACATTCAGGTCCCATAGGAAGGGGCCGTGGGATTTGGACGATCAAGTAATGTATGTCCTAATTGGTTCTGGGACCGTCTTAGCCAGTTCCAGTGGCCCCGTCCACGGTCAGGGGGTCTTGGACTTTCGCACGAAGGTCCGGGTAAAGGTAGAAGCGCGAGGGTGGGGTTGAGGGTGGGGATGAGGCCCCCAAGCGAGCCCGACTGCCGCTGAACCAGGCCTCTGCGGAGGAGGGAGGCGGGAGTGCCACCGGGCCGAACCGTGACGAGGAGACCTTCGAAGGACTCACCGTCCGCCACCCCTGCCGGGCCCCCTTTGGCCCCGCCTCGGCCGCCGCCGGCTCCCCGGCCCGATGCGGAGGCCCCCGACTAGCTGGCGCGGGCGATCGCCTTCGGCGCGAATCGGGCCGACCTCGGCGAGCCCATCTTCCAGGCTCCGTCGCGGCGCGGGCGACAGCGGCCGATCGGCCGGAGCGCGGGGTTCTGGGCGAGGGGGCGCCCGGGGCGCGGTACGTCGCGGATCGGTACCTGAACGCCTACGAGAGGGCCCTCGAGAGCGTGATGGACCTCGTAGTTCAGGCCCACCCAAAGAAGCCAAGTCCGCACCCGAAGAGGGACTAGGACCCGAAGTCGCAGCGAATGCGGACGATGATGGACTCGTCGTAACGGTTCCACTCGGCCCCCTACCGCGCCCGCGGAACCGCGTCCCGGCGCCCGTCGAAACGGACCTCACCGTTGTCGTCCGCTTCGGCCTCCACGGCGACCGTTCGGTTCCCGCTCACCGGTCCCGGCAGGCCCCCCGGGGAAAGGGGCCGTAGACTACCTACGGGAGGCTCTCGCGCCCTGGGACGACTGGAGCCGCGCCCACCGCGATGGGCCAGTGGAAAGCGATTGGGCCGCCTCGACGGGGGCTCTACGAGAGAATTGTAAAAAGTCCCACTGAGGGCCCGCAGTTGAGAGCGGAAAGGGATCTCTCCAAATTATTTGGCGAGAATCCAACCAACACAAACTTCTTGAACGTAATCCGAAGGTTCTTCCTATAATTAGTCTGCCCAGAGCGCGCGACCCCCTGATCAGACGCGAACAATGACCAAAAGCCAGCCGTCTTTGAAACGAGACAAGACCCGGGAAGTGACTATGACCGAGAGGGGTGTCTTCGGGGTCAATCACTGCCCCCCACTCTCAAAGTCGGCGAAGGAAGTCCTGGTGACAGGGCACCACTGTCTTTGGATGATGGGCTGGCAGACCACGACCCTCTCAGCTCCTGTCTGCGACGACTCTGGAAAGTAGTGAAGGTTCGGGGACCACGTCATGTCCTTCATACATTTAAAGGTAAAAAGTCAGTAAGGAAGTTTCAGTGTCACAACACGTATGAAAGTCACAAACCAAGTATCTTGGAGACCGAATCTTTCACATATCTTCTCGATCCTCCCTACTTCCACCTTCAATGCACACGGTGTGCGCGCGTTGGCGTCCTTCTATAAGTGCACAGTGGAAAGTAGTGACACGCCCCCCTCCACGAGACCACATTTGCCAAATAAAGATTCTACTGTCTCCACGAACCCTAAATAGAAAAGGGTTAAACGGGACGTAGACCGAGACTCTTGGATCTAAGAAACTACTACATGTAACTCGACCACCACCCCCACTCTACCTACGGTCAATTAAACCTGAAAGACACTACCTGGGGTCATTTTACGAATAGTATAACTATTCGTTTACCCAAAGTTACTGTTACAGGAATTCCACAATTTTATACACCAGGTCTTATATAGTCAATCTTCCTCTAAATTTACTACGGATAATAATTAAAAGGACTCAGTAGATAAGGAAAGACCTTAAAGAAAACAACGGACCTTGAACGTGATAAATAAACCCTTTTAAGAAGTTCCAACATCTATGACACACTCTTCATGAACTTTGGAAATTCTTCGGTCAAAACATTATCCGTGACATTCCTCTGACGTAATATCTTACTTCTGTCGTTCTCGTCACTGGTCTAGTCGTCAAATGAATAAGTAGTAAAGGGACAACTTAATAAACCCACTGGAGTTAGTTTATCCCCAATTTACGACCCATAAAGTCTCATTACTCCTTTACTAATTTTATTCATACACTTCATCAAACTTCAAGTAAAAATATATGATGGAAAATGACTAGAACGACTTTTATGAATAACATGATTAAAGCACTGTAGGTACGTTACCTTCTTTCACTACACACACAATCGCCTACGTCTTTTTTCAATTCTACTGATTTATTACAGTCCATATATATGCTTTAATTCTTGATTGTGATTCTGTACTGAACGCCCTGAAGAACCAACAGGTCTTAAATTCTGAGACGGGAAGGTTACGTCCCCAACACTCAAACTAGCTAGGGACCAGTCCCTTGATTCTAGGGTGTACGGTGCACCACACCGCTTTTTTTTTTTTACTGAACTTTGTGATTTCCTCATATAGAAAACATAATAAAGAAAGTCACTTGAATAATTTTGACGTCTACCTCCTGTCTAGAGGGACCTGACCAAACTATTACTATTGTCATTCGCAATATACCTACGGTCGTGGGCCGGATGACAGAATAACAACGGACCGGAGTGACCTTGTTCGTTCCTTAGGATATAGGAAGTATACTAGGTGGAGTCACTTCTTGATCCTATGTCCATGGGTACTTACTAAAGAAAATAAAAAGGGAATTAAGTAAAATTTACTCCGAAGTGACACAGATGCAAACAAAGACTTTATGAACAATAAAGAAAGTACCTAATTCATTAGGGGATTTAATAATAAAAAGGGACGAAGGAGGAAAGGGAGAAAAAAGTCCTTTTACGTATTGACTTAGTAAAGTGTCTTTTATCGTGAAGTAGTGACTCATTGTCTAAAACCGGTTTGTTTACTTACTTTAATCTTAGTGGATCCTTAATATCCTAAATCCGGACTCTTCGTCATCCAGTGTCACTTCCCTAACGACCCTCTTGTCACTAATGTTTGGGGATTCTCTGGTGTGTCCCCGGGAGTACAGTCTGAAGTATAAACTTGGGACCTAGGTGATTAGAAGAGAGTAGTCTAGTCTATGGTTTACCATGTTTTATAAGTCTTAGTCGAACATCCAGTAGGAATAAAAAGGTTTCCACTAGACACGGTAAAGACAGGTGGACTCAAACGTCCATGTGTTCCGGTCCCGGATCAATTACTACCATGTCGTAAAAATTCATTAATAATAAGTTGAGTCAGTGGTCTATGATAAATTAAAAAGGTTCGTTGAATCGTTGAAATTCAAAGACCAAGTCGAGATTTTAAAATTTCGTCTCAGTACACTTTCCATGACGAAAAAACTCGGAAACAGAAAAAAGCGGTTACCATTAATACCAACACCTCACGACACTCAACGTCAATGTCATCTCAACAATAGAAAAGAATTTGAATCTTCTGAACAAACACATTTTTTGACTACAAATGAGATATAATTATTTTTGTAAAAGTATATTTCTTCTTTTACGTTTTTTTTTCTTTTATGGTATTATCGACTAAGTTAAAATTATTCAACTGAGACTAAAAAAATTATATATTTCGACTAAAACAAGTACTCCACTGTCAGAGAACCTTCGAAATTCTACCATAAGGTCTTAATACCAAGGTCAATTTAAACATGAGTCTTTATCGTCCTTAAAATAATAATAGGGTACAAATTCGTGGTAAATCAATCAAGACTAACTAAGGTCAATAGAACGACTTTGAATCAGTACGACTTTTTCATGTCTAGTATTTCGGAAAACATGTATAAATTTAACGATTAAGATATGAAACGGACTTGACAGAGGCTTCTAAATCTTTCACGAAAATTTTTGTCACTGAAAAATTTTTGCCAAATGTAGTTTTTATAGAAACTTCTTTTTTTTTCCCCCCTCCCCCTGAAGAGACCGTGAGATCACCAATTTTGAAACGGAAGGTTACGTCCCTCACCCCAAACTAGGGATTAACACTACGGTTTTAGGTTGTACGGAGAACCAGTTTTTTGGTTTTGTATTTTTCTTCATTATAACATTGTTTAAGTTATTTCTGTAAAAATTTTACCCGGTGTAGTTTTTTATTAGAAATTTTTTACTTTTGTTACATTAACATCCCTCCACCCCTCCTTCTCCTTTCCTGACCCTCAAACCTCAATTATCTATGTTTGATAACGCAAATCTTACCTATTTGTTGTTCCAGGATGACATATCGTGTCCCTTGATATAGGTCAGAGGATTCTGACTCGCTGAAGTGAAAGTGAAAAGTGAAAGTACGTAACCTCTTCCTTTACCGTTGGGTGAGGTGACAAGAACGGACCTCTTAGGGTCCCTGCCCCCTCGGACCACGCGACGGCAGATACGCCAGCGTGTCTCAGTCTGTGGTGACTTCACTGAATCGTTGTCGTCGTTCCATTTGGTATTACCTTTCTTTTATTCTTACATATGTACATACATATTGATATATGTATTTATTTGTTTTGTGTTACATCATTTTTGAGTTTCTGACTTAGAGTAGTCGACATCTCAACGGGCATCCACACCGAAAAAGGTAGTGAACACTTTCAAATGTTTAAAATAATGGTACCGATAGTAATGTGACACGAAGTTTCGACACTTTCACTTTTTCACTTCAACGAGTCGACACAGACTGAGAAACGGTGGGGTACCTGACATCGGATGGTCCGAGGAGGTAGGTACCCTAAAAGTTCTCATGACCTCACCCGACGGTAAAGGAAGAGGTCCCCTAGAAGGGTTGGGTCCCTAGTTTGGGCCCAGAGGACGTGACGTCTGTCTGTGAAATCCTTCCAAGATCAAAGGAATTCCCGGTTTTAGAGAAGATGACTAAGTCTTTAAAATAACTCTGACATGTTATTTCTTCCGAAATGTAACACTCCCCTTTGTTTCTCAATACCGGTTAACGGGAATAGTGTTCCTCGGATCTCTCGCTGTCCGATCTGGTCAAGTGACAACCGACGAACTTCTGTGTCAAATAAACCCAAAGTCCTTGAGATTACGACTAGTGTGACCTAACTTCCATCGCCTTACATACTTATTCGTTACTGGTCATTTGAAAAGTTATCGGAAACTCGGATTGGAGTAAACAAAAATTGACGTTCCTTAGAGACTGGGATGCAACTCTCCCGATCGAAAACAACATATTGTTTAATAGGGGTTTGTATCATCGATTTTTGTCGTCGTAAAGATGAGTGTTAAGACACGTAGTTGTCAAACCCGACTCGAGTCAACCCACCAAGAAGACCGGAACCCACCTTACTAAGTACGTAAACACCAGTCGTCGGTCCCGTTGAGACCCGAACCCCTAGCCGACATCGTTACCAAGTACAGTCGAGGTACACTAGAAAGTGGGAGGTAGTCCGAGTGGTCACAAGTGACCCACCGTCTCCCAGGGCTCTCAGGTTTTGAGTCTGGAAGGACCACCAGGTCACCAATTCTTAGACGTACGGTTACATCCCCTGTACCCAAATTTCTTCTAGGGTGTACGACATCCCGTTGATTCGGACACGTGGTGTCGATGACTCGGGAACGAGATCTCGGACACGAGACGTTGTTCTCTTCGGTGTCGTTACCTTTCGGACGTTTGGTGTTACTTCTCATCGGGGGTGAGCGGTGTTGATCTCTTTCAGGTACGTGTCATTACTTCTGGGTCGTGTCGGTTTTATTTATTTATTTATTTTAATTTTTTTTAAAAAAAATTTCTTAGATTTCACTGTCGACGTTCAGAAGAAGTCCGGGTAAGGGACCACCACCGAGTCTGTCACTTCTTAGACGGACGTCACGTCCTCTGGGTCCAAGTCAGGGACTTACTCTTTCTAGGAGACGTCTTCCCTTACCATTGGGTGACGTCATAAGAACAGACCTCTTAAGATACCTGTCTCCTCGGACCGTCCGCTATCAGGTACCCCAGTGTTTCTCAGTCTGTACTGACTCGTTGGTTGTGATGCCAAATTCGTGAGAGTGTTATAACAAAGACGGTCTAACATAAGTTTTGTTCAGTACACCAGTCGGAATTCAGTCGTCCATTCTTAAATCTGAGGTGGAGGATAATACAAACGTTAGATAACCTCTGTCAGTCCACCAAAGTCACGGTGACTGTAAATTTTTGTTTACCTAGGACACGAAACCATGTTCAGATCTGACTCAAGAATCCAACGTTTTGTCTAGATTCAGTGACTACTAGGGAACGTACCCTACTTCGTCTATTGTCTCGAACCCCTTTCCACACACTACACGCCTTCACGTACCCGAAATTTCGGTCCAGACCCAAGTTTACAACCTTGACGGTGAACGACTCCCTGGGACCCGTTGATTAAAAATCGAAGGGGTTATATCGAAGAGTGAATGATGTCTCGACTTTACTTAATCCAACATCGTCCACCAAAGTACGGAACTTGTTTGATCTAGACATCGATACAAACAGAAGGAAGCACTCGAAAGATAAGGGACTCGTCTCATCTTGTCAAAAAAAAAATTTATCAAATTTCTCGTTCATGCTCGTTTGGACGAAGAACCCTTTGTAGATCAAAGGAGTATCCTTACGAACATGTAATACTATTACAAAGAATATGTCATCTCAACGTACTCGTGGGGTTATAGTAGTCCTCCCACGTACACGGAAGTTCGGAGTTAATGATAGAATGTTTTTCAAGTTCAAATATCCCTCCCAACACGTAAGACAGTCCAGTGGTCCCTTAGTAACCACAAAGTGACCACTCTATACTAAATCTCTGTTGAATTGAGGAGAGTACATCTGTTGACCCTTTGGATTTTTAAATGACCATGAGAATTCATCTACAGAAAAGGATATGGGGTTTTGATTGTTTCTCCGTCTTGAAACGACAATTTCAGGTCATTAAGTTTTAATTATTACTTTCCTTTGATTCGACTCCCAGCAAATTCCATTACCACTCGTTTCCTCCCGTTTCCATTTACTTTGACTTATCCCTTATGAACCGGACGGAAGTGACCGTCTCACGTGGTACATGAGCGACTTAATTGAACGGAGACCCTCCTCTTCTCTTAAACGACTCAACCTGTTGAGGTCAGTAAGAAGGTCTAACATAGTTAATCTTTTCAGGAAGTAGAGGGTCTCTCGTTTATTCCATTCTTCTGGTCCTCCGGTTCTCACATAAATCTCTCTTCGGGAGTGTCTTTGGTCTCATGACCTCTTTTTTAATAAGGGACATTATTCAATATGAGTATATTAACTATTTCATCGACTTTTAGAGTAAGTAAAGAGATTCTAAAGAAATTTTTCTTTAAGATAAGTTATTGTGTCGGATTCTCCATAATAAAATATATGTTCCTATTATAGGACAAAAGAATTTAGAACAAGGGTAAGAGACTTAATTCAAGGTTGTGAAAGGGTCACCGAGTCACCATTTCTTAGACGGACGATTACGTCCTCTGCGCCCTGTGAGCCCAAGCTAGGGACCCAACCCTTCTCGGGGTCCTCCTCTTTTCCCGTTGGATGAGGTCATAAGAACGGTCCTTTTAGGGTACCTGTCTCCTCGGACCACCCAATATCAGGTACCCCAGAGTTTCTCAGTCTGTACTAACTTTGTTTGTGATATGACATATGATGAAGTTCATTCCAGTCTCTCTTTTTACCATTGAGATTCTCGTAGAATTAGTAGAAGATAACTCTGGTAAGTAGATAAAATACGGTGGGGGTTGATTATAAATTTTTCTCACTGGACAGATCTTAACACATTATTAGTCAAGTAACTGTAGATCCAGTCAATAATTCATAAAACCGTGTTAGTTCATGTCATAGTCTTGGAGACAAGGGTTTCTCGTATTTGTGTCAGATCACCTTGACTGTCTCTTATAAGTCATTATTCCTTCTTTGAGTAATCTCTCCTGGTCCTAACCGAAGTTCACTGTCTTTTGAGTTTTACTGTCACTGAATTTGTTCTATGTCCACATAAAGAGAGAGTACACTTTTAGATTCTTCCACCTGACTCTAAGACATCGTAGTCTTCTCGTTCAAAACCCTGAAGGGACCACTCGGTCACCGATTCTGAGAAGTGAGGGTTCCTCCCCCGGGTCCAAGTCAGAGACCGGTCCCTTGATCTAGGGTGTACGACGTTGGCTCTGGACCGAGTCAGCTTATTTATTTATGAAATTTATTTATTTATTTATGAAAAACCTTTTTTCATTCAAAGAAAAGAGTACAGCGAAGTATTGAGTACCGACGAAGTCGAGGTCGACAGTGTAGACGTAAGGTTGGGGGTTCTTCTTCTTTTTTCCCTCTGATCTCTTTCGTGGTAGAAAAAAAATTCCTACGAAACGTTGTTTACACGAACAGTTAAAACGAAAGGAGTGTACCTAGACTAGAAAGAATCGACCTTTCCTACAAACTCTCATTTTAAAAATAAACCTCGTCGATACATGGGTCTCCTTTGACCCCCTGAGACAATGACTCCTTCTTCCCCTCCCACCTATAACTCTCTAAGGGACTGTCAGAGGTCGTGACTGACTAGTCTCGCAACTTTCACGGTCCTAAGACATGATGGTCCTTCGTTCACTCTGTAAAATATCTCCCTTCTTTATCCAGTCGTACCAACCTACGTTGACTTTCCCGGTCCTCTTACTCCCACCTATTTCGTGTTAAACTCTTCTACATCGTCCCTGCCTCCTCGGACCATCCGACGGTAGATACCCCAGCGTGTCTCAGTCTGTGCTGACTTCGCTGGATCGTCGTCGTCGTCCCGTCCTCCTTCCTTCGGGTCGACGACCCGTTTTTTTCCGGAGTCCTCTGTTCTCGTTCTCACTCAGTGTGTAAACAAACAAACCGGTTTGCCGAATGTCCTCGGATCAAGGGACTGGTTCCCTAAATTGGACCTAGGGGACGTTACCTTCACACCTCAGGATTGGGGGCGTGACGGTCCCCTAAGGACCCAGTGTGTCAATTTAAAACTGTCTCTTTACTCCCTTTGTCGTCTTCTCCTGTTTTCCTAGTTAACTCCTTAATCAGTTCTAATGTCCGTATACAAAGTTTTTTAAAGAAAGACTGTGCGAATTTTTTTATGAGTGTCCCCGAAGGGACCATAGAATCAACACTTCTTAGGAGGACGGTTACGTCCTCTGGGTCCAAGCTAGGGACTGGGTCCTTCCAGGGTGTACGACACCTTGTCGATTCGGGAACGTGACGTCGATGACTTTGGTCACACGGGATCTCGGACACAAGTCGTTGTTCTCTTTGGTCTCGTTCCGTTTCGGGAGTGTCACGTTTGTCTCTCATCGGGGTCGAGTGACGAAGGTACCACCATTTCTTAGACTGACTTTACGTCCACTGGACTCGAGTTTTCGGACCTAGACCTTCCAGGGGACCTCTTCCATTACCGATGGGTGAGGTTATAAGAACGGACCTCTTAAGGTACCTGTCTCCTCTGCCCGCCTGGTATCAGGTACCTCAACGTTTCTCAACCTGTGTTGACTTGTGGATTGTGTGGCCGAGTGACGTTGAACTCTTTTCGGGTGGGGGCGTCGTTGCTTCTGGGTCGTGTCGGTTTTTCTTTCTTTAAAAAATTTTTTAGTTTTTTCTTGTAATTTTGTTATGTCTTTCGTGACTAAAAGAAGACACCAAACTGTCCTGACTATAGAGGACAGGAAGTACCGTCTCGGGTGATAACTCTCGTTCCTACACACAGGTAGTAAATAGAAAGACTCTATAAATTTCACCCGCTACTGAATAAAAAATTTAAAATCCTACTAATTATCTACATACTTCAACTGTTTCTTCATTTCCAGTTCACATAGTTTTACGAAGTCGTTTACAGAAAGTTGTACTTTCATTACGTCTTTATGTTTGTTAAGGTCACAGTTGGAAACTGGTAGTTATTGAGAAAATGGATAACCTTTCTTCTTTTAATCTCTATAAATACGAAGGATCAAATTTTGAATGTAATAACATTGAGAATCTCGATATTTACAAAGTCCTTCTTATTTATGTGTAGTGTACGTCTCTTGAGTTTTAAAGAACTATTGCGGTGTGTCAACGATTATGTCTATGTAGTTGGATTATAGATACAACAGAGAAAAATAGTGAAAAACATAAAAGAGACAGAAAAATTAAAAGAGAGAAACGATGACATCTAATAAAATCGGATTCTCGATGAGGAAATAAGAGGAAAGGCAATTTCACCCTCTATTAAAAGTTCTCCAATTTTAAACTGATTAACATTTACAAGGAAGTGAAAGGTCAAACCTCAAACCCGAACGCGTAAAAAGATACATCTCCTTCATCGTGGTCACCTCCGATCTACCAATCGAAAGGGACTTCGTAATTCTCGTGTCACCTCCCGACAGACTTCTGAGAAGGACTCCCTCCTTCCTTCTCCTCTTACTTGATAGCTTTTAGTCCGTGTTTTTACTTTCCTACTCGAAACTGATGATCAGTTTCGAGACCAAAAAGGTCATCAGTACATGCTTACACTCTTAACCTGGTATTTCTTCCGACTTACGGTTTCTTAACTACGAAAACTTGACACCACGACCGCTTCTGAGAACTCTCAGGGAACCTGACGTTCCTCTAGTTTGGTCAGTTAGGATTTCCCTTAGTTGGGACTAATAAGTAACCTTCTTGACTACGACTTCGACTTCGAGGCCATGAAACCGGTGGACGACGTCTCTCGGTTGAGTAACCTTTTATGGGACTATGACCCTTCCTAAAGTCCGTCCTCTTCTCTCACTGTCTCCTACTCTACTAACCTACCGTAGTGGTTGAGTCACTTGGACTCAAACGTGTTTAAGTACCAAAACTCGAAAACTCAAAACTCGTTTAAGTTCCTCTACCACTTCCTGTCCCTTCGGACCGTACGACGTCAGGTACCCCAGTATTCTCAACCTGTGTCGAATCACTGACTTGTTGTCAGATTTTCGTCATAGAATCTATTCTGTAGTAAAATTTAATTGTAGTCCTACAAAAAATAGACTTTCATACAAATACTAAACAACAATTTTATTAAAGTAAAAACTTCAAAACTCTTACTCAGTCAATTGAACTAATAAGTACTCTGACCGATCCACTCTATTACGATTTACAATCTTTCGTGACTTACTCCATGAATCGAATAAATTACCGTAAAGACCCTTCCCCATACCACCTACGGTTGTTCACTAGGACAAGAGATCCCTTGAGCGACAATCTACAAGGTGATATTTTACTATGGAATTAATTGTTTGAAAGTCCCTGTTTCGAGAAAAATAGTCTCGACTGTACGTGAGTTTCCCATGAGACACAAGTCTCGTGGGTAGAAAAACCTTTTTCTATGAAATTACAATGATCGAATCTATCGTACCCCGTCGTATCACTCGACAAATTAACCTAGTGGTTCAGTTTAGACGGACGTAAGTCTAAGGTCGGAACAGTGTATGATGGGCACAAAGGTACCTGCTTAATAAATCAATGAGACACGGAGTTAAAAGAGTAGACATTTCTGTGGATATGAAGTATCCCAATATTCCTAACGTACATTACATATACTTCTTGGAACCGGGTACTACTTGTAAACAATTTCGTGATTCGATCCTTTCAATTTCTTCACTTAGTCCGGTACCAGACCAAATCTTTTCTGGGAACCTGAAGGGACCACTAGTTCACCAATTCTGAGACTCGAATGTTACGTTTCCCGTAACCCCACCCAAGGTAGTGACCAGTCCCTTAATTCTAGGGTGTACGGAGTGTAAGAAAATCAGACCGGTTCCTCGTAGTAAGAAAATCAGACAAGTCTACCTTTACTCCATGAATGACGGAACCGGGACAATAGTCGACTCTTTGGTAGGATCCTCCCGGGTCTCTGTCGTCCCGGTCCGTCACCCGTCTTGTCCCTCTTCCTTCCTTTCTGGACCGATTCCACCTCGTCGGTAACCTTAGATGCAACATCTTGTGTATGTACAGACTGAGTCAAACCCCTCTATTTCAACGGTCGTCACTCGACACTGTATCCCATTAAGGACAATCAAGTAATAATAATAAATAAAATAAAAAATAATTTTATAATAATAATAATAACTACATCTTGAGAAAACGGGAATTTATCCTAAAAGACATCCAATCAAGTTGACCCAGAATTCAATTGTCTTTATGGTTTCTCTGGGTCGATCTTAAGTTTAATCATTCTATTTTATACTCTTACAGTCTTTTGTTGACTCATTTACAATCCCTTTTACCCTCGTGATTACCCCTTTTTTCTAAGGTTATTCTGTAAAAGTCTCTAACAACTTTCTCTTGAGAACTGTGACTACCATATTATTCCAAAAGTCGAAGGAGTGTAGTTTCTATTAACTACAAAAGGGGAACACCGTACCCAAAACTTTATAAATCGGATTATTTAACGTAAATCAATTTGCAATTGAACAACCAGAGACAAACAAAATTTAAGTGCTCCCGTGAATCTCGAACACTAGTCGTTCTTTATTAATCTTAACGATAAAAACAAATGGTATTAAGTTAAATCGAAACAACTCACGGACGGTGTATTATCCACGAGTGAATGAGTAAGTAAAGTCAGCGAGTCAGTACAGACTGAGAAACGCTGGGGTACTTAGTGTCGTGCGGTTCGGAGGGACAGGTAGTGGTTGAGGGTCTCAAGTGAGTTTGAGTACAGGTAGCTCAGCCACTACGGTAGGTTGGTAGAGTAGGAGCCAACAGGGGAAGAGGAGGACGGGGGTTAGGGAGGGTCGTAGTCTCAGAAAAGGTTACTCAGTTGAGAAGCATACTTCACCGGGTTTCATGACCTCAAAGTCGAAATCGTAGTAAGGAAGGTTTCTTGTGGGTTCCGACTAGAGGAAATCTTACCTGACCAACCTAGAGGAACGTCAGGTTCCCTAAGAGTTCTGAGAAGAGGTTGTGGTGTCAAGTTTTCGTAGTTAAGAAACCACGAGTCGAAAGAAGTGTCAGGTTGAGAGTGTAGGTATGTACTGATGACCTTTTTGGTATCGGAACTCATCTACCTGGGAACAACCGTTTCATTACAGAGACGAAAAATTATCCACGATATGTGTTCAATAAAATAAATTATACTTGAGTTGAGGTTCTATATATAATGATTGGGGTAAAATGGTTGGTTTTTGTGTTGATACCATAATCATTAAAGTGGTCTTAATTTGTCACACCGTCCCAATTCAAAGGTGACACGTCGGAACGACGTCTTTCTATGTACTGAAGACAAGTCAAGTCAAGTCAGTGAGTCACACAGACTAAGAAACGCTGGGGTACCTGACGTCGAACGGTCCGAAGGGTCAGGTAGTGGTTGACTGAAGACAGTCCGAGAAACTTTAGAACCAGTAAAAACTTTTGAGAGGAAATGATGTAAAAGTGTAGGAACCTATATAGTCCGAGGGTTGAACCCTTGTTAATCGAGGAGTTCAGGGTACTAAAAACGAATATGTGATCTATTACATCTGGACATTATAGTGTCCTGAGTTAAAATAGTCCTTTGACTTCTGTGCTGTCCGTTTATTCAGTACAAAGGATGAGTCTCTTATCTAAAATATCCCTTTCTCAACTTTGTTCTCTTACTCTCTTACTCCGAGTACTAAATACTTAATTGAAAGTGACAAGAGGTAATGGTACACTATTAGTCCTCGACCCGTAATTACACCAGTAATTATATAAGAACAATTAATACACAAACTAAAGACTACGAAGTATAAGATCTGCTTTCATATACTTAATATAAATAGACAGAACTACAGAAAGACTAGAATCACTACAACCTTTATAAGTCCATAATAGTAAAAAATTATTCTTAGATAATGCGATAACCTACATCACAATATGTTTACATTTAACCCAATTCTATCAACTAATCCAATATGTTTACACTTAATCCGATTCCATCAACAATTACAATAAGTATATGAAATATATAGAAATGATTAAAAAAACAGAACGACTACACTCCTACAATTTTAGTTGATACTAATACCTAAAAGATAAAGAGGTAAATTAAGGTAGTTAAAAATACAGTACATAAACCTTGGAGACAATAGTCAGTGCACATGTAAATACTAACAATTAGAAGGACACTTACTTGAGAATGTAGTAATACTATACAGAAAGAAACAGAGACCAATATTGTAGGTAGACTATAATGACATAGGTGAGACAGGATGAATCCGAATAGTAAATACACTATATAGTAAAAAATATGAAATTGAAAGTTTCATAGACACAAATAAAAGTCACGTAACGAACATCTATCGTATATCAACCCAGAACTTCCAAAAATAGGTCAGACTGTTGTAGATGGAAAATTAATTTCGAAAATTCAGGTTAGTGTAAATTACAGAAATAACTATACGATCTATAGCTCAAATGACAAAATGACAAATTATAAAATGACAAAATACTAAAAACTAAGGGAGGAAGGGGACAGTGAAAAGAGAGAGAAAAACTCAGATACTTAACACAGAAAATTTTAGTTTAAACATTTTTAAAACCGGTAATAAAGAAATTTAAAAGACAGGATAAGAGAGGAGAGGAAGACCGAGGTTTTAATGTCCGTACAAACTAGAAAACTATTACAGGGGGTTTAGTTACTTTAAAATAAGTAAAAAAAGGTTAGAAAAAAAAAGGGAGAGAGTAGAACTCTAACCTTCACGTTAAACGTTTAGGTCACTCATAAAAAATAAAGTCATAACATAAAAAAATTGGATCCGAAAGGTAAAAACTATCCAAAATAACAAGAAGACTATAAAGGAAATTTTCTTTTAAGTAATGTTCGATTAAAAGTAGATACAGGAACTCCTATCAATATTTTTGTCGAACTTTAGGTGTGGATAACTAAGATTGTGGAACCCGACAGAGTCGAAGTCAATGTAACTAATAGAATAGAGAACTCAACCCGGTGTAAAAAGACAAAGAAGTGTCATATCATTAACACCTAAAACAAGGGTAACATGTCTGAGACCTAAGACAATTCATAAAGATTTCTCAAAGATATGTAAAAGATTACTGACTAAAAACAAGAAGTCCGTCTATTAAACCCATTTAAGTTTGAAGTTTGAGACGGGGTAGACGTCGTCTGTCGTCGACTCCAGAGACAGGTCCAAAAGTAGGAATGGACCTGACGAACCCCGGGTACAGTGTCTTTTGAGTCAGTCTCGACACGTGGGTCACAAAAATAGCTCTTAAATCCGGAGACGGAGACATAGAGAGATAAAAGACTCCAAAGGAGGGAGTAAAAGAGAATATCAACGTCGTCTAAGACAAAAGACTAAAAGTTCGGGTACTCTGACTTGTAAAAATAAACTGGAAATAGATAATGACCTATTATGGTCGACCACGGAGGGGAGTCCGTTTTTCGACACTTGCTCTGAATAGGTTACGGTAAAAAAAAGAAGGTTCACAGTTCAGGGTAAATCAAAGACGGACGAAACCCACAAGAGGTAACGGAAATATTAAATCGTTCGTAAATCAATAATCAGATACCTTCCCGACCGGAACGTCCTAGATGGTACTGTAAAGACCTTCGTCTTGAAGGAACAGTAAAAAGGAATCGGACCGGTAGACGCGGGATTCGGATAAAACTAGGATTAAAAAAAAATTAAAAGAAATCAAAGATAGTAATCGGATCATAGTACAAAGTTGATTGTACTAGACAAAAGAGTAGGGAATCTTTGAAAATATGTAAGGATGTATCGCCGAGTCTACCAATTCTTAGACGGACACTACGCCCTCTGAACCAGAAGGGCTAGGGATCCAGTCCTTCTAGGGGATCTCTTCCCTTACCATTGGGTGAGGTCATAAGAACGGACCTCTTATGGTACCTGTCTCCTCGGACCTCCCGATGTCAGGAACCCCAGTGTTTCTCAAACTGTGTTGACTCGTCGATTATGAAAGTGAAAAAGAAGGACTCCGGTCCTTGGAATATAAAAATAAAACAAAAAGAGGATGTTCGTGATTGACTTAGAAATTAAGTCATTGATCAGACAAGTTATTTAAAAACTTACTTACTCAGTAAGGTTATAATTATAAGTACATTTTACGGATCTTCTACTAGATCGTGTATCATTTGTGACTATTTATAATAGACAACAATAATAGACTTTAGTTTTATCACTAGGGAATTATAAGAAGAGTGAGGTCGGAAACGACTAATAAGAAAAGTAAGTATCTGAGTTTCTGAGCACCTTAGAATCTTGACGTTTTATTTCAACATACTATTTTTAAGGAAACAAGAACACCTAGTGACCCGAACTCGTCTAAGTTCCGATAGACTGGGTAAAGAAACATTGTCACCAAGAGTTGGTTCACCAAGAGTTATCGGGAAGATGTTCCTTCATGAACTAGGTTTTACGGGTATCACGGGTTGCAACTCTTTAGGACGGAATACCCATCCAGAGACGGAGAATTGGAAGAAATTCCCGAAAGGATCAATTACACCAGACAACAGTATCTTTTAAGAGTTAAGGTCTAAAATAAATAAATCACAGAGATAAACATAAAATGGACAAAATTCTTCTTTTAAATTTATCAATTTTACGTATCCTTTTTATTCAAAATGTCTTTTTAAAGGGAGTATATGTATGGGAAATTTTAATGAACCTCCCTTGAAGAGACCACTAGGTCACCGATTCTGAGGTATGAGGGTCACGTCCCCCGAGCCCAAACTTGGGACCAGTCCCTTGAACTAGGGTCTACGGTGTAGATTCTCAAACTTTCCTAGAACGTACAATGTTGATTCTGGACCACTTCAGCTTATTTATTTTGAAATTTTTATTTATCTATTTATCAAACCCTCTTTAACGCTTTTATTAAACCTATCTCGTCAATGTTTCAATTGTCCCCGGATAGTTAACAGAATCCTTCTCATCAACATAAAGTTGGTCAAGAAAAGTAAAACGATTTCACAGGGGACTGCTACTACTTCCGTCTTTTCCCCAATTTACTCTCGTCGATTGACTAACAGTGGTTAACCTACCCTCTTCCCTCGGTACACCTTCGGAAGTCCGAAGGACGGAGGTTTCGACGAGACAGAATAGGAGGACATAGAGAGACGGAGTAAGGGTTCCGATCTCCATCTGTGACACCACTTGCGTATCGAATTAAGTATCTTCATGTATGTCTACTAACTTGTCCCAGTTCTTGTTTCCGGACACCTCCCCAGTCATGTGAAAGAGGAGATCGCTCTCCATAACCTCGACACTCGGTGACAAGTCTCAACGGATTTTCTTTCACGTCTGTAGAGACAGACGTCAAACCTTCTTTTAGGGTCCACGCATCCGACGAGAAAGGACTCACACGTCTAGTAGCGAAAGAAAGAGGAGTGATCGAGACAGGGGAAGAGAGTCCCCTATAGAATGGGGCCTTCGGTAAAAAATAGGACTTCACCATAAACGTACGGCTTTCACCAAGAAAAGAGTTACTGTCTTTCGAAGTTCCAGTATTACTTTAAATCGAGGTTAAGGACACAATGAATCCACGAATACGTTATCTACGTTCACCGACAGAACGGTAAGAAAAAATCGTTTCTAATTGACTGACACGTCGTGAAATTGAAAGGACGTACAAAAACATCATATAAATTTTAGAAAGAGACTAATTAGTTATTTTAAATTATAAAGATCGGAAAAGAGTTTAGTCTCAAGACTCTAAAATTTATTACACAGAAGAAATTCAAGTCAAGTCAAGTCAGCGAGTCAGTACAGACTGAGAAACTCTGGGGCACCTGACGTCGTGCGGTCCGAAGGGAAGGTAGTGGTTGAGGACCTCAACTGAGTTTGAGTACAGGTAACTCAGTCACTACGGTAGGTTGAAAGAGTAGGAGACAGTACGGGAAGAGGAGGGTGGAAACTAGAAAGGGTCCTAGTCTTATAAAAGTTTACTCAGTCAAGAAGCGTAGTATACCGGTTTCTTAACCTCAAAGTCGAAGTCGTAGTCGGGAAGGTTATTTATAAGTCCTGATTAAAGGAAATCTTACCTGATCAACCTAGAGGAACGACAGGTTCCCTGAGAGTTCTCAGAAGAGGTTGTGGTGCCAAGTTTTCGTAGTTAAGAAGTCGCGAGTCGGAAGAAGTCTCAGGTTGAGAGTGTAGGTATGTACTGATGACCTTTTTGGTATCGGAACTGATCTGCCTGGAATCAGCCGTTTCATTATAGAGACGAAAAGTTATACGATAGATCCAACTAGTATTGAAAAGAAGGTTCCTCATTCGTAGAAAATTAAAGTACCGACGTCAGTGGTAGACATCACTAAAACCTCGGGGGGTTTTATTTCAGACTGTGACAAAGGTAATAAAGGGGTAGATGAACGGTACTTCATTACCCTGGTCTACGGTACTAGAAGCAAAAGACTTACACCTCAAAATTCGGTTGAAAAAGTGAGAGGAGAAAGTGAAAGTAGTTCTCCGTTTAGATTCCAATAACTATAAAGAGGGTCGTTAGAACTAAGGTCGAACACGAAGTAGGTCAGACCGTAAAGAGTACTACATGGGACGTATATTCAATTTATTCGTCCCACTGTTATATGTCGGAACTGCATGAGGAAAAGGATAAACCTTGGTCACAACGAAGGACTGGACGTATGTCTAAAGAGTTCTCCGTCCAGTCCACCAGACCATAAGGGTAGAGAAAATCTTAAAAGGTGTCAAATAACATTAGGTGTGTCAGTTTCCGAAACCGCCTCAACTATTTCGTCTTCATCTACAAAAAGACTTTGACAGAACGAAAAAACTACTAGGTCGCCTACAACCGTTAAACTAAAGACCAAGGAGACGGAAAAGATTTTGGTCGAACTTGTAGATCTTCAAGTGCCAAGTGTGTAACAACTTCGGACCGAACCTCTTAAAACTCGTAATGAAACGATCGTACACTCTACTCACGTTAACACACTATCAAACTCGTAAGAAGCCCTAACGGAAAGAATCCTTAATCTTACTTTTGACTGGAAAAGATCAGGAAACCGGTGACGACTTAAAAGGTTTAAACGACCGTATAATTTACGTCGTGAAAGTGTCGTAGCAGAAAATCCTAAACTTTATCGAGTTGACTTTAAGGTAGTGGAGGTGATCGAAACAAACATCACTATGAAGGATTCCGGGTGAATTGAAGCGCAAGGTCCTACAGACCGAGATCCACTCACTAGTGTGGTAGCACTAATAGACCCAACACTTGTAGAAAAAACACATCAAGAAGACACATAAGAACGATGGAGAAGAATTATTGAAGACGAACACAATCCAGGTATGGTAAAGAAAGGAAATAACATGGATAGAAACGTACTTTACAAGGGAACCATAGAGATTAAAAGAACTTCTCTAGAGACGACGACGATTCAGCGAAGTCAGTACAGGTTGAGATACGTTGGGGTATCTACCGTCGGGTACTCCGAGGGGGCAGGGACCCTAAGAGGTCCGTTCTTGTGACCTCACCCAACGGTAAAGGAAGAAGATACGTACTTTCACTTTTCACTTTCACTTCAGTGAGTCAGCACAGGCTGAGAATCGCTGGGGTACCTGACACCGGGTGGTCCGAGGAGACAGGTACCCTAAAAGGTTCGTTCTCACGACCTCACCCCACGGTAACGGAAGACGTTCCTCTAGTAATCTTCGACAATATTGGGCAGAAAGAGTCAGTAGTATCGGTCCCTCGATAACCAATATTTATTCATCAAACCATCCAGGTATGGTAAAGACAGGAAATAGCTCGGGTAGAAACGTACTTTACAAGGGAACCATAGAGATTAAAAGAACTTCTCTAGAGATCAGAAAGGGTAAGACGACAAAAGGTGATAAAGAAACGTTACAAGTGACTCCTTTCGAAAGAATAGAGATGAAGGATAAGAAACCTTCAGACGTAAGTTTACCCATATAGAAAGGAAAAAAGGAGACGGAAAACGAAGAGAAGAAAAGTATCGACAAACATTCCGGAGTCTGTTGGTAAAACGGAAAAACGTAAAGAAAAAGAACCCCTACCAGAATTAGTGACAAAGGACATGTCACAGTGCTTGGATGCAGGTATCAAGAAGTCCATGAGATAGTCTATCTTAGGGGACTTAGATAAACAGTCAAGGAGATATATTAGTATTCCCTAAACTAAATCCAGTATAGACTTATCAGATCACCAAAAGGGATGACAGAAGTTAAATCCAGACTTAAACCGTTATTCCTCAAGTACTAGACTCGGTGTCAGTCGAAGACCAGAACGAAAACGACTGACATATCTCGAAGAGGTAGAAACTGACGTTTCTTATATTAGTTAGACTAAAGCTATAACTGGTAGACCACTACAGGCATACATCTCAGAAGAGAACACAACAACCTCCTCCCATAAACGATACTGGTCACCCAAAAGAACCGTTTTGAGACAATCATCCCGGAAAATCATCCCCGAGAAGAAAGTCATCCCGTATTATTTCGACAGATATACTGGAAAGTCTACGCTCTTTCTTAAGGAAACGTTTTTGTAGGACTTCATTTTAGATTGGGGGATGGGTCAGGTAGGTTCAGTACTTATAAATAATCACTTATAAGTCAAATGACCACGATCTTGGGTATGCCACTAGTTGTCATGGAACTTTCTTCCGTTAATCTCATATATGTGTCAACAAGACATATAAGAATTAATATCCGAAAAACATAAACAAAGAAGACACAATTTATGTAGTACTTTTGTTTCTATCATTTACGAAATTTGTCTGTTTTCCCTACATCCCAATTTAATCTTGGAATTTATTAGAACTGACTAATCAATTCATCTATCTGTTTTTCTTTTACTTAAAATTAACTGTACTTATATCTAAGTGATTCGGTTTCTCTTGGGTACGTCTATGTTCAGTCCTAAAACACACTCCTACCGTTTTTATGTATAGACCCCAATACCAACTACCTTTCAAAACAGTCACGTCTTACTGACACATTTCCATCGCACCACAACGTTGATGGTGACGATGATTAATCGATTACCAGAAACATATCAATGACAGTCGGCCACGATGAGACTTCGGGAAGTGAATACTGGTGACTGGGTCCTGTCCGTTTGTCCTAACATCCTGCGTCTCGATAAGAAAGGAGGGGATCCAGTCGGCTTGTGGTTCGTCATCGTATCACCCCAGGGTCGGAAGGTCGAGTCCGCGGTACAGGGAGCGTCAAGATGGACGGTACTACAAAAGTGACGTCCATTTTAAGGTCAGAGAGATAAACGACTCGAAACTCCCTTGTTCTCGATAAAGAGTCCGATCCTTATCTACGAGTAAGGGATCACCTAGTCTACCATTTCTTAGACGGAAGTCACGTCCTCTACACCCAAGTTAGGGACCCAGTCCTTCTAGGGGACCTTCTCCTTGACCGGTGGATGAGGTCATAAGAACGGACCTCTTAGGGTACCTGTCTCCTCGGACCGCCCGATGTCAGGTACACCAGTGTTTCTCAGTCTGTGCTGACTCACTGATTGTGAAAGTACAATGTTTATCTTATCAATCTGCTGTAAAAAATTAAACTTCGTTTTTGTAAATTCAAACTGAATATAAGTCTTAACAAAATGAATAACCTCCGGATGTGTAGATGTATCCTTCTTCAACATTTCTAAAACGAAAACCATCCTTTTAAATTATGGTGAAACTATATATCAAAAGACCAAACTTAGGTATACAACTGAAATCTCTTGATCTTTACATAAAATCACGTAAATTACTGTAATAGTTCGCAGGAACAAAGAAACCTTATCTAAAGATTCTTGGAAAATCACGAGATTATGTCCGGGTTCTTCTCCTAAAATTATAATATAACAATTCTAGTACGTATTTTTATTGTTTTTAATAAAAGAACCAAAAATCTATACACCAAAAATTGTTGTCTCCTCATCGACCCCTCTTAGAGAACCATTCATTTAAATTTTACTGTCGTCGAATTAAAAATTTCTTTAGGTCAAAATATTGTTTTCTGTGAGAAAAACTAAATTCTATTGAATACTATAGTTATTATGTTCAAGTAACACCTTTTTATGCCCATTCCCCTCTTTTTCCTTTGAACATTTTGGGTATTAATATGTTGGTCCCCTTAGGAGAATCGGACACAGGTAGGTCTAGCATATAAATTTAAAAATTTACAATATATAAAGATAAAAAAATTTATTCCGAAATAAAACATTGTTGAAAAATATGAATGACATC
Organism: Capra ibex; assembly: GCA_006410555.1. Lineage (NCBI taxonomy): Eukaryota > Metazoa > Chordata > Mammalia > Artiodactyla > Bovidae > Capra > Capra ibex. The sequence continues at coordinate 33,007,350 of SJYO01013871.1, forward strand.
CAATCGTAGTTGTTTATAAATAGTTGTAGTGAAAATTACTTTTTGTGTAAAAGAAATTTTTGATTGATCACGGTTTTTTTTTAATTGGTTGTCTCATTATGAACTAAATACATTCTTTAAATGACAATAACATTTTGTCTGACTGACGTACAATATACGAATAAACGGACGGTTTCAAATGTATCTTCTCTATAATAAAATTTAGTCAAAAAAGGGGGAAAAGATTGGGGATTCGAAAACGATCCCATCTTAAAGAACGTAGAGAACCTTTCAGTAGTGATAGACCACAAAATGGACACTCAACCTTACTCTTTATAATGTGAGTGACTTTAAAAGAACTTCGAAAAGGGAGTGGTGAAGTTGTCCAGTTTCCGTTAAGATAGTCTTATCTTTCTTGGTAAAAAAAACTCAGTAACTATCTCTTACTATAATTCTGATATTTATTAACAGTACGAAATTTATTTGTAAATACTACTACAGTGATACAACTATGTAATACTCTTAAACACTCCTCTTTTCTCGAGAACGTGAAACGAACTATTTAGGACCTCCCCTAGTTCTAGTTGGACTGACGTTTTCGATTTCAATATTTCACAAATGTCAGAATGAGGTCAAGGAACACTTCCACTTCTAAGGCGAAAGGAATAAACCAGGTCGGGACATCCTTAGAGTATCCATTCAGACATCCATGAGATTTTCCTTTCTAAACTTACACAGTGACCGAGACCTGGTTCGTTCAGTAAAGACTTGTCGACACACAGGAAGGTCTACGAATCTCCTGTGTTTCGACCCTTTCCGTACCAGAATCCGAGAGTTCTTTTATTGCGCGACTTTTCATTTCCGGTAAACCAGGGTATTTTACTCTTGTTTCCTAGACAAACAAGTAGTTTCGACACAACATACGGATAATTTAGTCCATGGACATGTTCCGGTATCACTCCTCACGTGTGTAATAATGTGTGTCGGGATCGGGAAAGAATCCTTTGAACTCAACGTTGTCTCCCATGTATTCAACGTTCTCTATATATTTTTATGTGTATCATGTCACGATTAACACTGGTCTTTTTTCCATATAATTCCGATGTCTCTAATCTCCCTTCCTCATTGATTGAGGACCCCCTCCACCCTCTTGTATTGTAACCTCCACCCAAACGCGACCTAGAATTTCCAATACCATAACTTGGTCGTCTCCCCTCTCTCTTCAACAGAGTCGTATTTCTTGCTCTACCATTTCTCGCACCTGTCGTTCAGGAATAAGCACCTCCCTATTGCTACCACTAGTAAAAGAGATTACAAATAACTCAGGAATCTCATATAGTCAATATAGAAAAGGATAACTACAAGTCGTTATCTTTGTTGGGACACTAAATCCACTCGTATCGGTGTACTAGAGGTAAAAGATCTACTTCTTTTACTCCGTGTTCGTCCGATTCTTACACGGGAGTGGTTCTTTAAGTCTCGGTCCTAAGTCTGGTCCATCCGACTGACACACGAATGCAAGAACTGCAAACACGACATGAGGAAGAATAACGAGTTCTTCACGATCCTTAAGAGGGTCTTTCCCTCCCGGTCTAAAACTTCTTAGTACACTTCTTGGGGTTCCTTGGATCACAACTTGGCAACTGAGAAAGACTTCAAAGAAATACCTACATATTAACTGTATATTTTATTGAATCAATACAAAATCTTTCTTTTGGCGTCGTCTTTTCACTACCTCCTCTTCCTCCGAACTTCCTAACCGTTAATGATTTCTAGATCAGTCTCACACTCCCCGAAGGGACCACCGAGTCACCATTTCTTAGACGGACGGTCACGTCCTCTACGTGCAAGCTAGGAACCCAGCCCTTCTAGGGGACCTCTTCCCTTACCGTTGGGTGAGGTCATAAGAACGGACCCTTTAGAGTACCTGTCTCCTCGGACGACCCGATGTCAGGTATCCCGACGTTTTCTCAACCTGTCGTTTGTCGTTTGCAGTTCTTGTATTCGTTTATCAGTCGGATGGACCAGACTCGCTGGTTTGTTGTTGTTAGGTCTCACATTTACATCTCCATCCCCCTCTCTTGTCTTTACTCCCAAAAAAGACCCCGTCTTTCTTATCATAAGTAACATAACACCCTTCACCTCTCTTCCCTCAGTTACAGTACAGATCAAAACGACTTAATATTTTCCGATTATACCACTTCCCATTATGAACGGCTTTATCCTTTACATCCTGTCAAATGTTGTAAAACCACAATAGCTTTATGGTTCAAGTCAAAATCTACAACCCCTACGAAACTACAGTAGGCCCACCTTTAAAGAGCATTTGTGAGTCTACATGATCTAACCGACAGTCTTCTCTGTATGTCCGACCTCTTTCCGTAGTACCTAATACCCATATGTCACCTTGGTCCTCCAGTCCTCATCTACTCTAACGAATCCTTGACAACCAGATCGTTTCCTATCTGAGAAACTTATGTTGTTTGTCCTTCCTCCTCTCTTTTTCTACTTCTCCTCCCTCGGACCCTTCTGAAGACGGGACTCGTAAATGTAAATTAACCTTTAAATGAAACTTTCTTCTGTCGTTGGGTCATTGAAACTCGGTATTTAAACGTGGATGTACGAGTCAGTACAAACTGAGACGGACGGTCCAAGGAGACAGGGACCCTAAAAGGACCGTTCTTACGACCTCACCCAACGGTAAAGGAGGTCCCCTAGACGGGTTGGATCCCTGGTTTGGACTCAGAGGACGTAACGTCTGTCTAAGAAATGGAGACTTGGTGACCCTTTCGGGGTATTTGAACGTATCTAAAAAAAAATTCAGAGGTGTGCTTATGAAGCCCTCTAAAATGTTTCCCTCTCATTAATCTGTTAAAAAAAAAATTGAACATTTATTACGTGACTCAAGATTCGTCCTGTTGTTGTCCTATTCTCTTCGAACCAGAGACCGCAGAAAATGTCACGGAACCAATTAAGACTACTTGACTATGGGGGTCGTTTATTGACATAGGATTTGTGATTAAACTAGATTGAAATTTTTCTTATCCTATAGTTTACTGAATTGTATTACTGATTCTAGTACCGTAGACCAAGGTAGTAAAGTACCGTTTATCTTTCCCTTTTTCACCTTCGTCACTGTCTAAAATAAAAGAACCAGGGTTTTAGTGACCCCTACCACTGACGTCCGTACTTTAATTTTCTACGAACAAGGAACCTTCTTTTCGATATTGTTCGGATCTGTCACATAATTTTTCGTCTATGTAGTGAAACGGCTACTTCAAGTATATCAGTTTCGATACCAAAAAGGTCATCAGTACATACCTACACTCTCAACCTGGTATCTCTTCCGACTCGTGACTTCTTAACTACGAAAGCTTGACACTACGATTTCTTCTGAGAACTCTCAGGGAACCTGTCATTCCTCTAGTTTGGTCAGTTAGGATTTCCTTTAGTTGGGACTTAACCTTTCCGACTACGACTTTGACTTCGAGGTTATGAAACCGGTGGACTACTCTTCTCGGCTGAATAACTTTTTATGGGACTACGACCCTGTTTAACTTCCGTTCTCCTCTTCCCCCGTTGTTTCCTACTTTAGTGACCTACCGTAGTGACTGAGTCACCTGCACTCAAACTCGTTTAAGACTCTCTATCACTTCCTGTCCCTTCGGACGATGTCAGGTACCCTAGTTTTTCTCACCCTGTACTGAATCACTGACTTGTTCTTGTTTTTTACTTTATATTAAATTATATGTAAACATGAGTCTAGTTTTTTTTACTTAACGGTTATAACTAACAATCTCGACCGAAACTATGACTCTCGAGAACTCTCGGAAAGAAGAAAGACGGAATCTCGATACTTGTTACTGACAAAGTCTGATCTCCTTGAGATACTCATAAATATGGAAGGGCCAAGGTCTTTCTTGACTTATATCGGGTCTGGTTTCATTCATTCTGAAATCCCATCAGTATTATTTCTTGTTCTCTACTCAGTCGTTTCTAGTTTGTCCCTCTCCTTGACTGAGTGACTTTAATTAGGTTCTCTCAATCGCTTCCACTGTACCTTAAATCCCATTCGGTAAGAGAATCCCCACCTTCTTTTCGTTCTCCTTTTCTAAACGACTTTATTCAGCCACTATATCAATCTTAAATATCTCCACCAATACCGGGGACGTTTCGTCTTATTCTTTCATCTTTAGAAGGTCGTGGTATAACAGGAATAAAGATTAATCAGAAACGTCCTAATTCTCTTTCGGTCTTCGGAACGAACGACCCTTTACTCTTCGGACATGAAAAGTGAGAGACCCGGAGACTCGACACCTTCTGTCTCTTAGGGTCAGAATCATCTGATTAGGAGTCTATAGGGACGTCCGTGGGAGTTCCACCTGTCACGGAAAAGAGCTAAAAGACGTCCAACCAAAAGTTCCAGTCCTTAGGTCCTTCGGTTCAATATGTGTTTGAAGGAGTCTAATCACTAATGAAACCCTTGACAGTACAAAGGTCGAATCAAAACCTTACTACTAAATGGTTCTTGAGTCACTTTGGACTCAGACAATTTCCAATGTGAGGGAGAGGAAAATAAATATCCCAATACGTCTAAAGGTACAGAGATTTGGGTTGGTCTTTTGGGAGAGTCGGTGAAACCTTGTATAGGACCCTTAAAGAGTTTTTGACTTTTTAACTCAACGACATACTAGGTCGTCACGGCGAGGATCCATATATATGTTATTTACTTTTATAAATAAGTATATTATTGAACATGTGTGTACAAATATCGTCGTAATAAGTATTATTGGTCCGAAGGGTCCACCGTGATCATCATTTCCTAGGCAGACGGTTACGTCCTCTACAGTCTCTACTCCCAAACTAGGCACCCAGCCCTTCTAGAGAACCTCCTCCTTCACCGTTGGGTGAGTCATAAGAACGGACCTCTTAGGATACCTCTCTCCGCGGACCACCCGATGTCAGGTACTCCAGAGTTTCTCAGTCTGTGCTGATTCGTGTGTGTGTGTAAGTATTATTGGTTTTCTTCCTTCCTTTGTCTACAGGTAGTTGTCTGTTTACCTATTTATTTTACACTATGTTGATCCAGTACCTAACGATAAGTCGTAATTTTTTACTTATTTCATGACTATGTACGGTGTTATACTTTCTCTGAACTCTTGTAATACGATTCACTTTCTTCGGTCTATTTTCTAGTGTATGATATACTAAAGTAAATATGTTTTAAAAGGTTTATCTGTTTAGACATCCTACCTTAATCACCGACGGAACCCGACTCCTTCGTCTTCGCTGACGATTACCACCTCCCAAAGAAATCCCTCACTACTTTTACAAGATTTTAACACTACTATCAACGTGTTAAGATTTATATGAATTTTTTTTCACGTAGAATTTACCCACTTCACATACAATTCACTTGGTGCGGAGTATTTCAAGAATTTTTCTTTTCGGAATCCTGAAGGGACCACCAGGTCACCAATTCTGAGACAAAAGGATAATGTCCCTCGGACCCAAGGTAGAGACCAGTCCCTTGATCTAGGATGCACGACGTTAATTCTGGACTGTACCGGTTTATTTGTTTATTTTTATTTATTTATAAATTTTTTTCTCTCTTTTCGGAGGAAGTTCATGAAAGGTCAAGTTCAATCTCGACCAAGTCACCCAAACCCCCTCCCAGTTGTCACCTCGTCTTCGGTCTTTTATGAAAATTTATGAAACTCACTTTCAGCAAGTCAGTACAGACTGAGAAACGTCAGAGTACCTGACGTTGGACGGTCCGAGGAGACAGGTACCCCTAAAAGGTCCGTTCTTATCACCTTACCCAACGGTACGGGAGGAGGTCCTCTAGAAGGGTTGGGTCCCTAGGTTGGGTCCAGAAGACCCAACGTCCACCTAAGATATGTCAGACTCGGTGGTCCCTTCGGGTCTTTTACGAAATTTTGGTACGATGAGGTTTACACCAGAGACCCGGTTGAAGGTCAAAAGTTTGATAGTCTGTGGTAGCGACTGTCCTACTCTCTTACACTCAGTTGAAGTCGAGACTCCACTGGACTAACAAAAAAGAGTATCTTTGTGAGAGGCCCACTCTCTTCGTCGTGTGACTAAATGTAAGACTGTAGTCGGGGAATAGAGTGGGACCGGACCGTGAAATTCATCGAGACGAAGTCCCTAGGAGATTATTTTTTTTTTTGCTTTTTTGGGAGTAAATTATTTACTCCTGTGGAGACCTCTTCACCCGACTGTCCGGACTCCAACATTTCGACTAATTACCAGAATCCCGTCCTTGAGGTTGACAGGTCACAGAATTGTAAAGTCGAGACCGAAAACCAGTTCAGTCCGACTTTTCGACCTCCAACTCTATTTCTTCCAAAAGTCTCTCTCCCCTAGAACGGAGTTAGAGGCTATGAAACCCACCAATTAATTCCTGAGTCTAGATCTCTTTAGACGAGAACAAGGGACGACTCGAAAAGGTGGAACCTTCAAGTACCCCATCCCGTCCTAAATCCTTTAAGTGTTCCCTATTTCCTGAACGATCAGACTCCCTCCTCCTTGTATGTCACGTCCCGACCGGCCCCGTGTCAAGTCTGAGAGTGGAAGTCCGTGGGGGAAAGGGTATGGGTCGGTAGCACACGGTGGGTGCAAACGAGAAAGGATTTACGAAGGGGTCTATCGGAGAAGACGATGGATAGTGTTGTTGGGGCCTTCCAGTAGTCAGTCGACACCTATACTCACACAACTTAGGAAATCTTAAAAGAAGATCGTGACTATCCACGTCAAGTCATTATAGAATATTATAGAGTCATAATAGTTACAATACTCTACTATAGTGAGTGATTATAGTTGAGAACCACCCACACGTTTTCTAACATGTGAAGAGATATAAATTTGTTAAAAGTCACTTGATAGATCTCCCTTCAACGAGACATTGTGTCCCGCGAGTCGGACGACGAGACACTGTTGGACAACAAGTCAGAAAATTCATCACGGGATGAGAAACACTGGGGTACCTGAGGTCGTACGGTACCTGACGTCCTGACACTGTTGGAGCTCCCCACCCTTTAGGATACCTGCCTCCTTGGGCTGTACGACGTCAGGTACCCCGACGTTTCTCAGTCTATGCTGAATCGATGACTTGTTGTTGTTCCCCTCACCCTACACCCCCACCCCACCCTCCTTCCAAGGTCTCCCTCCCCTATATACATGTGAATACCGACTAAGTACAACAACATGCCGTCTTTGGTCATGTTACAACATTTCGTTAATAGTAGGTCAATTTTTATTCAAATTTTTTATTAAAATCCTTACCATATAGAAATTCCTTATTGTCAATATTAAAATCCTTATTGTTACTACACGATTGGTCGATGGTAAATAACTTCACAAAGAGACACGGCACAATCAGTCAGTACAAACTGAGAAACACTGGGGTACCTGACATCGACCGGTCCGAGGAGACAGGTACCCTAAGAGGTCCGTTCTTATGACTTCACCCAACGGTAAAGGAAGAAGTCCCCAAGAAAGACTATCTTGGGCCCAGAGAACGTAACGTCCGCTTAAGAACTGGCAGACTCGACGTTCCCCAAACGACACTCGACAAGTCGTCATGAAGAGGCACGCGACGTCCGTTAGGGACATCTTGATCTGCAAGGAGAAGGGGTCAGTGAGATCCATCCGAAACAGTAAGAACAGTGACGTCGGAGGAGGAGAGAACCGAGTCGAGAGTGGGACCAAGAAATAAGGGAAACTCGTCAACGAAGAGTCGGGACCGACGTGTCATCCTAGGAGACCTCTTGAAGTTTTTTAGAGACTAGAGACTTACGGTAGGAGGTTTCTAAGACTAAGCAAACTTGACCCCACCTCAGGGGCCCAGACAAAAACAGGATTACGGGAGAAAGACATCCGGCCCGACTTTCAGTGACACTCCACCACCCCTCAGGGTCCAAAGAATTCTAGGACTAGACTCTTGAGGACAGACATACCGACTGGACGAGATTCGGTGATTGTTTGACACGAGTAAATAGCCTCAACGAAACGTCGTACTGACGTATTCGTACACACTATCGGTAGGTCTCACAATCGTCCTTGTCCCGCATGCCCGATAGAACCGGAGTCTCAACCGGTCCTATAAAGGACCCCGGGAAACAAAACACCAACCAATAGAATTTATTAATTACTTAAGAGTCCGTATAAATTGATAGACCACCAAAACGTACAGATAGGTACCTCCACTTTACTAATAAGTAATGTCTCGACCAAAACGAATCTCTACGTGTATGTAAACAAAAGAGACTGAGGAATAAATTGTTTGAGTCGAAGGTCTTTATCCCAGTCAAAAGGATTCTTACTAAACCCGTCGAGTGATTCATGACCTGACCCTCATCCAACTCACTTTTCTTTTGTTGTGTTGTTGTTTTTGCACCTCTCGTCAAGTCTTCACAGTTGATTTTTACTACATGTTGAAATCTCAACACTCAATTCAAAATAAACACCGTTTTACTCCTGACGTCGGGCCCTTCGACGTAGGGTCTATCGAGACTCTCTGACGAGGTTTCGCCGATCACCCCCTTTCAGTTATATATTCCAAAACCACTTCCCCCTCAAGTCATGGTACTTCGTGCACAAAATGTTTTCCAAAAAACAATCAGTACTCTCAGACTACAGTGGTACTCCCTAAATCACGAGGAGATCTATACTCGTCTACGTTCCTGCCTCTAGTATTTTAGACAAGGATTTTTGTAGGTTGATAGATTTCAGGTGGTCTAAGGGACCTCGGGTCTCACGGAGTAAGGGGACTTGAGGGCGTCCCCAACAACGTCCAGTTGTCGATGTCGTTGTACCCCGAGTCAGAGGCATCTCCGTCAACTGTTTACGGAAACAACAAGTCAACAACCGTTACGGGAACCATTCACGGTTAAACATCAACTGTCTTCGTATCAATCAGGATAATATTTACCTAATAGGAAAAATCCCATCGGATGTAGGTGTGTTCTAAAGTGTCTCAAATAAATTCGTAGTAGAATAGTTTATAAATTCATGTCTGGAAATTTATGATCATTCTTCTTCTGACATTTTACTTTATAGAATTCGAGAACCACAAATGGTTCTGTAATCTCATTTACACTTTACATTCACTAAAATTTTTTCTATAAACACATGGAAAAGGTCAAAATAAAAAAAGACCTATCTTTTGACTTGAGAAAAATACTCGACCGGACCAAGTCACATCCTTTGCGTCGTCCGTAACTTTCCAGGGCCCAATACCGAAAAAGAAGTCTAATTGTTTAATTAGACGAGGGTCTTATCGATCCCTCTCAGTCCGATAGGCTAATTGTCCCACTTAAAATTAAAAAAGATATGAGGGGTGTAAAAATTTTACTTTAAACGTAAAATTTAGTCCTGTTCTTTTAAGAGAAAGTCCTATTCCCCTTTAGTGACACAGATGAAAAACCTTCAATACCCATTTAATCTATAGTAAGTATCTATTTATATTTTAGATACGAAATAAGAAAAGACTAGATAATACATATTAAATATTAATCAAAATGATGTAATAAGAGTAGTTCTGAAAAAAATTTTTGATTGAAGACTGTCAGTACATGTGTGACGAATTAAATTTTACCTATTGATTGTTTTAAGATAACATATCGTATACCTTGAGACGAGTCACAATACACGGCCGTTCCTACCCTCCCCCAAACTTCCTCTTACCAATGGACAAATACATACCGACTCAGGGAAGGGACAAGTGGACTTTGATAGTGTTGTAACAATTAGTCGATATAGGGTTATACTTTACAAAACCACAATTTTTTTTTTAATTAAGATTATCGGTAAATTCTTTAATGATAACAAAGAGAGACTAGTATCAACGTCAACTTGTTATACTTATTAGAACCAAACATTAATAGTAATTTAATAAGATTGAACATTTTTATGAACACAGGTTATAGACGAACTTCCAATAGGAAGGAAATCTAAAAAGACGTAAAAATTCTTATGGAAAGAGTAGGAGAAAAATGATGTTTTCCTCAAGTAGTGAGTTAACTTAGGACGGTCCAGTAAGAAGGAAGGAAATCACTAATCTACACCGAATGAAATGGAGAAAAGACCTTCGTACTTTATTCCGTTCCTACTGACGTTATACTATCAACGATCACCCTAAGGGACCATCGAGTCTACCATTTCGCAGACGGACGTTACGCCCTCTGGGTCCAAATTAGGGGCCCAGCCCTTCTAGGGGACCTCTTCCTTTACCGTTGTGTGAGGTTATGAGAACGGATCTTTTAAGGTACCTACCTCCTCGGACCACCCGATGTCAGGTACCCTAGCGTTTCTCAACTTGTGCTGACTCACTGAAGTGAGTCGTTGACCCCGAAGGGACCACCAAGTCTGCCATTTCTCGGACGGACATTACGTCCTCTGGACCCAAGTTAGGGACCCAACCCTTCTTCTCTTAATTGATTGTACAGAATAGATTTTTCTGCAATTATAGTAAATAATTGTGTATATACACATTAGATCTTTCTACCATGACTACTTGGACAAACGTCCCGTCACTTTCTCTGTCTCCGTATTTCTCGACTGAACGTCTGTGTCGTCTCTTTCCTCTCACTCCGTCTAACTCTCTCATCGTGACTTTCCGTACGTAGTAGTATACATTTTAGCTATCGGACTCCTTTAAACGACGTACTTCGAATCTCGAGTTTAGTCTACGAGACACCGTTGGATTTCCCAACCATACCCCACCCTCCACCCTCCCTCCAAGTTTTCCCTCCCCTGTACACATATAGGTATAACGACATACCGTCTTTGGTTATATTATAACATTTCATTAGTAGGAGGTCAATTAAATTTTCTACGATATTTTAATATAGAAGTTTAGACTTATTTTAAAGACGGTCTGGATGGTTGAACTACATAATGGGGGGTTTTTACAGAAGCGACACACAGGATCTACTTAAGAAAGAAATCACCCTCACTTCAGGATACTTCTTTCGGATACTACAAAGGACAACCTCGGGGCAGTTCATCGCTCTCCAACACACTATAGTGATGTATCAAAACGTACAGACTTCAATGATCTAGTAGAGTGAAAGGTAGGACACATAAAGGCACATTAGACTGTTCACAAATTACTGACAAGCTCTACCTCTTCTCGTTCTATCATTCTCTCTCTTGGAGTGTATGTAGTGTTCCCGACCCTCGTCCGACCGGTCCTGTTCAGCCCTATCTTAACCCTTTCCGACACTCAAGGAACCCTATTATCCCCGGTTCAGACTGGAAACCAGACTGCAAAAAACTTAATCAAGTTCCGTACTAAAGTTGTCCGTCTCGACTGGAACGTCCCGTACACCGTCTTCAAATGTGTCCAACGTTCCCATAACTCTCTGAATCGTCTGTTCTCTCCCTGTCCCAGGTACCCGGTCTTAGGTATGTCCACCTCCTTATCACTTTGTGTCCCGACCTTTTCACTGACCCGTATAATACTTCCCGGAATTGTCCCCTGAAACATAAATTAAGTCAGTCGTTACCTTTCGATTACCTCGTAAAATTAGTCTTTGAGACAGGACTAATCTCGACCTTTACAAGAGATCCTTCTAATTAGAACGTCACTCACCCTACACACTAATACCTACCGATAATCCTTTCCGACCCTCAATTGGCACAGTCTCCCATAGTGGAGTACCAGGTTCACTTTCTATGTCTCCGGACCCTCGACTCTTCCGACCACGGTGTGGGGAGGGTGCTGAAAAAGAAGAACTATGCATGGTAAGGGTGGATCGGAAGGACTACCGAAGGGTGACGTCCGTGAGCGTAGAGGTTGCCCCCGCAACCCCTCCCGGAGGAGATCGGTGTCTTCCGATGACTCCCGTCTGGTCCACGGTCCCCCAATTAGAGATCCTACGGAAGGTGGTTACCACTTCAATTGACCCGCACGAATCAGCGATTTAGCACAGGCGGAGAAACGCTGGGGTACCTGACATCGGGCGGTCCGAGGAGACGGGTACTCTAAAGGGTCCGTTCTTATGACCTCACCCAACGGTAAAGGACCACCTAGTTATTGGGTCGAGGGAACGGTGAGCCAACTCTACTGAAAGTCGAAACAAGTTGTCAGAGGGTTTCACGGGGTTACCCTAACTCAGGGTCAGTCCATGACGGTGTTTGACGACCGATTGTAAGGACTAACGAAGGATGGGAAGGACTGAGTGAGTGGTGAGGGAACCAGGGTGAACGACGATATAGAAGTTTACTTGGTGAGTGGAAACAGGGTCCCCGGAAGACTCTCTTAGATTGTATGGTCCAGAAATGAGCTCACCTTTCTTCCCGAACGGAAAGACGTTTCTAAGACCTCTCCTTCTTCGATATCCTGAACCTTCACATAACTGACACCCAATTCCCTTTCCTTCTTCCGTTACAGTGGATGTCAAAATTGATTCTTTTACGTCTACAGTAAGTGTCCTTTTGCCCTTCAATCCCCTTCGTAAGCCTTAAAAGTACTTCTCTATTTTCCCAAACGAAACCCCGTCAGACTCAAACTTCATGTCTATCATGAAATGAAGATCTTGAAATCTTAAACGTAGACCTCGAGTCCTTCTTCCTTCTCGGACCTCTAAGTCCAAATCAACGTCGGCTTCCGTTGTCCTCTTCCCCCGCCGGCTCCTACTCTACCAATCTATCGAAGTGACTGAGTCCCGTGCACTCAAACTCGTTTGAGGTCCTCCATCACTTTCTGTCCCTTCACACCGTACGACGTCAGGTACCTCAGCCTTTCTCGACCTGTGATGACTCACTGACTTGTTGTTCTCCATCAACCACTTCGACACTCCCATTTGCCCTGGAGGTCCTTGACCCACACCTGGCCTTTTACTCGTCTACGTCCGGATACTGTCTTGAAGGCCTTGACTTAAGAGGGAAAGCCCCACCATCCTTCTTACTGTCCTTGACCGTCCTTTACTTTTCGGGAGTCGGCCTCCTTCTGCCCTGTGTCAGTAGAGCCCTCGGATCCCTTCCCGACCTTGGTCCGTCCACTACGGTCTTTCCGAGACCCACACGACTCAAAGTCTTACGACCCTCGAAACTAGACAATCCCCTCACATTAAAGGAGCCAAAACAGAGTAGTGTTGTTTTTAAACTTCGCTACCTGCAAACTCGGGAACCGCGTAGTGTCTAGAGTCTATCACAATGTCGTGTCAAAATAAATCTATTTCCTTTTATACAGGAGCTCCGCTCCCGTACGCCTGGGTTTTCTACGCTTCCCTTCTCTCGCTCGCTCGTACGTGCGCGCCCTCTCTCTGGGGGCCGGGAAACCGAGGAGAAATATATACGAAAAAGGAGGGGGGCCCGGACGGGATACATTAACCCGGTCGGTCCTCGCGACAAACAAGATGGACTCCAGGAGCGAGGCCAGGAACCTGGAACGAAAGAAGATAAAAGTGCCCGAAAAGGGAAGAAACAGAAAGTCGGTGGCGGTAAGACCTGAGGAAACAGGATAAGATTGATGGATTGTAAGGGGGAGTTCTCTACCCTCCGGGTCAAGAAACCCTTATCCCTGTAGCTCCAGAAAGACCGATGAAGGACGACTTGACCCTACTGCTCCCCGTAACCCGGAGGGGGGAAAAGATCAGAGTCCGGAGTCTTAGGAATATCATTACAGGTCGATGACCAGTCACTATAAAAGGCACCAGTCGCCATCAAAATATAGAGGGACAACTTGACCGTGACGTACAACATCGAACAACTGGACCCGGCTCTGTTTTGTCCAATCTGTTAACTATTATGTACCTTGTTAGTATTCGTCGTAGTTATACCGTATTGTTCCTGATCATCCCCGTAATCAGTTGAGGTTTAAGGGTAACGGTCCTACCGAGTTCACGGAAGAATAAGTCCCTAGTCTTCTAGATAGAGGACAGACAAAACCTCATGTTGGGGACGGTTCGGCAACCGAGAAATCTCGTCAGGACTCTTTAGAATAGGGGTCTTTGGTCCACAACCACCACAAGTAATCTGACCGTGAGTAAACATCAGGACTTATCCGTAGACTCTAGGGGGTCCCCGAGTGTCCACATAACTCACAGGAGAAGACAAAAGAAGGTGCCGAACTGAGCACTCATCACTTAGGTCCTCAGTACAGGACCATGGAACTGACGACACCCCATCTTTCATAATGTCCCATCCCCGGGAAGGTACACCCGACCTCAACTCCGGTAGAAAGGTCTGAAATCAATCCTGAACTCAGGGACCTCGTTATCACCACTGACCAATCTTAGGAAACCCAGGACCAAGTGTAGGGTGTTCACATATAGGACAACCTTAACTGGTTACCGGCACCATATTCTGACATCTCAGACTCGGAGACCTAGATCCTTCTCCAGTAACTGTATTTGTTTTCTAGAGGGTATATCGTAGAGTTTTTCTGGTTCTGGTTGGATAAGGAATCCCCGTCATGCCCACACCTCCTTTCGATAACCATACCTTCGAGGGAAGGTAGGGTCCCTTCAGAGGACCCAATAGAAAAAATAGTGACTAAAATTCTTAACCAACCGAGAAAGATGAAAAGGACTTCTGACTCCGGAGGTCCATGTTACCTCTATTATTCATTACGGGTTACGAAATCTCTGGGGAACCCACTGAATCTTCATTTACTGCAGGATAACAGTGAAACATTACTGGACCCTTCTGGTTTAGAGCCTTACTAAAGTACCTCGTCTAAAAAAATGGTGGAGGAGTCGGGAGTCAGACTCACCCTTTCGGAAGTTAGGTAGGACACTTACATAGATAGTACTGATTATCCATAAATATGGGACCTCTTTGACCGTAGACCCACTTCAGGTAGACGGTCAGGAGAGGACCCATCCAGGGTGCAGCAGCCTGCCCTACCCGGTCGACCCCAGAAACTCGAGGAACCCACAACAATTTAACCGTTCACCCGATTCTCCTCTGGTGAACGGAATATCAGTAAACCTCCGGACAAGGAGATTTCCTGGAAAGATCATTAGAAACCTCCCAGAAAAGGGGATTTACTCACCACCGTACATTCGTCAATTGGTTGAAGGTAACCTCCAAGGGTCCGTCTTTTTCCTCAGGGAGGAAAACCTTGGTGGGGTATACTGGAGCTTTCGGGAATGAGAATCGAAATTCTCAGAGCGGAAGTCATATACTTCCTCAAAGACCGTTTAATCAGACACCTTGATTCCACCGTTGGGGATAACCAGTAACAAGACATTACGACGAGAGAATCGACGGACTAGTCGACGAACCAAAGGGGCACGCTGAAGGTACGAGGGAAAAACCACAGGTAATGTCACCCTCTGACTTTGGAGTCACCCGTCTACCTGATGGAGGTTCAGATTCCTAAACTAGTGGTATAAACTAACCCCTGGGAGCCCACCAGTTCACCGGAGAAAGAAAGGTTTATCCTCGTACACGTACATCGTGGTCTTTTCCTATGAACCTCAGTCACATTTACCGATGAGAAAGAAAGAGGGTCGAGATTTAGATCTCAGTCCCGATACTCGAATCGATTAACCCGACTGCATGGACCATCGTTTCATGGACCCGATCGGAGATACCAGAGTTTTAACCTCTGATGACGTATAGGCCGAGAAGAAAAAGGTAGGTTCTGTTTTGACGAAGATAGTCACATGGTCTAAAAGAGTCCTAACCAGTCTCCTAGAAGACTGTTAGGGAGAACCCCAAAACAGGTAACCAGGTTCCAAAGATCCGTTCTCACTTTCCCCTCTCTCGGGAGCCCCCATCCGTCCTCCCACCGACCCAATTCTTGCAGTGTTCCCCTATATCACTCCGGACCTAAAAGGTAGTCGTGATGAACTATAGACTCCTAAGAAACTAGTCAAGTCAAGTCAAGTCAGCGAGTCAGCACAGGCTGAGAAACTCTGGGGTACTTAACATCGTGCGGTCCGGAGGGACAGGTAGTGGTTGAGGGCCTTAAGTGAGTTTCAGTACAGATAGCTCAGCTACCACGGTAGGTCGGTAGAGTGGGAGACAACAGGGGAAGAGGAGGACGGGGGTCAGGGAGGGTCGTGGCCCAGAAAAGGTTACTCAGTTGAGAAGCGCACTCCACCGGTTTCACAACCGCAAAGTCGAAGTCGTAGTCGGGAAGGTTACTTGTGAGTCCTGACTAGAGGAAATCCTACCTGACCAACCTAGAGGAACGTCAGGTTCCCTAAGAGTTCTCAGAAGACGTTGTGGTGTCAAGTTTTCGTAGTTAAGAAGTCGTGAGTCGAAAGAAGTGTCAGGTTGAGAGTGTAGGTGTGTACTGGTGACCTTTTTTGTATCGGAACTGATCTGCTTGACAACAACCGTTTCACTATAGAGACGAAAAGTTATACGACAGATCCAACCAGTATTGAAAGAAAGGTTCCTCATTCGCAGAAAATTAAAGTAC
>SJYO01013871.1:33751315-33885039 GCA_006410555.1 Capra ibex
CCCCTCCCACCCATTTCTTGTGAACCCTTTCGTATGTGGAGGGGAGGGGTTTGGTCCCAGTCGAACCAGATGTAAACGTTATGCTCATTGTTCAAATAGAAACCTCAGGAGGACGGGAAGAGAGACGTAACGGGAAGAAAGAGCACTCGTAGGAAAGGGGGTAAAGGTAGACGAACAAACGGTCGTTGATTTTTAAGGAGTGTGTCTTGGGAGGAAGGTTTTAGAGGAACCAAGGTTCTTGGAGAGAGTCTGTCGTTTGTGAGGGAAGGGTCCCGTCACACATTCGGTCCACAATCTTCCTATTGGACGACCGTAATAAGTGTTAAATCACATTTGTACTTGATTGGTGTTGAGGGGATTCCAATAGTGGTTAACTCTTCTACTCGAATGACAATAGGAACGTAATTGTGACTATCTGAAAGTTAGTCACATTGAAACCTTTCCTTGAATTTCCTCTTGATCCTTTCTTACTAACTTTTCGTTCTAGGTGAAACGTGTGTGGGTGTGTGTGTATCTTGGTACGATGTCTTATGATATGTCGGTTAAAAATTTTTTACTCTATCACGATACCTATGAGTCACCATTTCTTAGACGGACGGTTACGGCCCCTGCACTCAAACTAGGGAGCCAGTCCTTCTAGGGGGTCTCTTCCTTTACCGTTGGGCGTGGTCATAAGAACGGACCTTTAAGGTACCTGTCTCCTCGGACCGTCCGATGTCAGGTATTCGTTGATTTGTTATTGTTGTGTCTATGATTTTACTTTTAAGAGGTTTTATGACATTGTCATTCGGGTGAGACTCAAAGAATTTGGGTTGGTGTTCAGTGTTTATTTCAGTAGGGACCAGAAGGAGGTGATTAAACCTTATTAGAAGGGGAAGGGGAGGAACGAGGACGTCTCTCAGGGTGAACGAGTCACGGTGGGTGTCTGAGTTCGGACTTCTTACCTCGACCTTTGAACCGTACCAAAACATGAAGACTTTTTAACGATTAGGGGTTCAGGTCGGTTACCTACACCTTTAGAGTAAGCGCCAGTCTTAATGTGAGCGTCTAGTTCGGTGTTTGCGTTCAAGTAAAAGACGGTACTATAGGTGTTTGGAGGAGATGTCGAAAGACTACTCACCGAAGAGTCACTTACCCGGTTCTATTCGAGGGTTATCTAAAGAAAAGACAATTGTGATTTTCGTGTTTATTTTTGTTTTGTGACTCACTTGTATGACGGTCTGTGAATAAAGAATCTACAGTGGAGTTGGATCCCGTCAAAGGTCCTAGGTCTTCATGAAACGGTTCGTTCCCAAGCTGGGATGAGGGTTCGCACGAGGGTCAGTGCGGACGTAAAAGGTTCTCGTCCGGAGTCCACGAGGGCTTTAGACCCTTCCCTTCACTCAGGACGATGGGTGTGGGACCAAACAAAACCTTTATCTCTACCGGACATGGAGGGGGGCGCCGCAGCGGGGGTGGTACTCGATAAAAACTTTTTCGTAATTCTACTCTTAAAACTTAACCTTAAAAAGTTTCATTTTTGGTGAGAGACCCTGAGTCTACAAAAACCTCTATAAGGTAATTGATAGAGGACCGTGATTCCTACTAAGTCGTCTTTACTGAGAAAAGACACGAATTTCTAATCTTTCTGTTGTCTCCATTCCTAAGGACCCCACGTGTGTAACATTAGAGGTGTTTCCTTGTTCCGAGACGAAAGGACTACGAAAACTATGGTAAATCATCGTATTCCGTGTCTCTGTGCGCAATGTAACGTGACCACCCTGTCTGTGCCCGGGGTCCCGTCGTTTGACCACAAACAGTCCTTCATCGATACGGTACCCGACACCGTCGACACAGAGGTGTCCCATGAACCAAGTGAGAGAAGAAAGTGAGACAAAAGAAAGAAAAAAATTGGACTTAAAGGTCAACATGACGTTTCGTCTAAGGTTTGTCACCCAAAGGGTTTGGTCCGTTGGAGCTCCAATCGACAGTTTCCCAAAACTAGGGTGGCTTAATTGTATTTGAGAAATTGTTTAAGCCCTCAAACCTCTCTTCGTCCCAGAAACCACTCGTCGACAAAAATAGAACATCTTAGTCACTTGAGAGATCAAAACTTGACTTTCTCTGAGTCCTCTACTACATAAGAGAGTAATCCCCTTACACACAGCCATTGTTTACGTTTCTCCACTCACCATTACACATACGGGATTGTCTCTTGTCTTTTCTCGTAAGACCTTGTGGAGTGGGACTAGTCAAACCCCTATCCCACGAAACCCCTTGGAGACCGTTCATTGACACTCTTCACAGAGTCAAAAAGTCACTTATATATTGTAGAACTCAATGGGTCAGACGTACATGGTTAGACTCTAAACGTTAGAGGAGGGACTAATATTTGACCCTGATAATCCACGATGTAACTCTAAAAACTAAGAGACCACAACAACTAGCCCTCCTCCACGACAGGAAACCCTATAATCGGATGTTGAATTACACAACATAGGAGTGGTCGTAGTCACAGACTTTAGATGGGGGAGGACACACATCGAGTCAGCCATTTCGTAGTCGGACGTTACTCCCTCTGGACCAAAGTTAAGGACCCAGTCCTTCTAGGGGACCTCTTCCTTTACCGTTGGGTAAGGTCATAAGAACGGACCTATTAAGGTACCTGTCTCTTGGGACCGTCCAACGTCAAGCACTTAACGTTCTCAGCCTGTGCTGAACCGCGATAGAAAGAAAGAAACATAAAAGTCCCTTTTTATTCACTTTTGTCAGATATAGGTGTTTAAGAAGTGACGTGTGGTTTCAATTGATCTACGTTCAATCGAGAATTTTACAAGTTGCTTTTTTTGTCAGTCCTCCACCGTTATGGACTCATCTCATAAGGTTCTTCATTAGTAATGTTGTATGGTTCAAGTTTAAGTAGGAATATAAATGTTACTCATTCAATCGAAACTCCTCGAAATCAGTAACTTATGGTTTTTCATTCTGATTTCAAAGATGTTATAAACACTTTGACGAGAAGGTAAATGACTCTTATATGTGTAGGTGTCTGAGTATATTTCGTTACACATACTTTTGATTCTAGTACCGTAGATCAGGGTAGTGAAGTACCCTTTATCTACCCCTTTGTCGCCTTCGTCATCGACTGAAATAAAACCCCCCGAGGTTTTAGTGACGTCTACCACTAACGTCGGTACTTTAATTTTCTGCGAATGAGAAATCTTCCTTTCAATACTGGTTGGATCTATCGTATAATTTTTCGTTTCTATAATGAAACGGTTGTTTCCAGACAGATCAGTTCCGATACCAAAAAGGTCATCAGTACATACCTACACTTTCGACCTGACACTTCTTTCGACTCGCGGCTTCTTGACTACGAAAACTTGACACCACAACCTCTTCTGAGAACTCTCAAGGAACCTGACGTTCCTCTAGGTTGGTCAGGTAGGATTTCCTCTAGTTAGGACCCACAAGTGACCTTCTTGACTGCGACTTCGACTTTGAGGTTATGAAATCGGTGGAGTACGTTTTTCAACTGAGTAACCTTTTCTGGGACTACGACCCTCCCTGACCTCCGTCCTCCTTTTCCCGTCCTGTCTCCTACTCTACCGACCTACCGTAGTGGTTGAGTTATCTGCACTCAAAACTCACTTGAGACCCTCAACCACTACCTGTCCCTCCGGACCACACGACGCTAAGTACCCCAGTGTTTCTCATCCTGTGCTGACTCACTGACTTGACTTGACTACATACAAACCATTTGTCTTCCCACTTTTTTGTTTAGGAACCTAACAGAGACCGGTCACATAAACAACAAAAAGTCAACGATTCAGTACAGACTGAGACACTAGAGTACCTGACATCCTACGGTCCGAGGAGAGAGGAGGTGATAAAGGGTCTCAAACGAGTTTAAATACAGACAACTCAGGCACTACGATGGATTGGTAGAATATAAGACGGTGAGGGAAGAGGAAAACGTAAGTTAAACCTCGGTACATACCCTAGATCCCCTCTTCCGTTATCGTGGGGTGAGGTCATGAGAACGGACCTTTTAGGGTACCTGCCTCCTCGGACCTTCCGACGTCAGGTACTCCAGTGACTCCCAGACTGTACTGACTCGCTGAAGTGAAAGTGCGTAACCTCTTCCTTTACCGTTGAGTGAGGTCGCAAGAACGGACCTCTTAGGGTCCCTGCCCCCTCGGACCACCCGACGGTAGATATCCCAGTGTGTCTCAGTCTGTGCTGACTTCACTGAATCGTCGCCGTCGTACCCCAGATCCTTGATCTGTTATGAGCAGGAAGGTACTTGTGTGCGTAAGGAAATCGTAGGGACGGAGTCCTCGACTAAAAGACTCAATTAACGTCCCTCGGAAGGTGTAGATGTCAGAAACCTTAAAAAGAGTTGTCAGTGATGAGGTCGGGCCACCGACGACTCGTACCAATAGTACTGGATGTTGAGTGACTAGGGTTTCCCATTCAGACAAGCCGGACCCTTCCATCTTTTTATTGATTCTGGACCCAATGGTAGGACCAAGAGGGGAGGATGGGGGTGTAGGTACGGTTAAACTAGTTTGGAGTCAAAAGGGTAGACAGACTACCCTATTAGTATGGTCAGGACGAGTTCCCAAAGTTCGTTAAGTCTAATATATACCCTACCCTTACTACCCTTATGTAAAATGTTCAACATGTTACGTCACTTTTATACACCCTAACTAAATGCAAACCACTTTAAATGTGAAAATCGAAACTAGGGTAAACCCCTTACGGTATCCGGACTCTGGTTTCGTTGTGTGTGTGTGGTCGGAGAACCTGGATCCAAATGTGCGTGCACACGAGTCAGTGCCGGCTGAAAAACGCTGGGGTACCTGACGTCGGACGGTCCGAGGAGACAGGTATCTTAAGAGGTCCGTTCTTATGATCGGTAAAGGAAGAGGTCCCCTGGAAGAACTGGGTCTCTAGTTTCGACACAGAGGACGTAGAGGGTGTAGTCGTCCGTCTAGGAAAATAGTGAGTCGGTGGACCCTTCAGAGTCTGGATCCAAACACGAAGTGTGTTAATGAAGTCGACGATTCCTTTTCTTGGCTTAGTGTTTTCTGCCAGTTTGATGTCGAAATGAAGACATTACACTTCTGAGAAATACCGTGGTAGAAGTTGGGTCTAAGTGCCGTTCTGTGTTCGGTCGTCCAGTTCCTTGAGTTAAATCGTTGGGTCGGGATTAAGGTGCAGTCGACCTCGGCTCGGTACCCTAACGTGATAATCAAGGCCTATCGGTTAATGAAAGAAAGGCACTAATTTGTAGAAACCTTTTTACAACAAAAAGAAACAATGTATTGGACTTCAAGTTTAAGAAAACAAGAAGTCCAGAGACGGTCACTTACCTTCGAGTCGAAGTGGCCATAGGTTGTGAAAAATTCTCGGGACAACATTCTTTATTATACGTACCTACTAACGGATTTTCTATACTTCTTGAAGTCAAAGAGGGTTATGGGAGTTAACATAGGTGTGTGGTTCGGTTTGGTAGGTTTTCGACGTCCGAATCCGACTTAGCGAGACCGGGGTACGAGTCGCCTAAAATGACTTAATGTGAAACCGTCGTACGGTAACCGAACGTAGTTCCCTGTAATGTTCTTTGTCAGGATATTTTTAACGATCATATCCCTTCTATAAAGGTGGCATAGGTGTGTGACTCGGAAACTACTCTGAGTTACCTCTTTAAAGGGAACCGAGAACCAAGATCGTTTTCGGACAAATAAAACTCGTTGACCGAAACAAGGTACCCACATCGTTTCCCGTGTAAAGGGAAAAACGAAACCGTAGATCCTTCGAGTCTCAGTTCAAAAACAGGGTGAGGATTACTACGATTTCGACTTTCAGGTCATGAAACCGGTGGAGTACGCATTCTCAACTGAGTAACCTTTTCTGAGACTACGACCCTCCCTGACCCCCGTCCTCTTCCCCTGCTGTCTCCTACTCTACCGACCTACCGTAGTGACTGAGTTACCTGCACTCAGCTTCACTTGAGGTCCTCAACCACTACTTGTCCCTCCGGACCGCACGACGTTAAGTACTCCAGCGTTTCTCAGCCTGTGCTGACTCGCTGACTTGACTTGTTGATTGGTATACATGCGAATATACTTGATTGACAAGTACCAGAACAAAAAGTAGGGAATGGAAAAAGAGTGAAATTAAAGAAGAGATACCTTCCACATAAACCTACTCGAGGGGACTTAGAAAAACTCTCGTTTGCACGTAACTGGGGTTAGACCGAAAAGTCGGAACAGAAACCGGTGAAAGAAGGGACTTAGAGACGCAGTCAGCGAGACTAGGTGTAGTGCAGAAGTGATACGACGCGACACAGTATAACAAGATGTGGACAGATACGTCCAGGAGGCGGACCTTATGGGAGACAGACAGAGAACACGAATCAGTGAGTCGACACAGACGGAGAAACACTGGAGTACCTGACATCGGGCGGTCCGAGGAGACAGATGCCCTAAAAAGTCCGTTCTTTACGACCTCACCCAACGGTAAAGGAAGAAGTCCCCTAGAAAGGCTGGGTCCCTAACTTCCACACAGAGGATACAGAGGACGTAACGTCCGTCTAAGAATTAGGTGACTTGGTAGACCCATCGAGAGGTAGTAATCAGTTCGTTTTAGGACAGAGAATCAGTTCGCTTTAGGACCGTCTTACGTCTGAAGGGTAGAGACGAGGATATGTCGAAAAGTAGGTGTGGTCGTCGCATCGTGTGGGTAATATGTCATCTGGTCCATGTGGAGAGGCAGGATACTTTCACAATCAACGAGTCGGTACAGGTCGACAAACGTTAGGGTACCTAACATCGGAAGGTCCGAGGAGACAGGTACCCTAAGAGGTCCGTTCTTGTGATCTCACCCAACGGTACGGGAGGAGGTCACCTAGAAGGACTGGGTCCCTGTCTTGAGCCCAGAGGACGTAACGTCCGTCTAAGAAATGGCGACTCGGTGGTCCCATCGAGAGACAGGAAACTCTCTCGTATTTCGGGACCTTCCGTTCCGATAAACATAAGTAGAAACATAGAGGTCACGGACTTGTGTCAAGGTCTATGTGTTGTCCACGAGGTGTTGACAAACATTTATTCCTTATTCGCCCACGAGGACAAGGTTGTGGTCGTACACCCTGGAACACTACGAACAATGCTTCCAACTATTGTTTTACATAGAGTTGGACACGTGTACTCGAAGCACCGCACTACCGACCTCCGTGTCTACGCCGACTACGACAGAAAGCCTCGTGTCCTATACTCAGGAGTCTCGTCTGGGGTCAGGGGTCTGAGAGAAGGTCTCTGACGTCATGAACCTACGAGGGGGTGGGGATTGAGTCGAAGGCGGACACCGTAAACTATGGACCAGTCAAGGTTGATAAATGGTACCTACTCCGGTTGTGTTCTTTTCGTTAGTGTCCTTCGGTCTTTGTCTTTTTTCACGTCGACTAAGACAAAGCACTAAGGTGTCCGGTCCCCTCTCCGCCCTGGTCCCTTCAGCCCCCACCCTCTGTCGGACCCCTTCGTCCCTCGGACCCCTCCCCCTTGACCGATACGTATATTCAGACCTCCTTTCAATTGTGGTCTTTGGTTACTCAGTTAGGCAAAAGGTTTGTGACCTTACCTTTGCTACGAAGAGGTCCGAGGGACCGAGAAGGTCCCGGTCGTTTCACACAAAGAACAAACGAGTTCTTAGGTCTTATAGGTGTCCTACTATTTTATGTTGTGCTTTTCGCGTAGTGTCACCGGAGTCGCCTTACGACAGAGCGCGGTATCATTTTCCCGGAACGTGTCTCTATGTTGTTCGTGAATGAGAGGTGGAACTTCCAAAGGGTAAAAACGGAGAACGAAACCCCAAACGAAAGGAAACTTTGGACTGCCATTTTGATTCCCCTAATAATGACAAAGTTGTCTTCTGTTAACTTAGGTTCTGGAGGTTTACTGTTTACCTGTTCGACTCCGGGGTAGTCTGTGTGACTGAACTGGTTCCGGTGTGTCTGGTTCCGTCGTCTTGGTTATGACCCGAGGGACGGGTAGCAAGGAGGGCTCTGTGGTATGATCGACGGAGCACCGTCAATGGGTTGTTTTTGGTTTCATGTTTATTGGTCTTCGAGGACCCTCTTATTCGGTCAGGTAAACAAAGGTGAAACTATGGTTACGTCAGGTTTTTTTGGGAACATAATTTCCCGATTATCTAAGTCGACTGTCTGGGTCACTCACTATCTCTCATTTCCCTGATTCCAACGTTTCTCTCCACCATGGAAGTTCGAACCGTAAACCCTACCAGGTCGTTTGTGAGAACCTCTCGGATCGTAACTGGGTTAACGACCTTCTTCCTCTACTCCACGTCCTTTCGGTTTGTACCTTCTTGTGTCGTCTTTGGATTCTGGGTCTGGTGAGTGAGACGACTACTTGTACAAGACATGTAGTGGACCGTTGTCCTACACCACATGTACTCGTCTTTCTGTGGACCCCGAAGACATCAACTCACCCCCACCGTCTCCCAGGATGTTTGTCAAGTGTTAAGTCAACCCACACAGTGTCCTTCCGTCCCCATCTCAGAGTTGATCCCGTACGATCTAAGAGAGTAGAGCTCGAATCCCTCGATTCACAGGGGTCAGAGACCCGTATGTGTCTCGTTTCCTGTCCGAACCCATTCCACATAGTTGAGTCGGAGTCTTTCTCGTGATCTGTAAAATCAGAGACTAAGGGAAAAAAATTTTTGTTATTTTTGTCCCTATTATTAGGAAGGGTCTTTTTACACTCCAATTTTCAAATTAGACTCAAGTGTCGTGTGTGTAAGGTTCCCCCGTGGCATGAACCCCTTTAATGAGTGGATCTCAAATATATTCAAGGCTCCGCTAATCTCAGTCGGCTGTTTAACCTCTGTCTTGTGCAAATGTAACTTCAGAATTTTACATCTAAGGAGAATACCTTTCTTTTTTCACGAACGCCCCCCTAGTGAGTGGTGGGGTACAAAGAACAATCTCGTGGTCTGAGGTACTTCACAGTCAGGTAGTAGAGCTCACACCTTGTACGGTTCTGTGTTAGGGGGAGACGAGCAGGGAGAACTTTGTGTGTGCAGTGTAGACGAACGCTAGTCGTAAATAGAGCGCTGCACGCAGACTGAGTAAACCTTTTGAGTTTAGTGTACAAATAAGGACTACTCCGTAGTCGGTAATTCCACGATAAATGTCCGGGAGACGTTGGGGTTCGGGTACCGGTTCCGTGACCAGGCTTCGACAGTTCGACGAACTTCTGAAATGGTAGTCGAAACGTTTACCTCCACTGTAGGTGAGGTCGGAGGTGACATTGAGAAGACAGTGAAAGGTCGACCTCACCGTTACTTGAGAAACAGGAAGAAACCACTCCTGGGGTTTCTTTTACACAAACCCTTTCTGTCAGACGTGCGTTACTTACCCTTTTACACCCAACAATCAAAGACCTTTAGTTGTCACAAACACGTCAGGGAGTTTTTCAGACGCAGTATTTTACCTATTGGTTGTTCCTGGGTGACATATCGTGTCCCTTGAGACGAGTTACGAGTTACAATCCACCGTCCGACCTACCCTCCCCTCAAACCCCCTCTTACCTATGAACATATACACACCGGCTCAGGGAAGTGACAAGTGGACTTTGGTAGTGTTGTAACAATTAGTCGATATCAGGTTATATTTCATTTTTCAAATCTTTGTTTTCAGAACGAGTGTTTTGTCTTAGCTACACGAAAGAAAAAGACTTAGGGACATCTGAGAGCCTATCTCGAACCACTGATGTCGTATATAAAGTGGACGTAAAGAGAGGTGATGGATTAGGATAAAGTTCCCTGGAGGTATTGTTGGGACTTTCACTCACGGGACACTTGGATGAAATAGTCTCGGATGGGGTTCGGTACCCGAAGAGGACACCATTTCTTAGGCGGACGGTGTGTCCTCTACGTCCAAGTTAGGGACCCAGCCCTTCTACGGGGCCTCTTCCCTTACCGTTGGGTGTGGTCTTAAGAACGGACCCTTTAGGGTACCTGTCTCCTCGGACCGTCCGACGTCAGCTCAGGGACCCCAATCTTTTCTCTGTACTGACCCGTGTGTGCATGGGGTTCGGTGTGAGGACAACCTTTCCCCTTTAAGTAGTCTGAATCACAAAACAGACGACCTAGAAAAAAAAAAAAAAGGAAGGTTAAGGTCGAAATAATCCGTGTTTTTCAGTGTCGTTCCAGTACCGGTACCACCCAGGTGTATCCACTGAAACGTACTCAATATTTTTGCACGGGGGAGGTCCGTCGAGTCGGGAGGACCCTCGGAAAGACGTTTCGTTTTGGACGTGTTTCCTTACACCGTTGTGACCGCCCTCTAGTAGTCGTAAAAGAAAGGTCTTTAGAACTTTTCACTACCTGTAAAATTTCAAACGAGTAGAAATGGTAGACTCGGAGGTCTCTTTGGGATTTCACACGAACGGAATTGATCTTGTCCGGTGTGTATGGTCATACTAATTTCCGTTCTCCGGTTTCCAAGCTTAGTTGTACATGGGATCAGACCCAAGGGACTTCCGATCTGGAGACGTGTCTCTCCGACGGAACTTAACAAACTCTTAGTTACCCAGAGACACACCAGTCCCCTGGACCTTCATAAGTAAAACGAAATCTGGGTGGAGGATCTGTCTTGACAAGGAAACCACTCTACCCTAGGTAAAAGGAGCCCAGGAAGGAATCAAGAAGCATAGAGACCTTTGCACCTGCTAAAGGGTAGGAGGACCAGAGACGTCTTACAGGAGGGGCGGGACGTGAAAAATGGTCACCGGAGGTAGTAGGGAGTGTGAAGCAAACGTCCGTCCGGACAGGAGACTCCGGTGAAGATGGAAACCTGTACGGTGGTCGGAAACTGGTCGGTAGAGTCCTCTACGGTAAAGGATCTCGTTACCCAAGATGAGTAAAACTTGTATATAGAGGGTAAAGAATGAAAAATTTTATGAAAATTTTTTTATAAATAGACAAACCCACACGGTCCAGAATCAATGTCGTGTTTTCTAAAAGTCAGAAGCAATACCGTACGTCCTAGAAGGTCAGCACTGTGTATCCTAGGTCAAAGGACTGGTCCCTAGCTTGAGTCCGGGGACCGTAACTCTCACGTCTCAGAATCGGTGGCCTGGTGGTTCCTTCAGGGTAAAAGAAGACAAGAAACAAACAATTGTACATGTAATAGATGTGTCCTATGGCAGTGATAAATAATAAATTGTCAAGTCAAGTCAAGTCAGCGAGTCAGTACAGACTGTGAAACACTGGGGTACCTGACGTCGTACGGTCCGGAGGGACAGGTAATGGTTAGGACCTCAACCACTAAATTGTCAAGTTCCGTGTTTTATCTGAAACTCTAAATAGGTTTCTTTCAATCTGTATTGTCTTGTTGACTTTGTGTTTCATTAATATGTACATTTAAAAGTAGGTCTAAGGGTCACTGTAAAAGTGTCAAAACCACCAAAAGACCGGTTGAAGAACCGTTTAGTTTAATCTGACGGTGACAAAGATGAAACATTGTGACGCTGGAACTACATACCAACCGTTTGTAAGACGTCACCCAAGTCGTCCTCCCGATGAAGGTGGTAAAAACAAACCAAAAGAACCCTTGACATAGTAATCTCACAATAGAGATTAGAGTCTAAGGAAATATCCTCAGAAAAGTTCATAGGTAAAACACTTCCAATTTTTGATCTATTATGTTGACCATTTAGGTAAATTGGTCCGTGTCTTGTGAGAGACGGAAACTTGACCTTTTGAACCTCTTTTTTCTGATTTCTGACCCCTGAAGGGACCACCAGGTTACCAATTCTGAGGTGGAAGGTTACTTCCCCTACACCCAAACTAGGGACTACCCCCTTGATCCTAGGGCGTACGACGTCCCGTACCTGTGTTTAAAATTTCATTTATTTGTGTTCTAACATTTAGTTGATATACAGTTAATGTCTTTTTTTTAAAAAAGGTTTTTCTAATTTCTGATCAGGTTAGTAAATGAGTCCCACTTATGGTACAGTCCTTTTTTTGTGTCTCAAACCCCCGACGGTCTTTTGACGAGGAAAGTGTCAACTAAGGTGTAGATGTAGTAAAGGCCAAATCGTGGGAAAGGTTGTTCCCTTCCCTTCGATGACTTGTACAGGTTTACAGAGTTTACGGAGGTTTCCCTTCGTCCATTCCATACAATAACGACAACAGGTCGAGAAACGTTGAGGTCTCACGTCATACGGTCCGAGGTGGTAGAGGACCTCAAACAAGTTTAAGTACAGGTAACTCAGTCACTGCGGTATATTAGTAGAGTAGGAGACGACAGGGGAAGAGGAGGACGGGAGTCAGAAAGGGTCGTAGTCCCAGAAAAGGTTACTCAGTCAGAAGCTTAGTCGACTGGTTTCATAACCTCGAAGTCGAAATCGTAGTTAGGAAGGTAACTTATCAGTCCCAACTACAAGAAATTCTAACTGACTAAACTAGAGGAACGTCAGGTCCCCAGAGAGTTCTTAGAAGAGGTCGGGGTGTTATACTTTCGTAGTTCCATATGCTGGATTGAAAAATCCAATTTTTTGGGGTTTTACCCAAAGGAGGGGGATATGTAGAAAGGAGGTGTCTTATAGTCCCTTCGTACCCTTAGTGCTCCGTGACCTCCCACAGACGACAAGGAGGTGGGTAACCGGGTATGGAGGAGAGAAGGTCATTGTCAACATAGATGTCAGAAGTGTGGAGATCATTTGACTAAAACAGTCTGAGAAGACCCAAACTTTTTTATCTGTGTAAGTTAGAGTTCCCAGCGTTAAAGATCAAAATCTCCTTACAACGATGAAATAGGTTCTGTTCGTTGATGGCACTTCTACTTTCCTTGTGCGTCGTTTAAGGAAAAGGTCGGTGAAGATACGATTTTGGGGTTCTAGTCGTCCAAAGAAGAGACAACGGACACTTCTGAAAAGAAATTACGAACTTTTATTGGTCACTCGGAGTGGGTCCGAGGAAGCCTCTCACCCTCGTCGAGACGAGTGAGTCACCAGGACTACGTCTTTCCCTGGACCCCCCGTCCATCGACGGACTTCGTTCTAGTCGGTACCCTTCTGGAGTGCCTACCCTTTCCTCCCAAGCTCGACCCCTTCTTAATCTCCTTGATCAACTTTCACTTCACTTCCACAATCAACGAGTCAGTACAGTGAGAAACGATGGAGTGTCTGACACGGTGGTCCGAGGAGACAAGTACCCTAAGAGGTCCGTTCTTATGACCTCACCCAACGGTAGGGGAAGAGATCCCCTAGAAGGGTTAGGACCTTAGTTTGGACCCAGAGGAAGTGAAGTCCATCTCAGAAATGGTAGACTCGGTGGTCCCTTCGGGGTCAATTGGGATTCGACTGGGAGTCAATCGAATATGTGTTTTGATAAACCGAATCACCGCAGGTGTTTCTTTAAGTGTCTTCAGTACTTAATATGTTTTTCGTTGTCACTGTAACTACGGTTAGTTTCTATCCTTGTCTCTACCCCTTTGGAGGTGTAAAAGACCCCACCCCACCCAACCCCTCTACACATTCGGCTACCGAAACGGGAGTAGGCTCACGACGGAGAAAAGAGAGATGAACCTACACAAATATATGAGCACCTGAATTTATTCTGCTCTTCCTTTCTGAGTTTATGGTCGGAGCTACGTCATAGGTCTGGACTTTGGATTGAATTGTATAGGTCTAAGGAGACTAGAACAATGGTTAAATTCTGTTGTCTCAGCCAGGTTTATTACGGTCCGTAGAGTCCCGGTGGGTATCTTTGACCCGATGAAGTGTAGTCGTCGAGGTCCGTGACAAATATCTTTCGTTTTGGTTGGTTTGTGTTGTTGGGGTTTTGTCGTGTGTTCTTGGGTTTGGGTTTTACGGTACGTCCTTTTACGTGGTGTCCCAAGATTCCAGCCCCTACAAAAGATGGGACGACCAGAGTCCGTCTCGAATTCTACGATGACTGTCTCACTTGAAGTCTACCGAACCCCACCCCCACCCTTCTACCCTAGGGGTCGTGATCTCTGGCCCACCCACACGCACCGCCACTTCACCCCCGGTCCTCCGAGGAAGAGGAGGTAGGGGGCCGACGACATCGATCTTCGATCTCAGGAAAGAACGGTTTGGTCGAGGTTCTCGTCCACCACGAGACGGTGGGGGCCAGTACAGTAAGTGAATAAATAAGTAGGTAAATCGTTTATAAATGACTTAAGGAGACTTCCCAGTCTGGGACCCCCTCTGTGTTTCCTTGCCTTGTGTGTACCATGGGTGGAAGTAGACTTCGAAAGAGGTTCAGAGAGTCCGTCCAACAACCGAACTCAACATTGGGACCAATTTTCTGTCTACGACTCCCCACTTTGACCCGAAACACGAGAATGGTCAACAAACAATTCACCTCCAAAAGTTAGGTCCGTCTACGGTCCACAACTCTTCCTCGTTCCAGGGGACGAGGTCGGACCCTGTCTATGCACTCACCACCCTTTAATTAACAGTAGACGAAGTGTCAAATGAACCCTGATTGGGTTAGATCTATGCGTCTACTGTGGTAGGAATACCGTCTTTCACTTCGTCTTGATTTCTCGGAGAACTACTTTCACTTTCTCCTCTCACTTTTTCAACCGAATTTCGAGTTGTAAGTCTTTTGATACTAGTACCGTAGACCAGGGTAGTGAAGTACCCTTTATCTACCCCTTTGTCACCGTTTAAAATAAAACCCCCCGAGACATTAGTGAGGTCTACCACTGACGTCGGTACTTTAATTCTGCGAATAAGGGATCTTCCTTTCAATACTGGTTGGATCTGTCATCTCTGTAATGAAACGGTTGTTTCCAGGCAGATCAGTTCCGATACCAAAAAGGTCACCAGTACATACCTACACTCTAACCTGATATTTCTTCCGACTCTCGGTCTCTTAACTACGAAAACTTGACACCACAACCTCTTCTGAGAACTCTCAGGGGACCTGACGTACCTCTAGGTTGGCCAGGTAGGATTTCCTCTAGTCAGGACTCACAAGTGACCTTCCTGACTACAACTTCGGCTTTGAGGTTATGAAACCGGTGGACTACACTTCTCTACTGAGTAAATTTTTCTGGGACTACCACCCTTTCTAACTCCCGTCCTCCTCTTCCCCTGTTGTCTCCTACTCTAGCGACCTACCGTAGTGGTTGAGTTACCTGTACTCAAACCCATTTGAGACCCTCAACCACTATCTGTCCCTCCGGACCACACGACGTCAGGTACCCTAGTTTTTCTCAGCCTGTGCTGACTCGCTGACTTGACTTGACTTGACTTGGGTTGGATCCTGTCTGGGGACAGACCGAGCCAAGAGTCTGTCGGGATCAATTTCCCATACAGTCTCACCGTCGACGTCACCACTACCACAGTACAGATTGATTCAGTACCTGACATCAGGCACCGGGTGTCTGACATCGGGTGGTCCTAGGACACAGGTACCTTAAGAGGTCTGTTCTTATGCCTCATCCAACGGTAGAGGAGGAGGTCCCCTAGAAGGGGTTGTGTCCCTAACTTGGACCCAGAGGACGTAACGTCCACTTAAGAAATGGTTACTCGGTGGTCCCTTCAAGATGTATAAGTCTCAGATATCTTTGAGGACTGTACCAAAGTCGTTCCTGAACTACGAGAGAAAATCATATTTGTCTCTTGGGAGAAGTAGAGGTAGACACAGGGATGAAGTCCAGACGGTCATCATGACCCTCCTTACTCTAACGGGGTTTTTTTCCGACCTCTCTCACCAGTAGATCTTGTCTCCAAGGGTTGGAGACCCTAGATTAGGGACTACTAGACTCCACATCGACTACATTATTATTGTCTTTATTTCATGTCATTTAATGTAATGTCATTTAAATTACGTGCCTTTGGTAGGGGGTGAAGGGGTCAGGTACCTTTTTGACAGAAGGTGTTTTGACTAGAGACCACGGTCTTTCCAACCCCTGACGACAATGTCTTCCACCTTTTCTGGGTCTATTCAAGATTAGACCTAGTAGAGACGTACGACCTATTGCTATCCAAGTACACGGGAGTTTCGTCTCGCTGTCAGATTTAATGCGGTCAACACGCAAGTCGTCAAATATCCGATTTACCTAGGAAAACGAGACAGTATTCAAGTACGTGAACCTTCCTGGATATTACAGCCGAATTTGTACGGTATTTTGAATCTCCTTTGTTCCCAGGTCCCGCACTCCCCTTTACTCACTAACGAGGGGACCGTCCCTCTCCGGTAACATAAAGTACATACTAAACTGGTACGAAGTCCTTTCGTTAAAACCGAAATTTGCCGTGTAAAGGAAAGAAGAAATAATCCGAAGGACTCCCCAATAAAGTGGGGGTCCAGGAAAGAATGTGACTCATCATAAAGTCGACACAGCACGTTTGGGCCTCTTCAGGATGGCTCTAAAGCCCTTATGAACCTAGCAGTGATTACCAGTTGTTGGTCGGGTGACGCCAGGACTTTAGGACTCTACGTGGGAGTCTAGACACTACCTACAAATGTTGAGAGGTCTACACAGAAGTTAGTGACGTCTTTACGGACTCGTGCACCGACAACGAACACGTTGCACTCTACACGGACTGACACACAGTAATAAATAATAACAAGACCACTGTAAATGAGAAAACCTCCTGAACAACAGGACAAGATTCTTTATTAGTAAACTCATACCTAAAAAAAAGTTTTATTCATCGAATTTGGGAGGAAAGGGACTCCAAACCTCGTTCCGTCGTAGACCCTTGTATACCAATGTCGAAGGACTTTTTATTTGACAGGAAGGAATAAAACAATTCTACGTAAGAAATAGGGATCACTTTGGTTGTACTCTAATCAAGTACCTTAAAATAAAGGAACCCTGAATAGATGTACCCCTGTACCTAGAGTAATCTCGGAGATTACCCTGTGTCTGGAAGAACGTGAGCCTACAGAACACTAGAGGTGGATCGTTAAAAGTGGATCCTTGACGTATTCGAGAGCCACTATGATAGACGTAGGTCCAACAACAGTTGGAGGGATCATAAATCCAAACAAACAAACCAAAAAAAAACCGAGCGTACCCGAGAAGTCAAATGGTGCAGACGAAGAAGTCAACACCACGGACCCGAATCAACGGGGCTCCGTACACCTTAGAATCAAGGGCCTTGTCCCTAGCTTGGACGTAAGGGGTCGTAACGTTCCACCTAAGAATTGGTGACCTGGTGGTCCGTTCAGGGTCATAAATCCATAAAAGCTCATCGACAAGTCCCTGAAGAGACCCCCAGGTCCCCAATTCTGTGGTACGGAGGTGACGTCCTCCACGTCCAAACTAGGGACCAACCCCTTGATTTGAGACCGTACGGTGCCACGACGTTGGTTTTTTTTAAAAATTTGATTTATTTATTAAAATTTTTTATCAATGTTTACTCACTTTAGTTTACAAGAATAAACGAAGTCTAGCAAGTATAAAAGACGAGTATAAAGTATAAAGTAGACGAATATAACGGACCAGAAAAGTTATTAAGGAGACATTTTAGAGGTTGTTAAGACAGTCAGTTTCGTTAGGTTAACGAAAACCGAAGGAACGTCCTTACCTGAAGGGACCAACGAGTCTACCATTTGTCAGACGGACGTTTCGTCCTCTACGTCCAAGTTAGGGACCCAACCCTTCTAGGGGACCTCCTCCCGTACCGTTGGGTGAGGTCATAAGAACGGACCTCTTAGGGTAACTGACAGTCTGATGTCAGGTACCCCAGTGTTTCTCGGTCCGTACTGAATCGCTGATTGAGATTGTGAAAGGAATGACCCTAAGTTCGGAATAAGGTCCCCTTTATCTAGTCCAAAAGTTTTTCACTTTATCGAGAACTGAGGAATCAACGAGTACTTTCGTGTTAATAATGGTTGTCTTTTCCATGAAAGATTAACAGTGGTTTCTGGACAGGAGTCACAAGACACTACAGTCCTTGATTTTCAGAGGTCTACGGTTCCCTTCCCGGTCCCGACTGGAATCTGACTGTTACGTAAGAGAACCGTAGGGTACAAGACCAAATATTTCAAGTCGATAACAGAGGAGTCTCTAAGAGATTCTTTATAGAGTTCTTTTATACGATCCCTGAAGGGACCACCAGGTCACCGATTCTGAGGTGTGAGGATCACGCCCTCAAGGTGGGGGTCAGTCTCTTGATCTGAAGTGTACGGTCTCGATTCTCAAGTGTACGGTGTCGATTTTCCAGGATGTACGGTATTGATATTGGGTTGTGTCGGTTTATTTAAAAAATTTTTTATTTTCTAGATTCTCTTTAGGCCGTCCCTAGATTTCCTAGGTCCCTTCAGGACGGAACACTTTGTAAATCGGAAGTGTATTATTCCCAGAGTCATCAACTTAATCCCGACAGAGGTATCGACTACATTGTTGGGGTGGCGAGGTGGGGCCCGTCGGTACTTTCGAACAACTAGCGAAAATCCAGAGACAAACCCTCGGACAACCTCCCAGTCCGTGTACGTGTTTTCTGTGTATATTTAACCCGTGTTTCATTGATTCGTCGGTTCCGGAATCACTGGTAAAACCTCTTCGCAAGTTCCCGAATTATGTGTCACAGGATACCACAGGGACCCAGGACTGTCACTCGGTGGACGTAAGTGAAGAGGAAGTTCCCAATTTAATGAAACAAGAAGTTTTCCCAAAAAACAAAAAAAAAACAAAAGGTGAACCGTAGATATCAGAATCGTGAGTCTTCGTACGATTAGGATGACTCTCCTTGAACCTGTCTGAACTAAGGATCCGAAATTCTTTGTTTGTGACTCTCGACACACACTGATCAAATTCTGTCTGGAAACCTTTCAATTCATGTTTGATCTGGTTTCTGCTACGTTAGTACTGTCTTTCCTGAGTCACACCTGGTCTCGGTGACCGATTCCCACTGGTTCACCATTGATTAACGTTTGGGGTGAAATAGAAGACACACCAAACAACATAGATGTGTACTTACCGTTTAACATATTCCGGAAATGAATAGTGTCTCACACTAAAGTTAGTGAGGGTTCCTTAGGGAAACAACAGGTGGATGTCTGGTACCGCCCCTCTCTGGGAAAGTCCCCGACAATATTTGTCTACACCTGTGTCCGCTGATCTAAGACTACTGGTCTCGCCCTTTTAGGTCTAATCGTCGTGGATAGACGGGGTGGGAACTCACGCGTCTTGTGATCCACATGATTGTGATAAGTGTGAACGGATCTCCGTGATTTCTTGTCGTATCGTTCGTTTCTCACAAAACACCAGTCATAGACAAAATACAAGTCACTACGAAATGACAGGTCTGAAGACTTTTCTGTCGAAATTGACTTTTGTGTAGGTAGGTAGATTAGAGAAAACCTTTAGAGATAGGTTTTCTATTTACTTCAACTACTACTGTCAGCGTAAAGGTAATCGATTGGTCTCACTTCTCGATTCCCTTAATAGGTCAACCCCGTTTTCATTCTCTTCTCAATAGGAAATCTTAGGTTTTATGGGTATTGACAGAGGTGTCGGTTAAAATGGTCCAAGAACCCGTTGGAAGATTAAATGGACTTCGATCCATTTATGCCGTGGTCGAACCAAGTGGACAACAAGAGTGTATGGATACTATGAAATTTTTCAGTCCCCACCCCCTTCTCCAACAGAAAACAACGAGACCTTAATCTTCTTGAAATTCTAGGTAGGGTCAAGTAGAGGGAAAAAAGGGTTTACATAAAGATCAACCAAATAAAAATTTTATACTCTTATCGTTTTGGTACACTTCTAATACATACTTTACCTTTGAGAGTACAGAAGTAGAAATTTGTTCCTTCGTGGCTTCACAATCACATTATATAACCCAACCGGTTTTTCAATTTTTTTGAGTCTACTTTAAAGACCGGTTGGGTGATCATTGTTTTCGTGACAATCGACTTGAAACCACTGAAGAAAACTAGGGAACTTTAGACAAATAAGGGAACTTGACCTTATTAAGGACACCGACACAAACAAATAATCACTAACAAAAGTTTCGGACCTTTTCGTATCGTTTTTTTTTTTTTTTTTTGGGTTTGTTTGTTTACTNTTTTGTTTTTTTTTTTTTTTTTTTTTTTTGGGTTTGTTTGTTTACTACTTTGTTCTTATGGTAAGGAGACGGACGATAAATGTTCTGTAATTGTACTTAATTTTGAATGAGAATGTTATGTCTTAGAGTTTCGTGGTGAAGTATACAAATTTCTATAATAGTCACACTATCTTTAAATACCCCTTGACCTAATACCACAACATTTGGTTCCGAAGAAAACTGGTTCGGTACTTGAACACAAGGACTTATTTTGTTTTAAAAGTTTTCTGTCCTGCCTCGGTGTATAACTAAATTTCACCCCGATTCCTATCCCTACATATTTGACTTCCTTTTTAGACGGTGGTGATGTTTCTGGAAAGTTGGTCCGACTGGGTAAGTACCGGTGTACCGCCCATCGGGGTCCTTACTCCATGTCTTACGTTGTCACCCCTGAAGACCAGTGGAAGAGGGAAAGTGGGGTAGGGTAGGACCGATCGAGACGACCCGAAGACTCGGAAACTGAAACTGGAGAAGAGACCGAGGGACTCTGACCGGACCGGGAGCCCCGAGAGATCTTGGACGAACGTCGAGAGAGACGAAGTTAAAAGAGATCAGAGAAGCCCATTAGTGGAGGAGTGAGTTATGAGCCGAGGTCTGGGGTTCAAGTCGAAATAGGAGACAAGTCTTGGAACTCGTCTGACTGAGGTCTAGGGGGTTCCCCACTGATCTACTACACTCAACTGTCACCCGTGGACTATAATTCGACGGACGCGAGGGGTCCGACGGGAAGGACACTACCCTGGTGTCAGTAGACTCCCCCATAGGTAGGTTTGGGGTAAAGTTTTCACGAAAAGGAACACTACAGAGGTCCCTGGATTTCATACTTTTTCGAGTCTGTGTCTTTCTACAGATCTTTAGAATCTTTCCACACACAATCCTGGAAGGACCACCAGGTGACCATTTCTTAGGTGGAACGTTACGTCCCCTGTGCCCAAGCTGGGGACCAGGTCCTTCTAGGGTGTACTCCTCCTCGTCTTTCGGGTGCTTGGTGTTAATGCCTCGGGACGTGTGGGATGTCGTACGCGAGACGTCGTTCTCCTCGGTGGCGTTACTCTTCGGGTCCGTAGCGTTGATCTCTTATCGGGCTCACGGCGTTGTTTCTGGTCCGCGTCGGTTATTTATTCCCTGTAAATTTTTTTTTCTTTTCTTTCCTTATACAATCCGTCCCAAGAGGTCTCTTTGTCTTAGTTGTCCTACGTATCCTTAACGAAATACACCACCACCTCCGACTCTTCGGGGTTCTGGAGACCAACCGCTCGACCTCTGGGTCCTATCGCCTACCCAACAGTCAGTGAGTTAACACAGGCTGAGAAACATTGAAGTACCTGCCATTGGGAGGTCCGAGGAGATAGGTACCCTAAGAGGTCCGTTCTTATGACCTCACCCAACAGTAAAGGAAGGGGTTTCCTAGAAGGGCTGGGTCCCTAGTTTCGACCCAGAGCCGTAATACCCGTCTAAGACGTGGGAGACGCGATGGTCCCTTCGAGTACACCTACCCAATCAGACTTAGAATTCCGGATTTTTGGTCCTCTTGGTTGCCACATTCAAAAGGCAGACTTTCAGTCACCTGAGCTCTGGGTTATTTTCGTCACAAAGTCGAGTTCAGACTTCCGTCCTCCTCTGGTTACAGGGTCAAATTCCGTCAGTCTGTCTTCCTGGACAACTGTCCTCCCAGTCGGAAAGACGAGACCAGTCAGAAGTTTCCTGACTCACTCCAGGTGGGTGTCATCTCCCGGTAGAAGAAATCAATCTAAATTTAGAATTAGGGTAGGTCTTTGGGGAGGGTCTGTGTACGTCTTATCACGAACTGGTTATAGACCCGCGCCAGTTCAACTGTTCATTTCGATTGGTAACGTCCCTTACTGCAGTCGTCAAGCTCCCTCCCTTCTCTGACGCCCAGTAGACTCCCGAAATTTACGACCAGGGACCACTGAGTCTTCCATTTCTCAGACGGACGGGAGGTATATGTGTATGTCGACAGACCAGGGGTGGCACCCGACTAATAGTCTTAGAGCCACCACACCTCGGACTGTAAAAAAAAAAAAAATTCAAAAGGTCTACTCAGACTACACACCAGTCTTGACACTTCGGGACCTGATCTTTCTTCCTTATAAGATGTACGTCTGTTTATAAAGTCCAAGATTTTTCTCCGAGTAAGTGGGGGTTTTACGTTTGTAAGAACATTTCTCACGGGTACTCAACGATCTGAATACTAAGACATCTCTAAATAAACGAAGACCTTAGATAATGTGGTACCCGTACGAACTATATCGTTATGACCTAATACAATCGGAACGTCTTAGAGTGATTAAACTAGGATAACCATAAATAATTAATGGAAGATATTCGTATCCTTTTGATACTGTTCGAAAATCTGTCACATAATTTTTCGTCGCTATCGTGAAGCGACTGTTTCCAGGTATATCAGTTTCGATACCAAAAGGGTCTTCAGTCATGTCTACACTCGTAACCTGGTATTTCTTCCAACTCTCGGCTTCTTAACTACGAAAACTTAACACCACCATCTCTTCTGAGAACGCTCAGGGAACCTGACGTTCCTCTAGTTTAGTCAGTTAGGATTTCCTGTAGTTGGGACTCATAAGTAACCTTCCTGACTACGACTTCGACTTCAAGGTTATGAACCGGTGGACTACGTTTCTCAGTTGAATAACCTTTTCTGGGACTACGACCCTTGCTAACTCCCGTCCTCCTCTTCCTCCACCGTCTCCTACTCTACCAATCTATCGTAGTGGTTGAGTTACCTGTACTTAAACTCGTTTGAGGCCCTCTGTCACCTTCCGTCTCCTCGGACCGTGCGACGTCAGGTACCCCAGTATTTCTCAACCTGTGTTGACATGTTGTTTCATATCCTGAGGAAGTACAAATACGTTAAATATGTGTATTGTATAGACTTGTCCAAAGTGGATTGTAGGAACCTCTTCTCTTACCGATGGGTAAGGTCATCAGACCGGACCTCTTAAAGTACCTGACATATCAAGTACGTCAGTGTTTCTCGACCTGTGCTGACTCACTGAAAGTGAAAAAAAGGGAACGTCGATTGTACCCTAAATGATTCGTATTCACATGTTTTCTTCGTTCTTTCTAGTAGAGGTACGGTCACTCGAGCTTTCGACTGACACCACCCTCTTTTCACACCCGTTTTGACCGGAGTTTAAGACCGAGACGATTGATGATCGACACACTAGACCTTGTTCAATGAATTAAAGAGACTTGGAGTCTAGAGTGGAGCCATTCAGCCCCAATTATTATAGGAGGGACACCGCAATAAGACTCCTAATTCACTTTACTACGTATTTCACGGTTCGTGCACCATCCGTGAAAAGAAGAATGTATTTAGGATCTTTGTTTACAAAGGACGTCCACCAAACCACGAGAAGACCAAACAATTCATTACGGCGTACAAGTATTTTATGACTCGGACCTTTTTGGTTCGACTATTTTTAATTTGGAATCCTGAAGACGAACGTCCTTCTACTTCACCTGTGTGAGGAGGGGTAGAGAGGACAATTCATATTGATTTTGGGACCTACAATCTAAATTTTGTTTGAATTCTTCTGAGACTTTCCGCCTCTTGTCTTCTGTCTGGTCGATCCTGAGAGTCCTGGGTGTCTTGTTGTAACACCTCTCGGCAAGAATAAAAACAAAGTCCGTGGGGTACGAATCACAACTTCGTTCGTTGGACCGTTATGGTTTCCCGTGTCTACTTTTTCCACGGGGGTTGTTCTCGGACGAGAGGGTTCCTTTCCCCATCGGATCGTTCTGTCGTCTGTAAATTTATTATTTTCGACGCGGGGTCGGTTTTTTAGACCACCGGGGGTATAGATGGGTACGGTCGTTTCGGGACCAACCCTCGGATCTGAAGATGGGTCAGTCCAGAGGGTTCTGGAGTGACCCCACCACAGTGTTGTACTGGTGACCTCTCAGTCCTGACAGTGGTGATAGCTCACTATTCCTCCGGTGGAGGGAACACCATAGTCTCCTTTGGTGGATGTACTTTTCGTCCTTATAGGTGGGGTCGGGTCGTGACTCCGAATCATTAGTCGATACTGAAGGGACCACCGAGTCTGCCATTTCTTAGACAGACGTTGACCTTCTGGGTCCAAGTTAGGGACCCGACCCTTATAGGGGACCTCTTCCTTTACCGTTGGGTGAAGTCATAAGAACGGACCTCTTAAGGTGTCTATCTCCTCAGACCACCCGATGTATGTGAGGTACCCTAGTATTTACCAGTCTGTGTTGACTTACTGATTGTGATGATGATACTCTTATTACTTGTTCTATGGTGGGGAGTTCACAGTTATCTCCGACTCACCCCCTGGACTTTATGATGAGTGGTTCTTTTTCCTTACTTCATAACTATGTGCGTTGTTAAAAAAAAGGACTTAACTTCATGTTAATCAAATGTTACAAAGTCCATTTGTCGTTTCACTAAATCGATGTGTGTGTGTGCAAAAGAAAAAGTCTAAGAAAAGGTAATATCCAATAATATTCTATCACTTATCGTCAGTTTCTACCTCTTCGAGATATGTCAGTTGTTTTTGTTCTGGTCCTCGACTGACACCGAGTCTAGTACTGGAGGAATAACGGTTTAAGTCTGAATTTAACTTCTTTCATCCCTTTTGGTGATCTGGTAAGTCCATACTGGATTCAGTTTAGGGAATACTAATATGTCATCTTCACTCTTTATCTAAATTCCCTGATCTAGACTATCTGTCTCACGGACTACTTGACACCTGCCTCCAAGTGCTGCAACGTATCCTCTGTCCCTCGTTCTGGTAGGGGTACCTGTTCTTTACGTTCTTTCGTTTTGCCGACAGACTCCTCCGGAATGTTTATCGACACTTTTCTTCTCTCCGCTTTTCGTTTCCTTTCTATAAGGGTAAACTTACGTCTCAAGGTTTCTTATGGTTCCTCTCAATTCTTTCGGAAGGAGTCACTAGTTACGTTTCTTTATCTCCTTTTGTTGTCTTACCCTTTCTGATCTCTAGAACAGTTCTTTTAATCTCTATGGTTCCCTTGTAGAGTACGTTTCTACCCAAGCTATTTCCTGTCTTTACCAGACCTGGATTGTCTTCGTCTTCTATAGTTCTTCTCCACCGTTCTTATGCGCCTTCTTGACATGTTTGACATGTTTTTTCTCGAAGTGTTTGGTCTATTAGTGCTACCACACTGGTGAGTGGATCTCGGTCTGTAGGACCTTACACTTCAGTTCACCCGGAATCCTTCGTAGTGATACTTGTTTCGATCACCTCCACTACCTTAAGGTCAACTCGATAAAGTTTAGGACCTTCTACTACTACACTTTCACGACGTGAGTTATACGGTCGTTTAAACCTTTTGAGTCGTCACCGGTGTCCTGACCTTTTGCAGTCAAAAGTAAGGTTAGGGTTTCTTTCCGTTACGGTTTCTTACCACTTTCATGGTGTGTTAACGTGAGTAGAGTGTACGATCATTTCATTACGAGTTTTAAGAGGTTCGGTCCGAAGTCATTATGCACTTAGCACTTGAAGGACTACAAGTTCGACCAAAATCTTTTCCGTCTCCTTGGTCTCTAGTTTAACGGTTGTAGACGACCTAGTACCTTTTTCGTTCTCTCAAGGTCTTTTTGTAGATAAAGACGAAATAACTGACACGGTTTCGGAAACTGACACATCTAGTGTTATTTGACACCTTTTAAGACTTTCTCTACCCTTATGGTCTGGTGGACTGGACGGAGAACTCTTTGGGTATACGTCCAGTCCTTCGTTGTCAATCTTGGCCTGTACCTTGTTATCTGACCAAGGTTTATCCTTTTCCTCATGCAGTTCCGACATATAACAGTGGGACGAATGAATTGAATATACGTCTCATGTAGTACTCTTTGCGACCCGACCTTCATCGTGTTCGACCTTAGTTCTAACGGCTCTCTTTATAGTTATTGGAGCCTATACGTCTACTATGGTGGGAATACCGTCTTTCACTCCTCCTTGATTTTTGGGAGAACTACTTTCACTTTCTCCTCTCACTTTTTCAATCGAATTTCTAGTTGTAAGTCTTTTGCTTCTAGTACCGTAGACCAGGGTAGTGAAGTACCGTATATCTACCCCTTTGTCACCTTTATCACAGTCTGAAATAAAAACCCCCGAGATTTTAGTGACGTCTACCACTGACGTCAGTACTTTAATTTTCTGCGAATGAGGAACCTTCCTTTCAATACTGGTTGGATCTATCGTATAATTTTCGTCTCTATAATGAAACGGTTGTTTCCAGGCAGATCAGTTCCGATACCAAAAAGGTCGCCAGTACATACCTACACTCTCAACCTGACACTTCTTTCGACTCACGGCTTCTTAACTACGAAAACATGACACCACAACCTCTTCTGAGATCTCTCAGGGAACCTGACGTTCCTCCAGGTTGGACAANTGTTTCCAGGCAGATCAGTTCCGATACCAAAAAGGTCGCCAGTACATACCTACACTCTCAACCTGACACTTCTTTCGACTCACGGCTTCTTAACTACGAAAACATGACACCACAACCTCTTCTGAGAACTCTCAGGGAACCTGACGTTCCTCCAGGTTGGACAAGTAAGATTTCCTCTAGTCAGGACCCACAAGTGACCTTTCTGACTATGATTTAACTTTAAGGTTATGAAACCGGTGGACTACGTTTCTCAACTGAGCAACCTTTTCTGGGACTACGACCCTTCCTAACCCCCCGTCCTCCTCTTCCCCTGCTGTCTCCTACTCTGCCGACCTACCGTAGTGGTTGAACTACGTGTACTCAGACCCACTTGACGTCCTCAACCACTACCAGTCCCTCCGGACCGCACGACGCTAAGTACCGCAGCGTTTTTCGACCTGTGTTGACTCGCTGACTTGACTTGACTTGACTTGACTACGATATATCATCCAGGAACAACCAATAGATAAAATATATATCATCACACATAAACGATTAGGGTTTAGGAGGACGGGATCGGAAAAGGGGAAAAATCTTCGCAACTAAACTAGCGTAGTCCGGAACCAACGCAGTACACCCAGAAAGGAACGTCACGTACCTGACAGATCAACACCGG
Organism: Capra ibex; assembly: GCA_006410555.1. Taxonomy (NCBI): domain Eukaryota; kingdom Metazoa; phylum Chordata; class Mammalia; order Artiodactyla; family Bovidae; genus Capra; species Capra ibex. The sequence continues at coordinate 33,778,502 of SJYO01013871.1, forward strand.
GTGTCCGAGACCTGTGTCCCCGAGTCATCAACGTTACGCACTCGAATCAACGGAGTACCGTACACCCTAGAATCAAGGGGTTGGTCCCTGACTTGGACGTAGGGACGTGACCTTCCGTCTAAGAATTGGTGGTCTTTAGGTTCCTTCAGGGATCTAAAAGATAGAAGTCAGTGACGGAGGAAAAGGGTATAACAACACTATCAGACAAGAGGACCTAGATCCCTGCTCTACTTGGAATTAGGAGTGTTTCGATTGAGGTAGGACCTACCTTACGGTGAGAGGTCTGGGTTTCAATCCGAGTTAAGGACTGGTAGGACCGAGGTCTGGAGACGTCGTAGGTAAGTACGATGTGTTTTTGTACGAGAATAAAAACACCGATTACCTTAAGGTTACTAGACAAGTTGAAAAAATATGATTAGGAACATAGGGGATGTTCTCTATGGATGAGTTTACCGAGTAAACATTTTCAACGGAAAGAACAGGACAGACATGGGACCCGACAAAATAGAGTACTGGAGAAACTTTAAACTTCCATAAACCTAAATTTGAAGATCTTCTAAGGTGTTCCGTGACCGTTCGTCCAATACACACTGGTGTCTTTTCCTTGACCGAGAAGTCTTTGATTCTTTGTACCTTATTTATCTCAAAAAGACCGATGTGCACGTTATTGTACCTCTAAATAAGTCAACGGACAGTGTCACTGTATACTTGGATTAATGTAACATTAAGTACAGACAGAAAGAAGTCGATGAGACCACAACTCATACAATCCGAATATCATTCGACCTTACTTCTTTTTATTTACTCTTTACTATCAGTTTTCGTGACCAAGGACCAGTCCGATGACTTAAAGTGACGGGAGTTTACTCAATAGTTGTTCGATCTACACCCACTTCATAAATATCCCACCTCTCTCCTGTAAATTTCGAAAAAGACCTAAGAGATCAAGAATCCAAAAGGAAAAGAATTTCCTTTTGTATTTCTAGATTGTCTAGTTTTAAGCTTGGACTATACAATGTCCACACCTGGGTGTTTTTTAAGTTAAACACTTACCAAAGGAGTTTTTTGGTTCTCGACTACCTTTGATCGTTTCCGGTCGGTCCTTTTACCTCACTCCACGAATAGTGAGTGACCAATATCTTCCACCGACTTTGTACTTTGTCCTCACCCCAAATCCCCTAATAGACTACACCTCCTTTCTTTCTTTTCTTTCTATTTGGGTGAGTCTCCGACTTTCCTCTCATTTACCTCTCACTGACGGTACTATAAACGTCCAATAACCAGAGAGTTTGACGAAGGAGTTGTGAAACTAATTTGCAGAGCAATGATACAGGATCTCTTTAGGGTGGTGAGTGACGGTACAGAGGACACGGAAGAAACACCATCCCTACACGAGAATTACTCGTCCCTCCATCGTTCCGAAAGCCTGAGGAGTGGCGGACCGAAACGGAGGAAGGTGACGTCCCTGTGACAAGTACCTGAGAGAAAAGATAACCACCCCCAACCCCAAACCCAGTACCCTTTTGTAGTCGAGATCCCTTCCAGTTTGAGACTATCCAGAGACATGAATTTCAAAAAATTTGATTATTATTGTAATTTCAAGCCTCTTCCGTTACCGTGGGGTGAGGTCATGAGAACGGACCTTTTAGGGCACCTGTCTCCTCGGACCATCCGACGTCAGGTACCCCAGCGAGTCTCAACCTGTGCTGACTCACTGAAGTGAAAGGGAAAAGTGAAAGTACGTAACCTCTTCCTTTACCGTTGGGTGAGGTCACAAGAACGGACCTCTTAGGGTCCCTGCCTCCTCGGACCACCCGACGGCAGACACCCCAGCGTGTCTCAGCCTGTGCTGACTTCACTGAATCGTCGTCGTCGTAATTTCAATCTTGTGGACAGAGTGGGATTTATTGAAAATTTTTTTTGAGAATAAATAAAAACCGACACGACCCAGAGACGACAACGAGCCCGATAAAAGATCAACGTCACGTGTCCGAAGAGAACCACCACTGAAGAAAACAACGTCTCGTGTCCGAGATCCCGAGCGTCCGAAGTCATCAACGTCGTCCGCCTAAATCAACGAGGCTCCGTACATCCTAAAAGGGTTTAGTCCCTGACTTGGATACAGGGGACTAACCGTCCGCCTGAGAGATGATGACTCGGTGGTCTCTTCGGGGTGATTTAAAAAAATTTTTTAATAAATAAGTCGACATGACCCAGAACCGTCACTTTCTCAGTAAAGGATCCGTCCAACTATTCTTCAGATCCCCAGGGGTTCCTCTCTTCCCAGACCTTAAGAGTTCCTCCTTCTTTCCTCTTTGAAAAAAAGGAGATGTAAGGGATTCTAATATATTGTTATTACATAGGACGGACTCCTGTCAGAGACCTAATTTGGAAGACCGATTAAGACAATAGAATTTTACATTTAATACCCTCAATCCAGACCACTCCAGAAATGTTGGAGGTCTGCAAGAAACCTGAGTAACCTCTCATATATTGAGGTAACGATTGTGATCGTTCCCCCATAAGAAAGATGGGAGAAGACTACAGATACAGTCTTCGGGAGAGATAGAGAAAATATGAAATTATTTTGAAATAATGTGTTTTCGAGCCTCACTAGTTCGGAGCAGAGACCGGGACCTAACTTAAGAAGAGGAGGTCTCCGGTTCCTAGGGCCGTAGAAACGCACCAAGTTGTTGTTGGAAAGTCATCCTCGTGTTTCCTAGAATCGACGTCGTACGTTTGAGTATCAACGTTGTATACTCTAGATCAAAGGATTGATCCCTAACTTGGTCCCGGAGACGTGACCTTCGTGTCTAAGATTCGGTGACCTGGTGGTCCCTTCGCACCCTTCATAAAGAATTACAACGAAGTTCAACTTGGTTTGAGTTAAATAAAGGATCAGAGAGACACGGTAAATATCTGCATATACTCTATAAGGAAACACGATTCAGTGAAGTCAGTGCAGGCTGAGAAACACTGGGGTACTTGACCTCGGGTAATCCGAGGAGGCAGGCACCCTAAAGGGTCCCTTCTTATGACCTCACCCAACGGTAAAGGAAGAGGTCCCCTAGAAGAGTTAGGTCCTTGACCTGGATGTAGAGAATTCAGTGGACGTAACCGTCCGTCCAAGAAATAGTGAACACGGTGAACCCTTCGGGTATACTCTATGACCTAGATGGGTTTATAAGTGACTATATCCAAGTTTGAGACTAAGGTTTGAGGACGGGAACAGGAAGAGAGGTAGTCGGACCGAGGGGAAGGGACCACGTACTGGTGTATACTCGGTACAAGGCTCCCGGTAACAGTCTCACAGATAGTTCACTCCACTCATCTCGGAACGGGATGGCAAGTCGGTCCCCCTCCACTACCATCCTGCACCTACACCATCGTCACGACTTTACCACCTCGGTCTAAGTAATGATACTCGGAGTCTTCGTGCTAATTGTCCCCTCTCTAAAGTAAGGATTCCGGACAACGACAGTCGTTCAAGGTTCTTTGTGACCAAGTAACGATATCGTTGACTAAAGTGTACGTAGTCGTCTTTAGCATTGTCGTAATCAAGAAGGACCTCTGTTCGACTTTGACAGATGTTAATCACAAGAGATTTCTACGACCACGACGGGAACAGAAAAACGGAAAGAGATTGGTGAGACCCAATAAGTTACAAGACTCTGGAGGGTAAAAGGTGGTACTTTTACTACAACGACGGGATCTGTTGGTCCAGAATACACACGTCGAGACTCGGTAGATTTGAGTTCCTTTGACCCCACCTCCACACCCCTAGTCTCTCCCCCTTTAGTGTCACGAATAAATTTTTTTTTTTGAAAAATAAAATATAGTTTCATATCGACCGATTGTTACAACACTATCAAAGTCCACCTGTCGTTTCTCTGAACCAGAATGTATATGTACCTAAGTAAGAGGGGTTTGAGGGGAGGGTAGGTCAGACGGTATATTGTAACTCATCACAAGGGACACGAGGAGTCCTCCGGGAATAACCAGTAGGCAAAATAAAAAAATAAAAAATAAAATAAAAAAAACCAGTAGGTAAAATTTATATCGTTACACATGTGTCAGTTAGGGTTTGAGGGATAGAGAAGGGAGATCAGAAGGGGATGATCATTGGAATTCAAGTACGAGACTCAGACACAAAGTATTTATTCAAGTAGACATAGTAAAGAAAAATCTAAGACGTATATTCCCTACAGTGTACTATAAAGAGGAAGACAGAATGAAGTGAGTTTAAATACGGGGAGAGGAACCCAGATGTCCCACAGAGACACTTTTGAATTGGTAGTCTTATACCGTCGTTCCTTTGACGGACGATACGGTTAAAGGTCCGATTTGGAATTCTCTCATAGTCGAAGGTGAGAGACTGTGAATTTTCTGAACAAAACCTCGGGACTCGGTCATATAATCTTCAGACTGAGGAGACTCCGGCGGTAAGACACTCCTTCAAGTTCGACGAGGGGTTCCCTCCAGTATACTCCTCTCTCGCGTTAAGAACCAGTAAGGGTAGTGGGGTCGACTCTAGGGTCCTACCACCGTACCTCCCCTGGATATGGACGACAGACCAGATTTAAGGACTGAGTGTCCTAGTCTTTATATACTTCCTATTAATTCAGTGCTTCAAACTCTCGCCAAACAAAGCGTCCTTATCTATTGATTTTTCAGTAGATTTGTACTTTGTTATACACTACTGGTAAATGCTTTTCACACACAGTGCTTTCACTTTAAAGTCGGGGTCTCAACGAAGTGAGAGTCTTGCCCTTTTGTCAAAGGCTACCGATCGGCGGTCATCCACAGACTCTTTAATACCGTTTGACCTCACTAAGGAGTCATAAAGGTTCTTATGGCTGTTCCCCCTTTCGAAGTAATTCAAAACAGTTCGTTGTTTTAGATGTATCCGAATTAGAGAAAACGTCTTTATGTTGTCTTTCTCTTTTTCAGATTTTTAGACATTTCTCAGGAGTCTTTCAAAACCCCACTTCTCCACAAGACTTAGGGGCGGGGGTAGTGATAGAGGGTCGTCTCAAATTTGAAGAGTAAACTACTATTGAATTTCTCACACATTCATGACAGGGTACGGAAGTTTTAGTACATGGTGGTGTCTGTTTAATGAAGATCTTGTATAAACCGTTTGCTAGCACGTTGAGGGGTTCTCCACTGATTTTTTCTAAGTTTATACAATTTGAGTAAACATAACTTACATAAAAATTAAAAGACACAGAAAACTACAAAACTATAGAATTTAGAAAGGTCGACCTCTTCCTGATGGGGGAGATCCTCGGTCTGTTAGGTATCTCTACCGTCTCCTGGATCGGACTTCGTCCAGAAACTGTTCGTTTACTTAGGTCTCGGTGTCGAGGAACCAGACCAGACAGGTGGGGCCCTCCGTTATAAGAAGAAGACATCAGTAGGGTCCGGTCCAAGATGTGTTGACTCTTGTGGGATATCAGGTTTCGGGAAGTTTTTAATAAATTGATCGATTACGATCCCCTCTTCCGTTACCGTTGGGTGAGGTCATGAGAACGGACCTTTTAGGGTACCTGTCTCCTCGGACCATCCGACGTCAAGTACCCCAACGATTCTCAGCCTGTGTTGACTCGTTGAAGTGAAAATTGAAAAGTGAAAGTACGTAACCTCTTCCTTTACCGTTGGGTGAGGTCACAAGAACGGACCTCTTAGGGTCCCTACCCCCTCAGACCACCCGATGGCAGAGACCCCAGCACGTCTCAGCCTGTACTGACTTCGCTGAATCGTCCTCGTCGTCGTCGTCGTCGTCCCTTGCTCTAGGGTGTGCGTACGACTTTGATTCTTCAGGCGAACGGTGTTACTAGGACACTCGACGTTGTGTCAGGGTGGAGTCGGTTTTATTTATCTGTTTACAATTTGTTGCCGAGTCCACCATTCCTTAGACGGACGTTACACCTTCTGAACCCAAGCTTGGGACCCAATCGTTCTAGGGGACCTCTTCCCTTTCCGATGGGTGAGGTCATAAGACCGGACCTCTTAAGGTACCTGACATATCAGGTACCCTAGGGTTTCTCAGCTGTGTTGACTCACTGAAAGTGAAAGTGAATAATTTGTTGTTGCTGTTGTTTTTGATCGATTAGGATTTGATCGATTAGGTTTTGCTGTTGCTGTTGTTTTGCTGTTGCTGCTGTTGTTTTTGATCGATTAGGTAAATGGGACAGGACGGAACGGAGAGGGACCCTTTGGGGTCCTTTCCACTACCGGAATAAAATGGTATCGTGTCTGTAAGAATTTCGTAGTAAGTTTCCCAATGCCCTAGTTTCTGTGTCGACTTCAGTTCACATCGAGTACCCTGAACCCCACCCACTCCCGGTACCCTAATGCCTCTCCCAGAAGAGACGACGGTCTGGAGTGCTGTGGAACTGACCACGTAGTCACAGAATTGCGGACCAGAGCCTCCCGTCTACCAGTCGTACAGAGTATCACCAGTCCTTTGGTTAGGTCTTTGGGACGTGGTACTTCCCTCTTATTCAGTACAATTATAGAGGAAGGTTTACCCTCTCTTCCACTCTCCCTCCTCTTCTCTCCTTTGAATCAACACCAAATCAGTGATTCAACACAGACTAAGACGCTGGACTACCTGACATCGTACGGTCCGAGGGGACATGAAGTGATAGAGAACCTCAAACGAGTCTGAGTACAAGTAACTCGACTACTACGGTAGGTTGGTAAAGTAGGAGACAGTGGGGAAAGGGGACGTCGGAAGGTAGAAAGGGTCGTAGTCCCAGAAAAGGTTCCTCAGCTGGGTCCCTAACTTGAGTGCAGAGGACACAGAGGAAGTAACCGTCTGGTTAAGAAATGTTGGACCCTTCGGGTTTTGAGTCAACGAAATAAAGTTTTAAGTCAAGGGGAACCCTGAAGAGACCACTAGGTCACCACTTCTGAAAAGGGAAGGTCACGTTCTCTACGTCGAAGTTAGGGACCAACCTCTTGATTCTAGGGTGTACGACACACCTCGTCGGTTTTTGTTTGTTTTAAGTCAAAGAGAACATTAGATTGTCCTTTTTTACAATGTCTGGAAATATTCGTGACTGAAGTTAAGTGAGAAAATTCATTTTATAAATTTAACGACGCGTGTCTCGAAATTTAACGTGTCCCGATACATACAAGACTTTTTGCTTCGTACAGAAACTACGACTCAATATTTTCGGTGCATAATTCCATTATTTGTATGTGAAATTGCCTTTGTATTCTATGTTAGCTTGGACGAGTGGACCACTATACTTGATTTATACACAATAATTATCGGGGGTACAATTGTCTCCCGTCTACTGCTTTTTACGTCTTTCCATACTGAGTGAAGATGGAACTTCCCCAAACGATAAGAGACCATAGTCGTCTTTTCGTCTAAAGCATAAAAGATTTGAAGGTTTGTTCCATGGAATTAAAAAGACTCTTTCCGATGTCCCTTTCGCTTTATTAAGTCCAGAAAATAGGAAAAGGCCTAGGAGACGGAAGTGGTAACGAGTAGAGGACGACCGTCCACCTACTTCGTCCTCCGTTTGTACTTCGGATGCTTCCTTACGTCCTCCTTAGACCTCCACATTAATTTTCTTAATATACAGACGGAAAAACGTGGAAATTAAATCCTTCAGTCATCGAATTTAGTGGATGAGGTGTCATCCTCATTCCGGGTCGACAGTGGTGTAAATCTTCCTGAGACGGTGGGTCTGTCTGTGACTCGCCGTGAAAGAAGTGAATTTTGAGACTTCACTAATGGCGTTAGCGGCCGACTACCATCAAAATAGGTCTGTAAGAGCGGTAATCCTAGAAAGATAGTCGAAGAAGTTTCTTTGAGGTTCGACGTAAGTTCGTAAAAATGTTTCGTGGTCGAGTACAGGATCTACTCCCCAGTCCTTTCCCAAGAACGTAAACCTAGTACAGTCGATCTGACCCCAATTTTCGAGAGTAAGTAGTACAGTTTAGAACCTGTAGTTCGACATTCTGTCCGGAAAGACCAGTGAAATCTGTTTACTGACCACCAACTCGACGACCTGACACCGGAGGGAGGGTCCTACCAAAGCGATCAGGACGTCTACTGGACCTTTGGTCGTCGTCGGACTTGTACCGATTCCGGTAAGACTAGCGATACACACAAGTTGGGCCAGTTCACTCGTCCAGCGGTCCGAACCACCGGAAAGAACGGTCCGGTGACCGAAAACACATCCGTCATCTGTTTGGGTACCCTTATGGTTACTAAAACACATTATGATACAATGATATGTATTTCGAGACGATAAAAGGTCATTGTCAATCCATCGATTAAACCCCGTCAAAACAAAAATTTTTACCTTCTGTACATTAAATCGTTACCGTTGGGGTAGGGGGGGGGGAACAAAAAAACCCGACGGGACCCAGAAACAACACCACGTGGCCGAAGAGAACAATGTCTCGTGTCCGAGAAATCGTGTGTCCGAGTTATCAACACCGAGTCCCCGAATCAACAGGATACCGTACACCCTAGATACAAGGGATTGGTCCCTAACTTGGTTACAGGGGACGTAACTTTCCACCTAAGAATTGGTGACCTGATAGTTCCTTTAGGGATAAGGGAATAAAGACGACCGATGAAGGTCGTTGTCTCGAGCTACTACAAGAGAAAGAGACCTATAGGTCGAGTTAAAGAAATAGGAGTAGGACGGGGATTGAGTATCTTTAAGTCCAACAAATCAGCGAATCAGTACAGACTAAGAAATGCTAGGGTACCTGACGTCGTACGGTCCGAAGGGACGGGAAGGGATAGAAGACCTTAAACGTGTTTGAGTACAGGTAGGATGACTGACTAACTGGATACATGCATAAAGTACAACTGATAAAAAATTATAAATAAATAAATCGACGTAGTCCAGAATCATCTCAGTAAACCCGAGGTCGTCAAGGTCGTGTGGTCGAATCAAGAGGCCGGTCTCTAACTTGGGTTCAGGAGACGTAACGTTCCGTCTAAGAATTGGTGACCTGTTGTTTCCTTCAGGGAACTGACTTATGAACGATGTCCATTGTGGTATGCAATATTTAACCTCTTTGTGTTTACGAGTTCTATTCCAAAGTTGGTTACTATTTATAAATTCCATTTTTATACTTGTGAGGGGGATAGAAAAGGTTTATATGAGGGAGGGTAACATGAGGCCCTTACACAACGTCTACCCAGATAGAAATAAAAGATATCGAAACTTTTACGTATCCCTGAAGGGACCACCAGGTCACCAATTCTTGGACGGAACGTTACGGTCCTGTGTCCAAACGAGTGACCAACCCCTTGATTCTAGGGTGTATGGTGTCTCGTTGATTCGGATGTGCGGCGTTGATCTCTAAGGTATACGACGTTGTTTTCTAGGGCGTACTACGTCGATTCTAGACTGCGTCTGTTACCGTGGGGTGAGATCGTGAGAACGGACCTTTCACGGTACCTGTCTCTTCGGACCATCCGATGTCAGGTACCCCAGAGCTTCTCAGTCTGTGGTGACTTACTGAAGTGAAAGTAAAGTGAAAGTACGTAACCTCTTCCTTTACCGTTGGGTGAGGTCACAAGAACGGACCTCTTAGGGTCCCTGTCTCCTCGGACCACCCGACGAGAGATACCCCAGAGTGTCTCAACGTGTACTGACGTCACTGAATATATACAATATAAAGTTCGTATATGTGTACCCTCCCAACCCCACATACACATAGGTATGTGTTAAATCTATGCCATGAGTACTTCAATTTTCCTCTTTAATGACTTTTAATATGATTTGCAAGAAAATTTTAAGGGTGAGACTAGAAAAACAAATATGTGTAAAAGGTCTCAAACGTCTTCCTTCTGTGGTGACCTAAGTGTCGGTCGGTCGGGTCTCCGAAAACAAGACATTTATAAGAAAAGTGAGGTAAGTAAGTTTTTTATAAAGAACCTAAATCTGGTAGAAGGTCCGTGACACGATTGGTCCTCATGTTTTGACTTTTACACGGGAATGGGAAGTCAGGTCTGACGACGACGACGAATCAACGAAGTCAGCACAGACTGAGACACGCTAGGATACCTGACGTCGGGCGGTCCGAGGAGACAGGTGCCTTAAGAGGTCCGTTCTTATGACCTCACCCAACGGTACGGGAGGAGGTCCCGTAGAAGGGTTGGGTTCTTAATTTGGGTCCAGAGTACGTAACGTCCGTCTAAAAAAAAATGGTGACTCGGTGGTCCCTTCGGGTGGTCAGGTCTGATGTGTCCTAATTTTACTTATATAGTTGATAAAAAGGTTTATTTTAAGAATGAAAAATTCTTTTATTGGAGTTATTGGGAAAACTAACATATAAAAATTTTAATGTATTGTTGGTTCACAATATTACTATCGACTCTTCCACACTGTCTCCTACTCTACCAACCTACCATAGTGACTGAGTTACCTGTACTCAAACTCGTTTGAGTCCCTCTATCACCTCCTGTCCCTTCGGACCACACGATGAAGGACAACAACAACTTGTTGTTGTTACTGGTTCACAATATTACTATCAACAAGTTTACAACCGGGGCGTCCATTGTTCTGTCCCACTAAGTCCTGGTCACCCACAGAAGGGTCTTCTCGAAACTCACTGAAAGAGTCCTTTGAACTCTATGACCCGTCGACAGTGTAGCGTTTGTACGAGTGACCGACCGGACTGCCATTCCCACCAAACCCCCGTGACACAAAAAGGAAACAAATATTGACTCCAGCCAAATCAGTCTAGTCCAGCTGCACGCGGGACCAAGTCCCCACCACCTTCTTCCCGGGACCTCTACCACTACACCCAACTCTCCGACTCCTGAAGTAAGCTACAGTTCGAAACTGCAGTAGAAAAGGGAGAATGCCATGGACTTCTGTCGGAGAGCGAGGAAAGGAGGCTAACCCTTCCCTTTTCTTTCACTCAAATCTTACACGATATCGACCCGAAAATACCGACGGGGATTTGAGGCAAAATTCTTGTCGTAGAAGATCACTCTCTTTTGTCGTATGTTGTTTGTAGGGACTAGTAAAGGGACTCCTCTCACTTTCGGGTCAGTATTTGCTGTTACTTACGAACTTAGTACCCTACTGGATGTTCACTGGAAGACGGAAGGGAGTCAGGTCGGTCCGACCACTGAGGGACGGTGGTAGTGGTACCTGCGGCATAGAGGCCTCCTCCCTTCCGGTATTGATGTCCGGACAGAGGTGGGGTCGGGAGACGAGTGTGCTTACGATTCGTCACATATTAAATCTATCCCCCTGTCCGCTAGAGTCGAAAACGGGGGTGCGACGATACTTTAAGGTTCGAAAATACACGTCCTTCGAGGTACAACTAGAACCGGAGGGCTACCCAATTTTTTAGGACAAAGTTACGACGTCGGAGTCTTATCAGAAACTCCAAAAAGCTACAACAAAATATTTTCTGAGACGGACTAATAAATGTCTACGACAGAGACTCTTTCGACTTTTATCAGAGTGATGCTTACGACTTTAGACCTCGGTCCGAAGGGATGATAAATTGTCACTTGTCAAACAGTCTCGACTTTAGGTTTCGAGTTGGACGAAAGTTTGCCCCAAGGTCAGTCGCGGAGACCGGAACTCCAGAGACAACTGGATTAGAGTCGGGCAGTTCCTCCGTGAGTAGTTACGAGAGTAAGTTGTTCATAAACAGTTCGGGATTGATGGATGGTCCCAGACAGGACCGCCGAGTCTGCCATTTCTTAAGTGGACGTTACGTCCTCTGGACCCAAACTAGGGACCCAGTCCTTCTAGGGTACCTCTTCCTTTACCGTTGGGTGAGGTCATAAGAACGGACCCTTTAGAGTACCTGTCTCTCTCCTCGGACCACGCACTGTCAGGTACCCCAGCAATCTGTGCTGACTTACTGATTCGTATATATCGTGTGTGTGTGCGTTGTCGGTCCGCGACCCCTGTGACGCTACTTTTGATTCCGAGACGGGAGCTCCTCTCCTTCAGTCAGTTGGTCGTAGAAAATCAACACTGTCCACTCGACACTGCCTGTTCGTCCCACACGTCCCAGCGGAGGGCCCCGTGTCCCGTACCGCCCACCACTCGACCTCCGGTCGAGTCTCCGAGTCCAAGGGGAGCGGGGGATTGAGGATGAGTTGTTCCCGTCTGTTCGTTCCACAGATCAAAAAAGGAAGGAATTTAGACTTGGTCCGAAGAAAGAGATCCCCTTGTACTAGACGTTACGCGAGTTAATTCTCTCTGGGCAAGAACAAGATGCTTTAGAGACTTCTCGTTAACTCATGTCGGAAGTAGGTACACAACCGTCGTCAGTGGTGGTGTCCGTCTTCCCAGAGACCAGAGGTGTCGGTATTGGGAACTCGACGACGACGTCAAGAGAGTAGGACAGGGTCGGGACCCCCTCCTCTCGACCGAAGATCTTTCGAGACAGGTGTGAGTCCCAGTGTGGGGACGGGTGAGGAGACGTCCGGTCGCCAGGGTCACGGAGGGGGAGTCCTGAGCAAGTAGAGGAAGTCACGTAAGTCACAGTCCAGGACCGGAGTGAGGTTTGGGAGGAGTGGGGAAGAGTCAATGTTTTGGGTCTTGGCCCGGTCCTCTCCTGTCACGACCCGGTTTCTAAAAGGAAGGGTTAAGGGCGTTTAAGGACTCTCAGAGGTGTGCGGCCGACTTGTCTCAGAAGAAAATGTGCTTCTGATCCCCTCTGAGACCCTTCTGTCGCGACCCCCTCCCCAACCCCTCTCACTTTATGTCGGGAATGCCCGAAGTCCTCCCTGTGTCCCGGGGTGCCAGTAGTCGTAATGGTAAGGACCGTGAGGATCGAAGAGAGATCCCGGGAGTCCTGGACACCCACTGATAACCTCTTCGCGAAAACCCAAGTGTCGTCACGACATTTAGTGACACTGACTCAATTTCGGAAGAGGCACACTAAATGTTGAACGTCATTATTACCGGTCCTCTCAGACTCTTGAGTAGTGAGGTAGAGAATAGGATATCGGAGAGGAATTTCTTTTTACTCGGTTTTAGATTTGACTCTCGTTATTATGTTAGTACAGAGTAGAACCATGTCGTAAAAAATAAAACGGTGCATGGTGGAGTAGGTTAGAAGTGTCATTGGAAGACGTCATTTAGAATACATGACTGAATGTCGATTCTTTTTGTTTGCGTGTTTCGGTGTTTCACTGAACGATTACCAGTATAAATTTATCGTCTTGAGTATATTATAATATGTAACTAATATTGAGTTAAATTTTTTGTGAATTTCTTTCACAGTCTCCATCCAGAGTTTCCGTTCAGATGCCTGAAGGGACCACCCAGTCACCTCTTCTTAGGAGGACGGTTACGTCCCCTACGTCCAAGCTAGGGACCAGACCCTTCTAAGGTGTACGGTCCCTCGTTGACTTGGGTACGTGATGTGGATGACTCGGACACGTGATCTCGGGTCTTCGACGTCGACACCTCGGGTGTACGGGATCTCGGACACGAGACGTTTTCTCTTTGGTGGGGTTCTCTCCGGACTTGTGGTGTTGATCTCTCGCGGAGACGAAAGACGTTGATCTGTTTCTGGGTCGTTTTCGTTGTTTCTGGGTCGTTTTCGTTGCTTCTGGGTCGTTTTCGTTGCTTCTGGGTCGTGTCGGTTTGTAAATTTCTTTTCCAGATGGAGTGGAGAGAAAACGTGATATTGATAATCATAAACGTTTTATGTAGTATCAATGTTGAAAAGTACATGTACTAAAATAGCCAGGAGTTTTGTAAGGATCCTACGTTTATTCGTTATTATTTTTGAACCATGCTTTAGTAACACTTTCTAAAACTTTACGTAGTCTTCCTACTTACTTGTGACGGGTCAAGAGAGGAAGCTCAATAGGTTAAGATATTCCTGAAACATACAAAACACCAGAAACTCAACAAAATATTGAGTAATTAGTATTCATTGACTCTCACTTACTAAGAACGGGTGTGTGAGTGTTAACACAAAACGGGGGACCTTCACGTTAACGAAAGGAAGAGGGACACCTTCCTCGGTCAAAGTGTAGAGGATTCGGTTCGGTGAAGTCGTAGGGACCAACGGATCCATGACTAGGAAACTAAGAGGAAGTTTGACCAACATTGTAGAATGACTAAGTAGTCAATAGCTGAATTTATTTAGGAACTGTGTACAAGTAAACTATAAACATACTCTGGTACTGAAAATAGAAAATTTTATTAATACAAAATTGTTGTCAATTGTGTGACTCGTCCATCCACCGAGTCGTCCGTTTCTTAGGTGAACGATCACGTCCTCTGTACGCAAGTCTTGGGACCTCCTCCTTTACCGTTAGGTGAGGTCATAAGAACGGATCTCTTAGGGTACCTGTCTCGGACCACCCGATGTCAGGTGTCCCGACGTTTCTCAGTCTGTGTTGACTTCGTTGACTAGTACGTGTGTCTAGTAGAAAAGTTTTGGGTGTTAAGATACGGGTGAGAATAAACGAGGGTATCTCCACGATGGATTTCTCTAAAAAGGTTGTTTATAGGTAACTTACAAATGGTACCCAATACGGACAGGATATGTGACTTACTTTTGTCTCTTCCAGAGAGGAGGATAACTCAAATAAATGTAAAATCCCACTCTACCCCACCAGAACTTAAGGTTTTGATTTTTTTATAACGTTCGTTATTTTTAGGTATGGAAAGTATAAAGAGGTCCTGTGCAATTCGCTACGGGTTCTTCCAACGAAAGGTGTATTAAGAGATCATAGAGGGTAAAAGTCTGTTATCTCTTAACCCTATAAAAACAATCTTGATAACGATTCATTAACCAATAAAGTTCAATGAGTAACTTAATGACTTAGTTTACCTAGTTTGTGTGGTATCTAACGAGTTGTTAGATAATACCGATTTTTTCATTGACTAATCTTTAATATAGGTAAACTGTGTATATGTACGTACAGGTGTCCTCGAGTAATTTTTTATTAATGAAATTTATTTCATAATCAGGGGTTTACTTCGTCGTAACGTAAATTAACCCATTGATTTTTGAAAAAACTGAATTTAATTTTTAATATTTGACTAAATTAAACATTCCTATTATTAATTCTGTGATTTGATGTATATTTATATTACCGAAAGGTAATTCTAAAGTAATTATAAAAAAAGGGAAACCTAATATAATGTAGACTGGTTTTACTTGAACGGGGTCTCGTTTAAAAGATTCCTTGTTTATATTGTAAATGATCTCCTGTGTGTCAATTTTTTTTAAAAAAAATTCTCTAGAAAATTGGTCTACCTTATACAATGAATTTTTTATATTTTCCAGTCTTTTTTTGGGAAAACCCCCTATAAGGATTAAAAAATTTGTTCAGTTTCACTTACAATAATTATATGTTCACTCTGAAAATCGAGTAATTTTACGTCACTCCTCACTAAAAGGGGTTTGTTATTCTTCCTTTTAGGGACTCTAACAGTTCAGTGTCTTAAACTCTGACTTTTAAACGAGTGCAGTTCTGCGACAGTCAATTGGTAGACGGCACACACACACACACACACAAGAATTACTTTCGTGAGACAGAGGGGACGCCATTACTACGTCTAACGTTTTATAAATTTGATAACAACCTTGTTACACATGGTGTGTGTCTATTAGGGATATGAACCGACTAAACTATCATTTGTTCCGTTCGAGAAAAGAGTACGTTAAGAAATGGGTGTGTTCGATCGTCTCTCGTACGTTCTCCCTTTCCCTTCATCCTGAACACTACCATCTGCACCTAGACTTGCAGATTGAGGTCCGAACACACTTACTTACTTTAGAGTCTCGTCTCGGGTCCTCCGTTGGAGACCCTCTAAGGGGTGGATAGATCAGAGCGGAAATGAGAGATCAGGAATGACGGGGACAAAATTAAGTGTCGAAAGTAGTGAGGGACCGTAACGTCCACATAACAAATAACTAATGAAAGTAGGAAGGTTATCCCCTTGGGGACTACCGAGTCTCCCATTCCTTAGGCGGACGTTACGTTCTCTGTGTCCTCTGAGACCAAACTAGGGACCCAACCCTTCTAGGGGACACCTTCCTTTACCGTTTGGTAAGGTGATAAGAACGGACTTTTTAGGGTACCTGTCTCCTCGGACCTCCCGATGTCAGGTTTCCCAGTCTGTGCTAATTCACTGATTCGTACGTTCGTGTAAGGGTTATCTTACATTGACCTAGGTATCCCTTGACTTTAAAGTAATACGGGTAAGTAATTAAAGTAATTACATCAGTAAGTAAATGATTGTTTATATATAAGTCATGGTCTATTAATGCAATTCACGGTTGTAAATGTGGCTTCTCAATCAAGACTTTAGATGTACCTTTGTTAATTCATGATTTTAGTCCAATAGTAGTCGTTATTTTTACTGTCACTCACTGTCAGTGAGTCAACACAGACTAAGAAACGCTCAGTACCTAATATGTCAGGTACCCTAAGAGGTCCGGTCTTATGATCTTACTTATCGACAAGGGGAGAGGTCCCTTAGAAGGGTTGGGTCCCTAGCTTGGGTCCAGAGGGAGTAACGTCCGCCTAAGAAATGGTCGATTCGGTACTCCCTTCGGGTTTTTACTGTCGTCCTCAAATATTTTGTGTCGTTTTCTTCGTGGTCTCATACACCTGTGAGGACACTTTCCTCGCCACTTTTGGTGTCCAACTTCCTACTCTCTTCCTTTCCTCCTCCCAATTCTGAGCCGTTTTGGATGGTGTTTGTAGTGTGAGTGTGGGGTACTCACTCAGTAATGTGTGTATACTCCGGTACGAACAATAATGATTATTATATTGTGATGATTTTATAATAGGTAGTTAGTAATACGGGCAGAGTAACCAACTCTTTTTCCCTGTCCTTAATAATCTTATGTACACAAGATACGATTGTTTTATGGTAAATTTTCTTGTACAGTCGTTGACAATTCCTCCATTTTCGTATACAATTTTACGTTCATCATTTTCTTCTATATATTATAAAAGTTAACGTCTGTAACTTTTTATGTATTTGGTTATTACCGACTGTTACTAGGTCTTTCTATTACGTCATGAACTATTAAAGTATTGTTTAGAGGTATTGACCCCATTGTAAAACGAAGGTAGAAGTCAATACGTGATCCACACCCATCATAGACACACAGATAGTGGGTGTAAAGGTATAACAGACTCGTCGGTGGAGTCCGGGTAAGAAGGGGCAACCGGTGAGAAGGAGTCCGGTCCAGAAACAGTGACAGGACTAGTCGAAATCCGATGGTGGTGGAGGATGGTTCGCGTTGTGTTGTCTGAGAAGTTAAGTTTAGGAATAGAGTCTAGTGAGAAGAGAGGTTAGTGAAGGGAGGAGTCTGACGGTAGTTTTAATAGAGGGGTTTCGAGGGTTGATTTCGAGTGAGAAGGGACATTAGTGTACTACCGAACAAAAGGAGTATCTTAGGAATGCTACCGAAAATTACGTTTGTAGTAGGGGTGACGTGAGGTGACTAAACCGGATTTGGTAAAAAAAAGACGAAGTACAGAGTAATCTCAGTAGTTGTGTAGGGGGCGTTGACTCGGTTTGGTAAACGGTAAGGGTCCTCATGGGGTGGGTCAGGGAGGAGGTTCGGTTTCGAGTGTCGTAAACGAATTAAACCTCACAGTTAGAGAGTATGACCGGATAGAAGAGTAACTGAAAGGACTAGGGGTGATCTTCGAAAAGCCACAAACTGAATAAGGACTATAATATTAAGAGAAGTGAATATAAAGGGATCGATCTCAGACTCAAAGGATTTCTAAAATCGTCGGTCATGTCAGAGAGGTTGTATTATTTATTCGAGATAATTACAAGTGATTTTACATTAACTCGACTTGAAGATTAATCCATTTTCTACTCTTCAATCTAAGAAACGATATATGTACCGACTGTATAAAAATTTCAAAGGAAAATATGTAACCGAAAAAGACTTATAGGTCTCATTTTCGTAAGTTTTCAAATGGATGAATTTTTTTTAAGGAACCTGTAGGTTTTAGACCTATAGCGTAATATAACTCATTGGATGTGTATTCAATTTCTTTGGGTAAAAAGAAGTTTTACGTTTTTCACAACTTTATCTTCCTGATAGTAGAACTGCCCAGTCGGACTTCTTAAAGGACCTTGGAAAGCGAACAAAGACTATTGTGTGTTGTCTTTAAACCGGACTTTGGATCTGAGATGAACGTCGTTTTCAAGTGGTTTCTGACACTAACACAAAGACCGTCAGTCTATAAGAATTATTGACAAGTGGAAAGGGGAAACCAGAAGGTACACAGACAGAGCAGAGACCTCTCTTAAATTCAGTCTTAGGCACTGATTGTACGTCTCATACAGTCGGTCTGACAAAGAGGTCAGTCGGTAGTTGAGAGACAGTATTGTAACGAAGAACCAGTTCAAGGAACTGACGCACTTTTTAGGTTGAATCACTAATTTTAAGACGAGTTTTTCCGGGACATCACGGGCCCCTTATCGGTCTCTTTATTCCAGAAAGAGTAGATGACCTTTTTTGGTATCGAGACTGATATGTTTGGAAACAGTCGTTTCAGTGTACCGACAAAAAAAAATGATATGAAAACTTGACACTACGACCTCTTCTGAGAACTCTTAGGGAACCTAATGTTCCTCTAGTTTGGTCTTTTAGGATTTCCTTTAGTTGGGACTTATAAGTAACCTTCCTGACTACTACTTCGACTTCGTGGTTTTGAAACCGGTGAGCTACGTTTCTCGACTGAGTGACCTTTTCTAGGATTACGACCCTTTCTAACTCCCGTCCTCCTCTTCCCCCGCCGTCTCCCTATCAATCTACCGTAGTGGCTGAGTTACCTGTCACTTTGGACCACACGACGCCAGGTACCCCAGTGTTTGTCAGTCTGTGTTGAATCACTGACTTGTTCTTCGCCCGACTGACCTAGGTGTCGTCCTGGAGCGAATGATCCTGACTTATAAAAGTTTCTTATCGAGGTAAATTATAGCTACTATACTGACACTTTCTGGACCTTAATTTAAGGTTAGGACAAAATTAAAATACCCGGTACGTTGTATTTCTCGTTTCCTCTTGTCGACCCGGTGACCCGGTGTTCCGTGTACAAGTGTCGACCTTCTCTAGTCTCTACTGGGCTCAATTTAATCGAAGCCCCACCGGTGGACGTGGTAAAAGGAAAGAGATTTTAAGAAAGGGGACGGGTACAACTGGACAGGGTCCTGAGAGGTAAATTTGACCTAGAAAAAAAAAAAAAAGTTTAGATAAAGGCCTCGGAGAAGAGAGGAGATGCGAGTGCGACCAAACCCGATGTAGGGACCACACACACACGTGTACCTTACTCCTTGACCGACTACAGACGACTCGACTCTCGCCCATCCCAAGAGGGAGTAAGGATATAAGGGGTCGTGTTAATCTTTCCTGTCCTTTACTGAGACCCCGATTTTCAACATAAGACTAAACTTATTCACCGAACTCAGTTGGGTCTACCCCTATGAAGTGCACTGCTACCATAAACTCAGTGTACAGAAACCTCTTTATTCTTGTTACTGTGTACAAACGTAGTTGACTCGGGAGGGGTCCACGGTTTGTGAGAAGATTCGAGAAAACGTAGATAATTAAATAAATTACCTGACAAACTGGATGTCTAACCCATAGTCTTTTTTTGGGGATTCAAAGAGACCGTTGACTATTTTATCTGATTCTTTTCATTTTTACATTTCGAAACTGGACAGTAGGATGTAGGATGTGTATAAAGATTTCTTTATGTATAAAATCTTTACATGTCAAATATATGTATACAATGTACATATGTCAGTTAATATTAAGTCGAAACTTGAGAACCTATATAGAACTCAAATTGAAAAATTTTTTAATACTTTCCCCATTCCACTAAATACACGATCTAACATTCCATTTTCGGCACAAGAATTTATTTACGTTGTTTCCCTAATTAAACCGGTATGTCTATGATAACCTATATTTTTCCATCTGTACTCACTAAAGTCTACATTTCAGTCTCACGGTCGAGTCTGGCGGACGATAATGTTGGACCCATCTCTCTACGTAATTAGTAAATGAAAAGGATTGAGGAAGGAAGGTTCGATTATCGAATTGGAGGTTATATTTCACCATGAGATAGTACCTCGATTTTAAGTAAGTTTAAAATTATATGAGATATAAAGACGGTTGATAAATAATTAAAATTGGCATAATTTTAGAAGTCACTTGTAAACAGTAAAATGAAGGTTATGAAACTTCCCAATATATAGTTCAAATCGACGTGAAATGAATTTTTCTTCCGTATGTTCCCTTCTAGTTTTCAAGAGTAAGGTGTTTCGGGGTTAGTGGGGTGTCTATGTTTAAAAGGGACGTAGAGAGACTAATCGGTACCTTCTTCCTTCTTGTCTGGACGTCAATCCCCTGCTCCGGCACTAATACCCTTCAGTCCACGTTGACCGTCCTTCCTTGTTATTTATTTCCTTCGTCCTGATTGTTACCACGCATCCTTGGCCGACGGAACTTATGACGAATGGAGAGGTCCTTTGGAACAGTTCTGGGATGAGTTTGGAGAGAAGGAAGGAGACTGTCACAGGAACGGGACTCTTTAGTGGACGTGGGGTCATAAACATGCATGAAGAAACATGTATGAAACATGTGTGAAGAAAATATTTATAAACAAAGGTGCAGACAGAAAAGGAATTTTGGTACTTGTTGAACTCTCTAAAAATTAAAAGAAATATAAAGAAGAGGCATGCGGATCTAGTCAGTTTTACCATTGAGAAGAAACGAATTGTACATAAACAAAGTATTTACTTCCTCACTTGCTTACTTACTTTCCCTGTGGATCCGTTCGTTCCCTCTCTTTTGGGTCTTTTCTCTTGGTGTGATTATCGGTGTCGTTAAGTCTAAAGGACTTCGAGTGGTAGAGGCCTTCGTAATTAAGAAAAGGGGCAGATTAAAATAAACGCACAGATAGATAGTAGATAGATGGATGGATTGTTGGAAACAACAACGACGACGACAACAACAAGTTAACGGTTCAGTACAGACTGAGAAAACGTTAGGATACCTAACATCGGGTGGTTCGAGGAGGTAGGTACCCTAAAAGGTCCGTTCTTAGGACCACACCCAAGGGTAAAGGAAGAGATCCCCTAGAAGGACTGGGTCCCTAGGTTGGGTACAGAGGACGTAACGTCCACCTAAGAAATGGTGACTCGGTGGACCCTTCGGGTGAATTGTTAGAAATAATTCTATATTAAGTGTATGGTAGATAGACCTCTTGTCATACTTATGCAACGTACATTTATCAAAATGTATTTGCATGAAAGTGTATCCCCAAAGGGTCCACCGCGATCACCATTTCTTAGACGGACGGTACGTCTTCTGTGTCCTCTGCACCCAAACTGGGGACCCAGCCCTTCTAGGGGACCTCCTCCCACACCGTTGGGTGAGGTCCTAAGAACGGACCTCTTAGAGTACCTGTCTCCTCGGACCACTCGATGCCAGTAATCCCAGTGTTTCTCAACCTGTACTGATTTCACTGAATCGTGCGTGAAAGTGTATACAATTACGTGACCTAAGAAAGTCTTAAAAAAACTCAATGTCTTCCATAAACTCGATGTATGGTATCTAAAATGATAGAGGTAACATGTATAGTCCATGTACTAAGTGTTAATGTCTGCTAAGACCCTTTACGACTTAATCTAGTTCAATTAGTCCCAGGAATTTCACCCCGAAGTGAGACTTCACGATCCGTGGACCGTGTAAGAGTGTCTTACGATGTTATCCCCTGAAAAGGGCACGACTGTACTAGTTCCCCGTTAAAAGGTGGAGACTTCTGATAAGGGTGTAGATAGTGAAACCTCTAGTTACTCCGTCTTAGATCTTCTTAGGGATCGATTCCCGATCAAGGTACCTTTCAGACACCGTTTTCGACTGTAGTAACTTCGGTGTGGGTTTTTATTGTATGGTAGACATGTCAATTATGTCAGTACGCCTATCTTTGATATTATTCGAGTATACATGTAAAGTCACATTTTGCATTATTCGTCAAAACTATACTTTAATTAAATAAAAACTCTGTACCATAAAGGTCTTCACCGAAGATCAGGGCTGTGAGTTGTTAAAAATCTTCCAATAAGGAAACAAGGAAATCCCGTATCCCGTCCCAAACCCCAGTCTTCTACCTTCTTTCTCCCGTTTCTTTTCCAATTTTACATTCGTATCGATACTTTCTGTTCTTTTGAAAACGAGTTACACTTTTGTTGGAAATAAACTTTTTATACATAAATATACATTTGTTCTATCTGTGTACTATAAAGGTATGACAGAATTTCGTTCTTTAAATCTCAACAGTCTTTGGTATAGGACCCTGAAGGGACCACCAGGTCTCCAATTCTGAAACGTGAAGGTGGTATCCCCCACTCTCAAGCTAGGGACCAACCCCTTGATTGTAGGGTGTACCACACCGTGTCGATTTTACAATAATTAAAATTTTTCTTCTTCTTCTTTCTTTCTTTGGTATGACTTTAGTAGAGTGACCCGGGGTTTGGGTGCCGCTGGTGTCAAGAGAATTCGCCACACACTCTAAACTGTTTCGAGACGGTCTAGGTCCTTTTAGGAGGGAGAACTAAACAGGACAAAACAAAGATGAACTAGTAAAATTCGATAAAAATAAACAATTCTATGAAAAGGAATTCACAATAAAATGTTGTCTCCAGTTTAGACTCTGTGACGGGAGGAACATACTGTAAATGTCAAACAAAGAAGGTGAACTTTTACCAGAAGAGTGTCCTACAAACGTGAGACTCCACTTGTATATTATTTCATTAGTTTGGACTGGCCCCGTTATGAAAAAGTAACACTGGTTCAGGTACAGTCGTTTAAGGTAAGTCACGTGTAAAGTCTCGTGGGACCTTTTTGGTAATAGTCAGAGAGTGTTATCTCGATGGCAAGGAGTTGGAACGAGGAGAATTGCACGTCTACAACAAGAGTAATATGACACTCTAGAATAAGTGGACTCGCGGTTAATAAGAAAAAACAACAACAACTTCAGAAATAACTTAAACAATGTTATGACGAAGATAAAATACGAAAACAAAAACCCCAAAAAAAAAAAAAAACTGACTCTCCGTACGTCCTTGAATGGAGGGACTAGTCCCTAGCTTGGGCGTTGGGGTCGTGACGTTTCGTTTTAGAATTGTTGACCTGGTGGTCCCTTCAGGACGATTCATAAGAACAAATACCTTTAAGACTATCACTACCTGACTATACATAGAAAAAAATTTGTGTTGTCGAAATAACTCTATATAAGTGTATGGTGTACTAAGTAGGTAAATTTCACAAGTTAAATTACTGAAAGTCATATAAGTGTCTTAACACACTGATAGTGGTCTTATTTAAACCCTTACAAAAGTAATAGGGTTTTTCTTAGTTGTTGGGCTGTCGTCAAGAGAACGAGGACAATTGACGGATCGTTGGTAATTAGATGAAAGGGAGAGATATCTGAACGGATAAGACTACAAAGGATATTGAGAAAACACAGAAACTAAATCGTTTTATGTGAGTTCCACGTAAGTAGGTACAACTTCGTCCATGGTCATGAAGGAAAAATGTCGACTTATTATAGGGTAAAATATACAATGACTAGGTAAGGAGTCAACTATTGTAAACTCAACAAAGATCCAAAAACCGATAATACTTATTACGACGAAGCCTGTAAGTACCCGTTCAAAGTATACCTGTACACAAAAGTAAAGTATGGATCTTCACCTTATCTACCCAGTATACTTTTGGGTACAAATTGGAAGACTCCTTTGCAGTTGTCACCCTCCTCTCATTGAGGTCAAAGAGGACAACGTTTTAAGTGGGGTTGTGTATACGACCTGTTTGATCTTCGTTAAAGAATGATTATACATCCTTTGTCTGTTCATTGTGGTTTGGGTCCAGGGGAGCAGAGACTAAAGTGATTCATATTTCGAGGTCTAACGTTAAAAAAAGGAGATCGTTTTATGTAGTTATCACATTAGTGTGTCTCTCTTTTTTGAGGTTGGAAGTAAAGACTAGTAATAGTTTATAAAGATCTTGAGAAAAGCTTTTGTCAGTCGTTAGATCCATGTGACACTACCCCACCCCCACCCCTTAGACTGAAACCCCCTATAACACGTACTTTTATACATAGAATTTTCCAGTCCCACAGAGGTAACGACGGAACGTTTATTGAGGTAGTCATGGTAGAGAGATCCAAGGTATATATACGCAATCATTTGTCATAAACAAAAAGAGAAAGACTGAATGAAGTGAGTCACATTATCCGAGATCCAAGTAGTTGGAGTAATCTTGGTTGAGTTTACGTAAGGAAAAAATATCGACCCATTATAAGGTAACAACCTCTTCCTTTACCGTTGGGTGAGGTCATGAGTGAGAACGGATCTTTTAAGGTACCTACCTCCTCGGACCACCCGATGTCAGGTACCCCAGAGTTTCTCAGCATGTACTGACTCGCTGAAGTGAAGGTGAAAGTTGTAAGGTGACATATATACATTGGTGTCGAAGAAATAGGTAAGTAGATAGGTCTGTGTCTGTTGTCTGAGTACCTGTTTCCCTCCTCCTCCTTCCTTTCCCACCCTACATACCTGTCTCATTGTGCCTTTGAATGTAATGGTATACATTTTATCTGTCGGTTACCTTTAAACAACATACTAAGTCCCTTGAGTTTGACCCCGAGACACTGTTGGATCCCCCACCCTACCCCTCCTTCCGTCCTTCATACAAGTTCTCCCTCCCGTGTTTACATATGGATACCGACTAAGTACAACTACAAACCGTCTTTGGTTGTGTTAAGACATTTCGTTAATAGGAAGTTAAATTTTTTATTTGAATTTTTTTTTCCAGTCCCATCTTACGTCGTGATGACACTGATCTTTTATTATAAATACGACGAAAGTTTATAGGTTTACCACCAGTGTTTCAAACTGAAGGAGACTTCGGACAGACATATGTATGGAAAACAAAGAGAACTTATATAATGAAACACCTCATTAGAAGAAAAATTGGTGAAACAGTAGTAGTGTCCTATTTGTGTTACCTCGAAGGTTCTACTTAGCCCTTCTGACCCCAACAGATCTATTTTGTACTGACTAAGGTAAGTCGTTTGTTTACGAGTGGTTCTCGAACTAGGTTAGTAGAAACACAACCGTCTTGTGACGACATCACCTTGAACCAAACCGTTTGAAACACATTTCCTGGGAACTGAATTCTGTGTCACATTTGTCTGACTGAAGGGAGTTACCCATACACCATTTACTTACGAATCCGGGTCTGAGACGATACGTTTTAGTTTAATTGAACTTTATATTTAAAAGAGAAGAGAGATATAAAAAGTATTTTATACCCGTCGGGTTAGGGGTGGGGAGACCGTCCTTGAAGTATTAATAACAGGTTTTAAGACACCTCAAGTTTCTCTTCTACCTCTAACAACAACAAGTCAACGATTCGGTACAGACTGAGAAACCCCGGGGTACCTGACGTCGTGTGGTCCGAAGGGACAGGAAGTGATAGAGGGACTCAAACGAGTTTGAGTACAGGGAACTCAGCAACTACGGTAGGTTGGTAGAGTAGGAGACAACGGGGGAAGAGGAAAACGGAAGTTAAAAAGGAGCGTAGTCCGAGAAAGTGTCACTCAGCCGCGAAACGTAGTCCACCGGTTTCGTGACCGCGAAGTCAAAGTCGTAGTTAGGAAAGTTACTTATAAGTCCCAACTAAAGGAAATCCTAACTGCCCAAACTAGAGGAACGTCGGGTTCTCTGAGAGTTCTTAGTGACAAATAACCGAATTCCGAGACAAACGATGAAGGTCCTTGACGGAGATGTCTTGGGGAGAGGAGGACAATGGTAGTATTTTTTTGTAAAGAACGCTTAGAACCTTATTTAGAATGTAAAGGTCCACAACCGAGACCGTCCCAAGACACCCTCACTTCTAGTCGACTATAGTGGAGATTGTTTTGGTTTTGAACGGGGTTGGGTGTCACTCTTGGTTTCTAACCTAGAGATCCTGACTGAACGTTCAAATAAAGAAATTTAGACACAGGACGGTTATGGAACAAGACGGAGTACACAGAAACACCTTGAAGTGTAGACAAGGACAACGGGGTGTTTATGGAGTCCCGAAGGTTGCCCTCACGGGTCGAAACCCCCTTCCTCCCCTCTTGCGACAGAAACGAGGTGCTTCGTCACAGTGAACCCCTGGTCAGCAGTCTTCAGGATTGGGTACTCTTAAACTTCGATTATAAGCTGTTCACCTTTCTTACATTGGTTTTCTGTAGTAGGATTTTGGGTCGTCCTTTGACCTCAATAAGAAACAACGTGTGACGGTTTAGGTAGGGGACTATGTGTCTTTTTGAAGACCTGTTGTTTTTTCCAGAGACCCCTGACGACCAAACAAAAACAAGAAGGAGCCGGTGTTCAGGTTAAGGGGGATGAATACCCTCCGCTCACCTAAATCGGTCGTTCTTAAGACTTAATGACTGTGTACTAGTCGTAGTGACCCGAACGAGACCCCTAGTCGTTCCTGACCTTTCACGTCCTCTCCGGTCTCGTTCCAGACGAGGACCGGTCTGCCTCCTTGTGATCGTAAACCCTTAGTTAGTTCTCCCCTTCCTCCTATCTCTTCCTCGCCCCTCTCTCACTCCTCTTTTTCCTTTTCGTCTTTCTACTCCCCTGAAGGGACTGTCAGGTCACCAATCCTGAGGTACGATGATGACGTGCCCCATACCCGAGTTAGGGACCAATCCCTTGATTTTAGGGTGGACGTCACCGTACCAATTTTTTTTATTTCCGTTTACTCCTTCTTCCTCCTCTTCCTTCAATCCTGGACGGGGGTTGTGTCCCTCTTCCGTTGTCGTGGGGTGAGGTCATGAGAACGGACCTCTTAGGGTCCCTGCCCCCTCGGACCACCCGACGGCAGATACCCCAGCGTGTCTCAACCTATCTGATTTCACTGAGTCGTCGTCGTCGTCGGGGGTTGTGTGTCCTTCTCGTACCTCACTCTCAGACCCTCACTCTTTGACCACACCCGTCAAATCCACAGTCGTGAAACCCATACCAAGTCTTCCATTTCCTAGACGGACGTTACACCCTCTGAGTCAAGCTAAGGACCTAACCCTTCTAAGGGACCTCTTCCTTTACCGTTGGTTGAAGTCATAAGAACGGACCTCTTAAAGTACCTGTCTCCTCGGACCGCCCGAGGGCAAGTACCCCAACGTCTCTCTGCCTGTGTTGACTCACTGATTGTGCAAGTGAAAGAAAGTGACTTGAAACTTTTTATCTTGTGAATCAAGAAGGAGGAGAAGAGTTGGAAATTATGGCTCCTGGTAAGGAATCGTGGGTAGAAGGGATGGTTGTGAGAAGAATGTGTTAACGGGGAGTGGGGAACTGAATTACGACTTCTAGAGTTAAAGATAGGTGTCGGTGTTGAAGAGGTGACTCGAGGTCTGAGTACGTTGATATATAGAGGGACCTTCATACTGTTCGTAGAGTTTTAACTGTTTAAATCCTGTTTTAAGGTTTGGACGAGGAAAGGAATCCGAGGTTACGGTTATTTGTGTGGTGACAAGTGGTTCTACGACTTGGTTTGTGGATTTGTAGGAGTTGGAGCAGGAAGGGGAATGTGGGTGTAGTCGTTCAGAGATTTTGTGTGGAGATTAGGGTAGTGAAGGGTGGTGGAGGTGGTAGAGAGAGGTAAGGTCCGGTTCTGTGGGTGGGGTTAGGTCAGATGACTGTACTGGGGGAGGTTCGGAGGACGGAAGTATGGACGGAGAGGTAGGAGACACGGGGTGTGAGTGGAAGGGTACCTCCTCAGTCTGACCGAATGTGTTACTCTACATTCAGTGTCGTAGAAGAGATGAACTTGGGTCTCCGAAAGGTATCTGGGGTTTCGGGAGGGGTACCTGGGGTCCAGAATTATATAAGATCGGTACTGGGGCAACGAATTCGAGTGAAGGAGGTAGAGGGGATTTGTAGACCAAATCAAGACGAGGAATACGATTCCTTGACAAGGAACATGTGAGGTCCACAAAGGTGAAGACTGATATTCCGAAAGGTGTTTGGCGTTGGAGGTAGTGAGACAACAAGGTCACACTGAAGGAGGCTCTTCGGAAGGAATTAATGGGATAGGTCTTATGGTATGTAGCGGTGGTGTATGATCCGGAGGTAGGACCACAAAGAGGTGGTGTGGATAACGATCAATTTAATAAAAATAATCGATTAATGGATCGAGGGGACGGACGGACTACTGTCCGTGAGAGATAGAACGAGAGGTGACCTCAGGGTCTCAGATGTCGTCTCAGACCGCATACTGTCTGTAAATTATTTGTGATTTAAGTAAGTTACGGACTTATTTATTTACAATTCAGTAACTCTGACCGGTCTTTCCTGAAGGGTCTTAGTCTTAAAACTCAAACTAAAAGTTTCTCTTACTTCCGATGTGTAGTCAACCTTAGTAGGAACTACTAGGGACTATAAGAAAAAAAATTATATGAAAATAAATAAATAAAAACCGGTACGACCCAAAAGTACCGACACTCCCTGAAAAGAGATCAACGTCGCGCTCCCGAAGAGTGACGCCACCAAGGAGAACAACGTTTCGTGCCCGAGATCCCGAACACCCAAAATCATTGACGTCGTGCACCCGAGTCATAAACACCGAGGTCCCGAGATCTCGTGTCTGAGTCACCAACACCACGTGCCCGAATCAACGAAACGTTGTACACCCTAGAGGGGTCTGACCCCTAGCTAGGACCCAGAGGACGTAACCGTCCGTCTAAGAAATGGTGACTCGGTGGTTCACCGACTACAAGGACCAGTGTGACTACAGGTTCGTGGGGAGAGGGGTGTGGTCGTCCCCTGGGAAAATACTAGCGTCTCGTGTGTATTGTGGCAAGTCTGGTGCAGACACTCGGTCTGTCTTTACCACACTTTTTAGTGACACAGGGTAGGGTGTTACCGTACTGTCGATTTCACCTTTCGGGACGACCTTCTATTTGTCTTTACTTTCCGTGTCACTACCCTATTACAATATTTTTATCGTGCTGCAAAAAATTCACTGAGTTCTGAATTCACATAGTCCGTTTCGGCTCGTCCCACACTTTAGTCTCACACACAATCGGGAGTCCACCCTAATGTCTCGTGCACCGACTTTGGACCGACCAAAGTCTCCCGGAACGTTGCGTAAGATGTCTCGTAAAATGACAAAGAGACTCAACTTACATCGGCGTCTTGACTCTTTTTGGTAGACTGAGGGTGTAAGCACACACACACGCGAGTAAGTGAGTCAGTACAGGTTGAGAAAAGCTCGGGTACATGACTTCGGACGGTCCGAGGAGACAGGGACCTTAAAAGGTCCGTTCTTATGACCTCACCCAACGGTAAAGCAAAAGGTCCCCTAACAGGGTTGGATCCATAGTTTGGACAAAGAGGACGTAACCGTCTGCCTAAGAAATGGTGACTCGGTTGACCCTTCGGGTGTAAATGGGGTAGAGTGTCTCCACCCGTACTGACGTGAGTATAGGTAGTCTTGAGAGGCATCGACGCGCACCAGACTTAAGGGTCACGTCTTGATGTCCCGACCGCAACACGACGTACCCAAAGGTAGGACGTGTGTCGACTCAAGAGGTAGGTTGGAAGGATGTTTTGTGAGTGGGGAGTGACTAGTCCTTCGTGGTCCCCAAACCTGGTTAGTATAAGGCACCCGTTGAACGAGAGACTCAGTCCGGGTGTGTCGCCTTTGGAAGACGTGTGCCTCTACGCGACGGGTCTTTGGAGACCTCTCGATGAGTCTCAACCGGCCCGAGTGGGGAGACGCGGCCTTTGTCGTCGCACTGAAGACTCAATGATCCCTTACCCCCGGAGGTGTGTGGAGACGAGTTCTGCCGGTGTTTGGGTGAGACCCAATTTGCGAGAGTGTCGAATGACCTTTGGGCGACCGTCGATTTCGGCACAAAACTCTTATTTGACACATTAGAAGTTCTAAAGGTTTCTCCGTGTAAAAGAGAAGATTGTCTCTCGTTGAAGACTGGCCCAATACCCGACACCCGTCATCAGTGGGGAGTCATTAAGTGGGAAAACTCAGACCTCCCTAACGTGGCTCCTAGTTTCCGATAACCCTCCCCCGTTCTAGTTAAAGGATCCGTCTTTCATTTTTATTTCGTGTCCACCAATCGTTTGTGGTACGGGTGTATTCCGTGTTGGGATTCTCCCGGGCGGGTGACGAAGAGGTCCCTACTCAAACCTTTCCGGGAGCCCAAGACTCTATAAAGTGACGCGGACCATCACACGGCAATAAGTCAGCGAGTCAGCACAGGTGGAGAGACGTTTACGTACCTGACATCAGGCGGTCCGAGGAGACAGGTACCCTAAAAGGTCTGTTCCTATGACCTCACCCAACGGTAAAGGAAGAGGTCCCCTAGAAGGGTTCGGTCCCTAGCTTGGGCGCGGAGGACGTAACCGTCCGTCTAAGAAATGTCGACTCGGTGGTCCCTTCGGGGAAGACCAACGTATGGGTGGCCGTAAAACACTCCTACCACCAAACGACCACAGACACGCTCAAAAGAGAACCGTTCCTAGTCAGGGCGATCCACTGCCGAGAAGAAGGATTACTCGGAATTAATCTAATGTAAATTGTCGTCCCTGACGTGTCGCTCTGGGCGACTAGACGTCTGGTCCTCGCCGAATGGGACATTTAATTATCCAGACGGACCCTAATCCCTTCGACCGACCCATATGTGCGAGTCTCGGGGCTCTCGGTTGTCAGGAACCGGACGACTGTGTCGACGTGGGCCCATGGGCAGTGACCTCGCGGACCCCTATAAGTCAATGTCACTTCTTTAGTATTGTTTCTGTCCTTTGTCTAGTCGTGTGAGACCTAAATTGTGGGAGGGATCCCTTGAGACGACTAAAGATCCGACGTCTACAAAAATTTGGGACGGAACTTCTTACCGATACAGTGTACGAGACCGGTTACCTCCGTTCGTGTCATAAATTCGTTTCGTATATACCAGTCGTTCACCTGGCTCAAGACAGGTAGACTCAAGGAGTGGAGACCTTATTTCCACCCCGTCGACAAGGATAGACACTTAGGAAGTTACTTCAAACGACTCGACAGGTCTTTACCTGCGGACGGTTCACGTACTAAATAAATGAATTACATTCCACCACCACAACAAATCAGCGATTCAGAACAGGTTGAGAAACGCTGGGGTTCCTGAAGTCGTACGGTCCGAAGGGACACGAAGTGATAGAGGGTCTCAAACGAGTTTGAGTACGGGTAACTCAGTCCCTACGGTAGGTTGGTAGAGTAGGAGACAGCGGGGGAAGAGGAGGACGGAAGTTAGAAAGGGTGGTAGTCCCAGAAAAGGTTACTCAGTCAAGAAACTTAGTCCACCGGTCTCATAACCTCGAAGTCGAAGTCGTGGTCAGGAAGATTACTTATGAGTCCTGACTAAAAGAAATCCTAACCGACTAAACTAGACGAACGACAGGTTCCCTGAGAGTTCTTGAGAATCAGGGAGGTTAGTGGCCGGAAGAGTCGACGAAGGAGGAAAACGAGGAGAGTCGTGAGGTGTGGTCCTCTCCTCTTTTTTTCGAAAGAAGTGAGACGTAGACCTTTGTAGTGACGGTTGTCTTTGCCCTAGGAACTGGTAAAGCTCGTATACTAATTCCCCTACCGTACAGAATGACCGGCCTATACCCAGCAAAAAGTTTTCAATGTCATTTAAATAGAGAATTTTAAGAAGGTTCGATGTATTTATGTAGCTTCTGACGTATTTCTACACCAGTCGGTCTCCGTGACATAGAAGAAACCCCGTTTTCCTTGGTCCGACCTGGACGGTCTTTTCTCAAGTCTGGTCCCCTCTGACACCGACTCTATTTAGAGTTCGGGTTCTGAACCCTTTTCCCTTGTTCCAAGTCGAATAACCACTAGAGGACCCCTCCCCACAGGTAAACGCCGATAGAATGACAAGATTCAAAAGAATCCTGAAGGGGCCACCGAGTCGACATTTCTTGGACGGACGGTACGTCCTCTACGTCCAAACTAGGGACCCAACCCTTCTAGGGGACCTCTTCCTTTACCGTTGAGTGACGTCATAAGAATAGACCCTTTAGGGTACCTGTCTCCTCGGACCGTCCGATGTCAGCTACCCCAGAGTCTCTCAGCCGGTGCTGACTCGTTGATTCGTTGTTATTTCAAAAGAATAGACAATTTACTCAGTAAAAATTCTTACGAGAGTCCCTCGTGATGCAGTCCTGGTTTTTGAGGTAGTGATTAAAGGATCGATAGGAACTTTGTAAGGAGACTCCTACATAAAAACAAAGAGTACGATTCTTTCGTTGCTAGTAAAGTTGAGACGACTTAAGTCGGGGTACAAACTCGTGTGTCTCTCTAGACCCCATTCAATCCCGTTAAGAGGAAAGAGGTAGACTCAAAGGTCCAAATAGGTTTGTTGACCCCTCTGTACTCCTACCCGTCCCTTCCCCTCTCTTCCTCTCCGACGGACTTACTGGGTCCATTCGGGAGACGGGAGCGGGACCCGTAGTCCGAGGACTGGTGTGTCGGGGAGAAAGGTTTCCGGTCAGAGTCCAAGTCACTTGTCCACCGTCAGGACCGGATCCTCGACTCCTACTGGTTGTTGCACCGGACCTGGTAACGACCGGTCAGGGTGGACAATTTTTCTGGGATGAATAAAAATCTGAAAAAGGCACATTCGAGAGCTGGTCGTCTTAAATACTAGGGTCTGTCCAAGGACTCCAAAGGGAAAGGACCCACTTCGGAAACGAGGGTTAAAGGAGAGACGAGGTAGTGACGTGGCCTACCTTAAAGGTGAAGCGTGTGACCCAGGAGCTGCGGAAGAATGGACGGTAGATCGATCGCCTGTCTCGACCTAGTGGGTCTGAGACGCTCCTCGACCCTGACCAAACTCTGTCCTACCAAGAAGCTCTTAAGGGAGATCCTATACGGTTGCTTTGTCGGAGACAGGGTGGCTCGACAGGATTCAGAGTATTCAGCACACGACACATAGGAAGGAAACCCAATCCGTCCCGAGATACTGTTTCCAGAGGAAAACCCCGCCCCCCGCCCCACGACGAGACCCAGAATCAACTCCGAACGACCTAGAACAACGTCGTTTACCCGAAAAATCAACACCGTACACCACAACGAATTGGTCCCTAGGTCGAGTCCGGGGGACGGAACCCTCGCACCTGGTGGTCCCTTCAGGGTTTCCAGATGAAAACTTGCTTACTAGTGAAGTTTCTGACTCGTACGTGTCACAGAGAACGTATACACGATTCGTTCTAATACTCACTTTAGGATTTAGTCTGTCGAAAAGAGTGACCCTCTCGAACGTCCTCACTTCTCTATACATACATTTTGGACTCACCTCCTCTGTAAGCCCCGTAAATCTATCAAGATAGATGGATTTTGACGTTCGTCACCACGACGTCTTCTGAGAACTCTCAGGGAACCTGACGTTCCTCTAGTTTGGTCAGTTAGGATTTCCTTTAGTTGGGACTTATAAGTAACCTTTCTGACTACGACTTTGCCTTCGAGGTTATGAGACCGGTGGACTAAGATTCTTGACTGAGTGACCATTTCTGGAACTACGATCTTTTCTAACTCCCGTCCTCTTCCCCCGTTGTCTC
This sequence comes from Capra ibex, assembly GCA_006410555.1. Classification (NCBI taxonomy): domain Eukaryota; kingdom Metazoa; phylum Chordata; class Mammalia; order Artiodactyla; family Bovidae; genus Capra; species Capra ibex. Next base: position 33,812,155 of record SJYO01013871.1, read on the forward strand.
CTACTCTACCAACCTACCGTAGTGACTGAGTCACCTGTACTCAAACCCGTTTGAGTCCCTCTATCACTTCCTGTTCCTTCGGACCACACGACGTCGGGTACCCCAACGTCTGTCAGTCTGTACTGAAACACTGACTTCTTGTTCTTTTGAACCGATTTCGATCCAGGTACACTCCTCCGGGGTCTAGTCGAAAGAGACGTGTGGGTCCCACCGTTCATAACGTGTATACGGTCTTACGAAAAGAAATGAGGAAAGAGGTGGAAGGTCTTCGAAGTACCACCTGTACTTCAGTCCGACCTATCTTAAAGGACTAAACGGGTACGCAGAGTTGATATTCCATCCTCTCGTGTCCTCTTTTTGTCCTACGAGTCCCGGAAGAGTTTTCTCCTAGTAACGAGTATTCCAACCGGGGCTTTAGTTGGACCCTTGGGATGTGTTGTGTACACAGACTGTGTGCTTAAGTAAATATGCTAAAATAGAGAGAGAATTACTAGAACAAAAAGTTATTTGGTATTACTGGAGAGTCATGAAGGGTCCCCCTGACGGGACTCCAAGAAGGAAATTTTGCTCGTTCACGACTCACTATTGACTAATCGGACGACTAAGGAAGGGACTTCTTGAGCAGTTCTCTTTCTTCTTCTTTTACTTGAGTCAATAAGACTAGACCGGCACTCGAGTTCATTCGTTGTAGTTATTTCTTACAAAAACTGTTCTCTGTAGTAAATTTGTGTGCACCTCAGGGAGACGACAGTAGGTCTTTATTTCAGGACCGACCAGGCTGGAGAAAAATAAGAAGAAGAAGAAGAAGGTGGTAGTGAACCCTACCCGGTGTTCTCTCTAGTATAAAGAAGTAAGTGAGATACAGGATTCCAAAGTGCCTGAAACAGAGTAAGTGAGATACGGGATTCCAAAATACCTGAAACAGAGTGGAAGACTTAGGCGAGGGTGGGGTTCAAAGTAAAATACGTAGTCGCTTTCAAAGTCGGTTTCCCCTTCCTTAAAAGAAGGATAACCTCACCTTAAGTCCTTAAATAGACAGAACTCCAGACCTCAGGTCGATTTAATACAATGGACCCCTTCGACGGTTTTGTGTCCAGACAAGAGACAAAGCTTAGTACTTTGGTGATCCCCATTGGAATACAGGTCTATGAACTCTAATCTTTGTGGTCATGTATACACAAAATGTTTTCTCCCGACGGTTCCTCCAATATGGTAAGTGTATTGAAAGGACCATTAGACTTATAACTAGAAGGTTGTTCTCCGTCCACTCTTCGGGGGTAGACTGGGAGAGATAAATCCCAATTCACTACAAGTGTGCAATCGACTTCCTGCTGAACACTAGCTGGATGGGTCGTAGAAGGGGTAGCGAACAGAGGCACACAGGGTAGAGGAAAAGAAAAAGTCAGACCTTGTAGGTGGTCCAATGTATTGTCTCTCCCCGTCGTAGAGTCCGGTCTGGTCCTCACCCTCCCAGTCCGTTCCTCGACATAAGTTAATAGTACCGGTACTGCAAGTAGTCCCAAAACAGAATAAAACAACCCATCCCTGCCTAAGTGAAAATTCCTTCCGACCGACCAACCAGTCAATTTCGGGATAGCGATTTTCGACTGACCACGAGTAAACTAAACGACAAGATTGAGTTTCTTGTCTAAGAACCACTATTTTTTCACTATCCTTCTAAACGATTATTAGTAGACTCAAATAGGTTTCCTATAAATCTACTGGACAAAAAGAAATGGTCATCAAGTTTTTGTTCGGAACTTTTATCATATATTGTCGTGACAGGTTGTCTTTACGTTCAGTGTACTCAGTAATTTTTTAAAGATTATCGGAGTAATTTTTTTCATTTTTCTTTTTGTTTACATATAATTGTGTATATATACCTTAGATCTTTTTACCATGACTACTTGGATAAACGTCCCGTCCTTGTCCCTGAGTCTGTATCTCTTTCTTAAACACCTGTGTCGTCCCCTTCTTCTCCTACCCTGCTTGACTGTCTCATCATGAGTATATATGAGATGGCACACACTTTGTCTGTCGAGCACCCTTCGACGACATACTGTGTCCCTCGAGTTGAGTCACGAGACACTGCTGGACCTTCCACCCTACCCCCCACCCTACCTCCGAATCCTCCCTCCCCTATACACATATGAACACCGACTAAGCGTAACAACATGTCTTCTTTGGTTACGTTGTAACATTTCGTTAATAGGAGGTTAAAGTTTTTTTTTTATTTTTCTTTGTCCACTCCAAAAAAATTTTTTTTAAATAAAAATTTAAAATAAATTGGGTTATCTGGGGTTTATGATAGTAGAACTATGGAAATATATTATATTGTTTTTAATAACACTCTATAAAATGTAAGAAAGCAAGTATAATGTAGAAGGTTCTGACCCTCCTCAAGTCCCACTGTCACATAGAGTCAAACTTAGTCGGTGTAAAAGTTCTCAAGTCATCGGTGTATGTCGAGACCCGACGATACGACCGGTGGACGCGTGTCGCTACGAACGGGGAGTGAGTGAATTTGTCCCTGAATCCTTTTCCCCCTCACGTGAAGACCACCAGGTTACCAATTCATACGCGGAAGGTTGCGTCCCCTACGCCCAAGTTCGGACCAGTGCCTTGCTCCTCGGGTGTAGGACACCTCGTTGATTCGGGAACTTGGTGTTGATCTCTCAAGTACACGACGTTCCTTTCTGAAGTGTACTTGTGTTGCTACTAGGGTGCACAGCGTTGATTCTGGGTAGCGCTGGTTCCTTTATTTACATAAAGAAATTTTTTCTTTTTTTCCCACCCCCCTCTCTTTACATTTGGTCTGGTAGAAAAGATGTATCTTCTTTTGACTTCACATACTTTTACATGTTTACAACTCTACATTTACTATGGTATAGATTTTGGTGAGGGTTCAGTAAAGTTAAGACAAGGAAAAATGATGTATAGTAGGGAGATCCTACCGTTTTATTGAGCTCGATTAAAAAAGAGAAACCCCTGTTTTTTACCTTTGTGAGTCATTACCTCACTACGTCGGTGAAACCTTTCATCAGATCGTCTTGGGGTTTTCCATTTGTATCCCTCTGTGCACTGAACCGTTAAGACGAGGATCCGTCGTGGGTTCTCTTCACTTGTACATACAGGTGTGTTTTTGGTCATGTACTGTCAAGTGATACTAAGTGTCATCGGTCTGACGTGGTCACCGAATATACTATCCATGTGAGAACAGAGTTATTTTGATGATCGTTTTCTTTTATGGTTTCTTCGTAACGACGGACTCAGTATTATCGGTCTTTCACCTTTGTTGGGTTGTTGCGGATGAGCGACTACTTACCTATTTGCTTTGCACCCATCTTATATTCTTCCTTGCCTATTCACTCAGTACGATGCGGTACCTACTTGGGACTTCTGCGACACGACTCACTTCGTCCGGCGGACGTCTTCTGGGATATAACAAACTAAGGTAACTATACTTGACAGGTCTCGTCCTTTTAGGTGTCTCAGTCTTTCTTCGAATCACCAACGACTCCCTAAAACCCCTCCTCCCAAACCTTCTTTACCTCTAACTGCCGATTACCCATGTTCCAAAGCGACACCTCCCTACTTTTACAAGGTTTTAGCACTGCTGCTGACATATCGACACTTATACGATTTCTGCTGTCTTCATATCTGAAGTTTGGTCACCTACATGTTATACACGTGAGACAGAGTCATTTCGACAACAATTTTCTTTCGTAGCTATTTCGTGACGACGGACCACCGACACCGGGGAGGTTTGGTGTACGTTGAATAGTCGTTCGAGGGCCTACTCAACCGCGTGCACTGGTGCCCTTATACCTATCTCTTCGTAAGAGGGTTGTCTTCGTTACCAACCCTATACCTTCGGTCAGACAAAGAAAATAATTGTCGGAGTCCAATTAAAGAGGAGTAAGTCTGAAACAATTCTCCGTACGATTTAGTGAAGTCAGCGCAGTCTGAGAAACGCTGGGATACCTGACATCGGGTGGACCGAGGAGACAGGTACCCTAAGAGGTCCGTTCTTGTGACCTCACCCGACGGTACGGGAGGAGGTCCCCTAGAAGGACTAAGTCCCTAACTGGGGGTAGAGAATACAGAGGACGAAATCGTCCGGTCAAGAAATGGTCATCCCGGTGGACCCTTCCTTCCCTAAGGGGTCACCGAGTCTGCTATTTCTTAGACGGAAGTTACTCTCTCTGGACCCAAACTAGGGACCCAACCCTTCTAAGGGGACGTCTTCCTTTACCGATGAGTGAGGTCATAAGACCAGACCTTTTAAGGTACCTGACATATCAAGTACCCCAGTGTTTCTCAGTCTGTACTGACTCGATGAATTTGACACAATTTTCCTCAGTTCACATTACAGAGTCTAAATTCGGGAGGGTCGTTGTTACCTTTTCGGTCAAGAAAGGTAGAGACGTGAAACCCCTCCTACTCCACTTCTCCACCCTAAACCTCGTTCCGACCGTCTAAGACTTCGTGACCGAGGTTGACTCTCGGGGGACGGGAATCGGAACTTTGAGGTGCCAGAAGGGTCCCGGACCCCAGTCGAGGGGAGTGAGTGGTGAAGGGAAAGGGACTGAACGAAGGGGTTTACTCGAAGGTTGGAGTCTCGGTCGAAAGTCGTAGTAGAGAAGGTTTTTCCCTAAACGAATAGGAACCGTCTCCTGTTAGGAGTGGCTGAAAAGTAGAGTTTGAAGAAAGTGCAGACGAAAGTCTGAACCAAACAACAACAATTTAAAGGGGGGTTTAGTTTCTAGGGATTGTTGTGTGACCGTCGTCGACGAAACATTTTTTTCGCGGCTACTTGATACGGACGACTATGTGTCAACGTAAGTTCTACAGATCGTTACCGGTCGGTTCAGGTTTCTGGATTATTTTAGCCCTTTCCTTGTTTGGTGTATACGTGGTTCTTTTTATTGACCAACGGATTATCAGAGTTCCGTCACTTTCCACCGCCACCGGGCACAGTATTTGTGTCACTCACGGGTCGCCCCGGCCTTGAGCGGACTCGACACCGACGAAGGAGGGAACGATTGGAAACTTGAGTCACCGTCTCCGATAGTCACTGGTCCATTCTCAGTCTCCGCAGTGTCTAGTGTCGCTGAGAGAGTGAAGTAAGGGTACAGTCCTCGTGTCATAGTCGAGTGAGGAGGAGGGAGCATTTAAGGTGAAAAAGGAGAAAAACACATTTTGATCCATTATTGTCGTGCAACCAGCGTGAGGTATGAAGAAGAGAATGAGTCTACCAAGACAATTTTGTGAAACTCTGGGTAGTGAAATGAACAAAAATGATAAAAAAAATAAAAAATAAACAACGAGGGGTCCGAAAAGAGATCAACACTGTTTGTTCCCGATTGACAGGTCAACACCACGCGTCCGAAGAGTAACACCGCCGAAGAGAACATCGTCTCGTGACCGAGACACCACGCACCTGAAGCCATCAACACCGAAGGTCAGAGATCCCGTGTCCGGACTATCAACTCCTTGTGCCCGAATCACCAAGGCACCGTACACCCTAGAAGTACCTGGTCCTTAACTTGGGCACAGAAGACGTAACCGTCCTCCTAAGAAATGGTCGGTCGGTGGTCCCTTCAGACTCTGGTTAATGAAAATTAGCCTAGTTTAAATTTAAGAAGAGGGATCAAAAGTCAGACCGGGTAGAAGGTGGGGTGGGAGGTTGTTCGGTGAGGTCGAGACCCGTCCTTCCAAAGGAGAAAGGGACGGACCTCTGGAAAAGACGGGTAGGGGTGTCCGTGTAGGGACTCGATTAAAGACGGAGAGAAGTGGGTCTTGGGGTCTGGTGTCGTTACTAAAAGTAAAAGGAAAGGACTAAAGCGGACCAGACCTGAGTAGAAACCGTGTTTGGAGCTCCTATATGGTCGACCCTGACAAGTGATAACAAAGTACACTCACGTTGAAGAACAGGAGAAGTGAACTGACACAGTAGGACTGTCGTCTCTGGTACTGAATGATAAGACTTAGGAAGTCCGTACGACTCAACGAGCCAGTACAGACTGAGAAACGTCGGGGTACCTGACATCGGACGGTCCGGAGAGATAGGTACCTTAAAACGTTCGTTCTTATGATCTCACCCAACGGTAAAGGAAGAGGTCCCCTAGAACGGTTGGGTCCCTAGTTTGGACGTAGAGGACGGTCCGCATGGAACGAAAACGTACGCACACACAGACACGTGCGAAGGGTTTAACCATTAACACCGTAGGACGTAACAGTCTACTACCAATCGCAAAAAATCGTTATAAAGATTCAATTCCATACATAGTACCAAAAAGAAAAATCTGTATTACGATAGTGTGTGACTTGTCTGATGTCACATCCCCTCTGTAATGAAAATATACAAGACGTTTTGGTTTTTAGTAGAACACTGGGTAGCATGACACTCAGATGGTAGAAGGAGAGATGTTACCGGTTCACATACATAGACATGAAGTGTTCTCGAGACACTAGAATTGAGCTACATTCGTGTCTTCTTTAAGTCTACTTCGGTTTCTTGAAAGGGTCCCGGAAAGACTTCTTCGTTTGTTCCTACACCCGGGGAGTCCATCTGAGTCCAGTCACAGAGGAGGATGCTCTGGGGGTGGTGGTGGTGGGTCACAGTCGAGATCAACCAGAAGGAGGAGAGTCGGGATTAGGGGAGGTACGTGGACAGGACCGAAACTCAGAGACGTACTGACCGACGACCTAAACCCCAGGTGTGGAGACGGAGGGGTCTTAAGTTGAGACCTTTTACAAGAACCACGTGTGTGTCCGTGGTAGTCCCTGTATTGGGTGGTCCAGTACTCGAAGACATTCTAAATTCTTTTTGGCGACTCATTTTGTGTCCCAGATTCGTGGTTTCGTATAATGAGAAGGAAAGAGTTTATGAACACCTCGGCTCCGGGCAGGATTCAGTCACTACTTGTTTTGTCTGTGATAGAAACAGAGACGACTTGAATGTGGTACTATTCCTTTTTTCTGTAGAAACTTTCCATTCTTTGCTATCCCTACGTTCCTAAACGAGTGAGGGAAGAAGAACACTAAGTCAAAAACTCTTGATTTAGGTTAACGGACTTGGGGGTAGAGGTCGGTCGAAAGAGAGAGAGAGGGGGACACCGAAAAGGAAGAAAGTCGGGGTCCTTGGGGTTTAGAAAGTTCAGTGGTCGATACATGGATTTAGGTGTGTGCACGGATCGTCCGCCTTTTTTTTTTTCTGATTTAAATAGATTTAGATGGTAAAGATCCACAAACGTTAGTATTTATCCTTTTTTTACGTTATAAGAAGGAAGGAAGGAAAGAAAGAAGAAAGGAAATAAATTTACGACAACAAAAACGATTCAGTGATTCATCACAGGTTAAAGAACGTTAAGATACTTGACATCGTACGGTCCGAAGGGACAGGAAGTGATAGAGGGTCTCAAACAAGGTTAAGTACAGGTGACTCAGTCACTACGATAGATTGTCAGAGTAGAAGACGGTAGAAGAAGAGGAGGACGGAAGTTAGAAAGGGTCGTAGTCCTAGAAAAGGTCACTCAACCGAGAAGTGTAGTCCACCGGTTTCATAACCTCGAAGTCGAAGTCAGGAAGGTCGCTTATAAGTCCTAACTAAAGGAAATTCTGACTGACCAAACTAAAGGAACGACAGGTTCCCTGAGAGTTCTCAGAAGTCGTGGTGTTAAGTTTCCGTAATTAAAAAACCGTGAGTCGGAAGAAACACCAGGTTGAGAGTGTAGGTATACACTGATGACCTTTTTGGTATCGAAACTGATACGTCGGTTTTGGTATCGAAACAGTCGTTTCACTACAGAAACGAAAAATTATACGACAAACCCAAACAGTATCGAAAGAAAGGTTCCTCGTTCACAGAAAATTGAAGTAAACTTAAAAGTTTCTCTCCAATTGATAAAATGTCCGTCTCTTGGACATTTTATGTCTTGGCTGGATTATTAAAGGGTCGTCCCCTTTTTCAGATCGAGTGTCCGAAAAATTTATATGTACGAGGGTGAAGTATATTTGTAATAGAATCTTCTTCCTTTTTTCGGGGTTCTATGTGTTCTGGTGGACCATGAGAGAGAGAACGAGAAAAAAAAAAAGAAAAAAACCCCCACCATATAAGATTATGAAGTAGTCATTGGGTTTTTTCACTCTTTCAGTGTCGAGGACCATCCGGAAGAGGGGTTATTCCCTGTACCGATTTCTCTACGAAAAGTAAACAACTATGGATCATCTAAATACAAGGGTAAGTTATACAGAAAGTAATTATATTCTTCGTGTTACTTTTTAAAGTATGATACTATTCATATTTGTCTAGTGACTTTACTCTCTTTGACGGTTAAAAAGAACCCCTAATAATTACCTTTGTAATACGAGGAATAATTTAAACGTCTGTGTACATAAACTTATTAATGGGTGACTAAAATACTTCGAACCTCCCTTATCTTAGAAGGGAAAAACTCGCATCTTTAGATCTTATTTCACTCAAGTTTTGTGAGTTCGGATCTTTTGCGAAGTTATGTAGCTTTCGATGTACTTTCCTTGTATGTTGGTTTGCCGTTGGGGTTATTAGTACTCTAGTGACTATATTCCTTGTTTTGATTACTCTTCTCTTCTATCAAAAGGTAGACGGTTAAAACGATTTAAAACATAGTCTATAGACCCCCTTTATATAGACTTTACTCCCGACAAGAAAAACAACAAATCAGTGATTCAACACAGGCAGAGAAACACTGGGGTACCTGACATCAGGTGTCCCGAGGAGACAGGTACCCTAAGAGGTCCGTTCTTGTGGCTTCACCCAACGACACGAGAGGAGGTCCCCTAGAAGGGCTGGATCCCTAGCTTGGGGATAGAGAATCCAGAGGACGTAACCGTCCGTCTAAGAAATGACGAGTCGGTGGTCCTTTCGGGGACTTTACTCCTGTAGTTCTATGAATAAGACTTGACGACCTCAGGCATTTTCCTTCCCACTTTTTATTATATGTGTATATATATAAAATTTTTAGTGTACATCATCGTCTTTTCTCAGAACCTAGGGTAATGTCTACGTTTGGGTATTGTGCTATTCCGGATTTCTTCAGAAACTTTAGTGGATGAAGTTTTGGAAGAAGGAAAATTTTCTCGAATAAACTCTCGGTCTTTCAAATGTAGTAAAACGTTTTAAGTGTCAATCAATTGACGTCCTTTCTGACGTCATGACTACAGGTACGAAGCTCAAGTCTTGAGTAGTTTATGGGTCACTACCTATGTGTGCTCGTGTGTGTGTCTCGTATATGTCTACACACAGGTACACGCACACATTTGTCTCTCGTTTTCCTCAAGTTCTCTTCATGACTTGAGTGAAAAGTTTTTTTAGACCAAGAGAAAGTGACTATACGTGAATACCTTGTCGAAGGTTCCCAGTCCGTAACACGATTCGTAAAGTGAAGGTAATTAATTAGAAGTTCCACGGGAGAGTGAACGCATAAGAACAATAGGAAGAAAGGCATAGTTCGTTTACTTCTAAATCACCGTCTTTAAATGTACAACTTCCAGTGAGTCCGGGAGACTAGGAATCAGTGACAAATATCCTCCATGTAAAACCAGCTAGTGTTCCCCTTGTGTATACCCTGAACAGACCGTCAGGTCACCAATTCTGAGTCACGAAGGTGACATCCCCGTCCCACCCAAGGTGAGGACCAACCCCTTGGTTCTAGTGGTGTACTTTGCATCACGTCGGAGGGGGGGGTGTTACACCTTGTTTATCACTTTCTTCGATTTGGTTCAATAAAATGAGGTGTGAAAGACTTAACACAAAATTTGTGTATCTCGACGTCAATTATTCGTCTCGTCTAAGTGTACCGGCGTCAGACCATTGTTGACCCAGGTACCGTACTTGTGGTAGACCTCTGCCTTTAATGGAAGGTTGGATGAGAGTGTCCGAATATGGTTTGTCCAAGAGTGTGGAGCAGCACTTGGAAAAGACCCCCCGTCTCCTGTCCCTGAGGCAGGTACATGCGGAAGAAGGACACATGTCTACCCTCCCCGCCCATACTTCCTCATGGGGGTTCGAGTAGGCCTTTGGTGACTTCAGAACGGTTAATGACTTGAATCTAGTCGTCTTTCGGTTCCGCCGACCGTGAGGTAGACCGTGCACCATAGGAGATAACACAAAACCTTTAAGGTGCCCATCCTCTCCTTCGTTACGGATCCCTACCGACTATGAAAAGAAAATACGGTTGTGAGAACAACTTTTGACAGACGAAAAGTAATGTCAACTTTTAAGGGTTTCCCTTTTCCAGTGCAGAAGGAAGAAATGACACGCACTACGGGTCGTGTCATACCCACCAATTATTTACAGTGTAGTGAAAGTAAGGGGAAACTGACTCTTACTACAAAAGGTTCCTCAGAACGAGTGAATTCAAAGAATCGTTTAGAGGGTTTGACGTTTGTAAAGGGTCTTTCCCCCGTGACGAATTCCGGTCGTAAGGGACGAACTTAGAGAAGGGATCTAAGGTAGGTACGCAGTGAGTGGAAAAAGGACCCGATGACCTAAAGGGGGAGGGTCGGGACAAGGGGTGGACAAAATGAGAAAAGGGTACAGGGGACGTCGTAAATATCCATTTAGCCACTGTGGGGTAAAATGTAGTGAAGGTAGTATTTCATCGTCGGGAGAGAAGATATAGATGAAATACTACGAAAAACCTCCTCGGAAACTACTCCGAATCGTTGACCCGGTAAAGATCATATTTGTAAAAATCCTCTTTTTAAACAAAAGTATCACTGAAAGTATAGATAACAAAAGGTCTTAAAAAAAAAATTACTTAATCTTTACAACCACTATTTCTTGCTTTCCAAGTTCTCGTCTCTGGAACAAATAAATAGAAACGCGGGGTCAAGTACCGTGTGTCCACCGTGGTCACTCACGAAGAGTGAGACACTTCGTAAAGTCAAAGAAGAGTTAACAAAGGTTTTCACTCAGTTGTCGTCTGAAATACATTTTGCACTCCGCCTCGTTAGTTATATAGAACTTCGAGGAACAGTTTACCGAGGGTAGTTCATAATTTACACTCTATGGTGTTCCTGCAGGAAAATGTACGTGTTTTATTTTGGATTTCCCTTTCTTATACCGAGAGAGAGTAAATATGCCGAAACTTACGAACTCGAATCTAACTTCTAAGTTTTAACTTTTACAGTCGTTACTAAAATGGTTTCGTAAAGGGACGAAGTACCTTGTTTTTCCTGTACAATCTTTCTAATAAAGTTTATAATCGTTTCTCTCCCGTAGAAATCCGTAAACCTTATTCTTACATCAGACCTATAAACGGTCTTGAAAACCTCTCAAGATCAAGGTAAGAGGACAAAAGGACTGTCCAGATTTTAGGAAATAGAAAACGTCATACACTTTCTTTAACTAGACACATACCTTTATAAATATGGTTACTTCTTTTGGGTCGGGTCAATATTTTCTCCTCTGACAAAGTTAGTCCCGGTTTACAGTCAAAAGATTTTGAATATTTTCTTATTTTTACTTTATAGTCTTCTTCGTCTTTTACAAATATCAATACTGAGTCTTGTCTTCTGGTTAAAGTGTTACGAAGGACACCATTCTCAACATGAGTGACTCTAAACCCTGAAAGAGGAAAAAAAAAAAAAANTGAAAGAGAAAAAAAAAAAAAAAAGAAAAAAGTTCAAGGAGAAGTTTTTTTTTTTCAAAGAAGGTTTAGACGACTTGCGATGACTCTTCCAATTCAAGGGTCTTTCGTTTCGTTGAAAACAAGTGAGTAAATAAGTAAAGGAAGAGATAGTATGACTAGAGGACAGAAAACTTTGAAAGAGAAAAAATATTTGCCAGTTTTTGATTCTTGAGAACCATGAACTCTCAAGTCGTGGACCGTTGAGGTAAATATTGTTTTAAGGTCTAGTATTTTCCTTTGAATGTCGAGAAAACACTTATTTGACTTAAAAGTTACACAATGTATTTTGTATTATTAAAATATTCACCTTGTTTAATATTTATTCCTACCTAGTCTAATATGAATTTAATATAATAAATTATTAATTCGTAAGTAACTTATTAAATTATAATTTAAGGTTTGTATTGTCGAACAATAATAAATCAGTGTTTCAGGACTAGACTGAGAAAACACTGCAGACAGTCCGAGGAGACAGGTACCCTAAGAGGTCCGTTCTTATGACCTCACCCAACGGTAAAGGAAGAGGTCCCCTAGAAGGGTTGGGTTCCTAGATTGGGAGCAGAGAACACTGAGGATGTAACCGTCCACCCAAGAATTGGCGACTCGGTGGTCCCTACGGGTTTATATTGTTATAATGTACAATGTTATATTATATGTATAATACATAAATATTACCAGATATAATACCTATAATTAAACATGTATTATTGTCACTGGTCTCACAATTAAGGAATTAAGGAGTAGTATGTAACGTGGGTTGACTACTCGGGTTCGGTGGGTCTCGGTCAGCCAGGGAAACAGATATTGACTAAATACTTTTCTGACTGAGTCACAACCGGTCACTGTGTGTTCCCTTCCAGATACTTCCCGAAGACCCTTTCGAAGGGACTAAGGTTTTTCTGTGTTCTTGGGTTCTGACAGTGAGTAGACCTTACTGGTGTCGGTGGAACATTGGTAAATACAGGGTAAGTAATATTGGTAAGTACTGCGTGGCAAACATAGAAAGGCATTCGTTCCAAGACGAGATTGAGGAACTCAAGAGTCCTGTCGGGCTGTCCGTCTATCCTATTAATGGGGGTAGAAAATCTGTTCGTGTGTCTTCGGAACCCTCCAATTGACCGGGCTCCGACAGAGTACCCACCCATTCGCCGTTTCGACCTTCGACTCGGTCCGGTGACCGAAACCCCATGTCAGGGAGTCGGTCCTTCGACGATATGATGAAGGTACCTTCAACGATAATTGGTGGGGTGGGACACGGGGTGGAAGGAAGTTTATATAAGAAACGACCACCGGTGGTTCGGAAAGTTAAATTTTTTCTTTTCTTTTCGGGACGTTCTTTTGTCTGAGAAAACTATAAGGGTTGTTTTCTACCGGGGTCACGTCCTGTCTCTTACGTCTTCATTCCCATCGTTCTAAAGAAAAGAAACAAAGGGGAGCTTGTCCGAGACATAAAGTTAAAAATTTTAATCAAAAATAACCGCATCTCAAACAAATGTTACAATACACTCAAAAATGGTATGTCGTTTCACTAGGTCAATATATATATATATATGTGTGTATATAGGTGAAAAATTCTAAGATAAGGGTATATCCAGTAATATAACTCGTCACAAGGGACACGATGTGTCGTCCAATAATAGATAAAATATATGTCATCACACATATACAGTTAAGGTTAGGAGGGTAAATAGGGAGGGGGTCAGAAAAGGGGAACCATTGATAGTCTAAAGTTATCTCCCTCCCATCTACCCTGCTAGTCTTTTACCTCTGGAAGGGACCATCGAGTCGACCATTTCTTAGGCGGACGTCACGTCCTCTGGGGCCAAACTAAGGACCCAGCCCTTCTTGGGGACCTCTTCCCTAACGATTGGGACCTCTTCCCTATCCGATGGACAAGGTCCTAAGAACCCGAAGGGATCATCGAGTCTACCTACCATTTCTTAAACGGACGTTACACCCTCTGGACCTAAGTTAGGGACCCAACCCTTCTAAGGGACCTCCTTCCGTACCGTTACCTGAGGTCGTAAGGACGGGCCTCTTAGGGGTTCCTCTCTCCTCGACGCTCCCAATGTCAGGTACCCCAGCGTTTCTCACCCTGTACTGACTCGCTGATCCGTCTGCGGTGTGTTTCCTCTCGCCTCCGATACGTTCTGGTACCTTCGACCTCTCCCTCTTTTCTCGTGCTCCGGACTCCCACGAGTCGTCATTGCCGTCTGGACGGTGAGTGGACTGGGGTATACATACACTAAGTATCCAAAACGTTAGGTCTTCCATAAGAACAGTAAGGGTAAAGTGTCTACTCGTTTCACTCCAAAGATGAACAACCCCTCCGTGTTTCGGAGCGAAGGATTGACCGGTGACAGGACTTGTGGTTCCTATGGTCCTTCCTTCCACTCTCTCTTTTTTCAGTGTGATTAGGTGTTGAAACGACTCCTAGCGTCAGAAGGTAGTTTTAGAGATCTCGTAGAAAGGGAAAGGGTCGCGTGGAGGGTTTAATTGTTGAACTTTGAAAGTTCCTTTCAACGTTGCAAGTAGACAAAATTCAACGAACCTCAACGATGGTTTTCCTCATTGAGAAAGGGTGGGTTGGGGGTCGGTGATTTGTAACCTTAGTTGGATTACAGAAGTACGACAGAATCTTTTTACCAACTCGTCTAAAAGAAAAAAATTGAAAAGGTTTTTTATTTTCGTTTGCTAAAAGTCGAAGTTGGGTCACCATCCTTTTTGTTTACTAAGGGAGAGGAGAGAAAAGGGTGGGAGAATGGTCCTAAGTGTTCACTTACTTTTGGTCTTTTCCCTCTTTTCTTAATGTGAATTTTACCAACTGTTAAAGTCGTGAGTTTATAAGTTCAAGACGTAGAATATTTTAACACTGTACACACACGAGTCAACGAGTCAGGACAGACTGAGAAACACTGAGGCATCTGACCTCCGGTGGTCCGAGGAGACAGGTACCCTAAGAGGTCCGTTCTTATGACCTTACACAACGCTAAAGAAGGAGGTTCCTTAGAAGAGATGGGTCCCTAGCTTGGGTGTAGAGAACGTAACCGTCCGTTTAAGTTAGTCCATAAAAGGGTGGTTTTAGAACCCTAGGAGACTCTTCCCTGTATGAACACTCGTTCTTGTCACCCTAACTTCAGTTCAACTTGAGCCTGCACCCGTTACGGGGAGTCGGAGTCAAAGGAATAACCGTCCATTAAGAGTTTCCTAAAGACCCTCTTAATTTTCTTGATTACTCACCTTTGGGTGACTGTGCATAAGTTCTTTCGTATACGTTCTTTTCTACGAACTACTAAAGAAAGTGTACTTGTATCTTTTTTTTTCAGTATTCGTACGTCCTTATACCACAACCTACTTAAAAATGACTACTCGTTCTGTCTACTTCGTCCCCCTGTAGAAATCGCCAGATCACCAATTTTTAGACGGACCGTTGCGTCCCTGCGTCCAAGTTTAGGACCAGTCCCTTGATAATTCTAAGGGGGTACGAAACCCCGTTACTTCAGACGTGCGTCGTCGATGACTCGGACGTGTGACCTTAACCTCTCAGGCGTACGGCGTTGCTTTCTAGGGCGTACTGTGTTGATTCTGGGTTGTGTCGATTTATTTGTTCACTTTATTTGAATTTTTGTCTTTTGTTTTCTACTCCGTCCCTTCTAGACTCAGTGGGTGGCTCCTCAAGAGCTACCCTTCCTTTCTCCACTTTGAACTCGCTTGTAACAACCGTCCCCTCTAACACTCATAGTAGAGATTGGGATTTTTATCCCCTCTCCCCTCCTCTCCCACTCTACGTACCTCTCTCATAATGGTATACATTTTATCTATCGGTTGCCCTTAAACGACGTACCGAGTCCTTTGAGTTGTCCCCGAGACATAGTTGGACCCCCACACCCCCTCCCTCCAAGCTTTCCCTCCCCTATATACGTATGGATACCGACTGAGTACAACTTCACACTGTCTTTTGTTGTTTTAAAACATTTCGTTAATAGGAAGTTAATTTTTTTATTTATTAAATTTTTTTTTAATCCTTTGGAGTCTAATAACTTTTCTTTGCTGTCGGTCTTTTGGGAAAGAGTCCAGAGTCCTTGGGACTACTAAAGGACCTTCACTCCCCGCCCCCTCTCTCCCCGGTCCACTTGATAAGACTTAGAGAAACGACGTAGGTGAAGAAATGTACGGTAAACTGAGGTTTAAGAATATTTTAGTCTTTATAGTTGAGGTCGTCCTGAACGTTTCGGTGTATTTCTTCTGAGACGGTGAGTCCCTCCGTTTGACGAAACTTCTCCTTGGGGTGTCTCTGTGGTACGAGTAGAGGGTAGCTAGTAGTGAATAGAGACCGGTCCCAGTCGCGAAACGGACGTCAACATGGGAAAGGTAAATCTCTACAAACCTTTTCCACGACAACTTTCCTGTCGGAGTACGACCCGAGGAAATCGGTAAGGGATGTCCTTTACTACCTTTAAGGACCGTAAGAATAGTCCCTTTCCCCACTTGAGGCGACCAGACACGACTCTCCTTACGATCTAGGGAAGAAAAATGACCTCCACCTGCTGAAGTTTCGTCGCGGAAGAAGTCTAGATTTCTACGTCGGTCCGAAGACCCTTGTCAGGGCCCTCTCGTCTCTGTCCGTCGGACCAGGGGCTCGGGTTTGTTGGTCTTCACCTCCGTCGGTTCACAAATAGAACTCGTCGAAGGGACTCTATTAAGTCGTAGAAGAACCATTTGAGAACGTCGGAAGAAGAGAGGTGGTTTTCGTCTTTGAGTGGTGCACGAAGTCTTTCGTGTGAAGAAAGACCGATCGACCGATTCATATAGACACGACGATAAAAAGTCTTCTGGTTTCACCGGGAGACAGGAAAATCTGTAAGTCACGGAGTTCGGGAGAACGTTTCTGTCGAGGTACTAAATTGTTCTCGGTGACTGACCTTCAAAGTACACAATAGAACAACTTCCCACCCCACCCCACTACTACTTTTTTTCCTCGTCTCATTCCCTTCGTAAGACCCCGTCACGTACGTACGATTCAGGGAAGTCAGCACAGGTAGAGAAACGTTGGGGCACCTGATGCCGGGCGACCCGAGGAGACAGGCACCCCAAGAGGTCCGCTCTCATAACCTCACCCGACGGTAAAGGAACCCGGACGCAAGAAGATAAGATGTGTCTAGAGAGTCCGACGAGAGTGTACGGGACGGGACACGTCTAATTTGACAATTTTTATAAGAACGAGTAGGCTTTAATAACAGGATCCTTTCTTTTCTCCTTCTGGTCGGACACACTTTGATGTCCATCTCCCTCCAGACACTTCAACGCCCATTTGTTTTGAGTGAAAAAGAACTTTTTTAAGTTCTTGTCTCAGACCATTTATATGAATCCCTTTCCGTTGATCATGGGGAAAAACAAACCACCCCCCCCCTCCACAACAGAAATTAACTAAATAAACCGACACGACGTTACACTTGAGACTCAATGTTGTATACCCTAGATCAAGGGACTGGTCCCTAGTTTGGACCCCGGGGACGTAACCCTCACGTCTCAGAATCGGTGACCCGGTAGTCGTTTGGGTAAAACCTGACAATGGGGAGACATTAAAAAGTCATCAAGAGACTCTTAAAAAGGTGAATCAAAAATCCTTTCTGAACTCAAGGAGAGGTATCGTATACGAAGGAACATGAATAACGACAAAGAGTCAAACGGTAAAAACGTTAGAAAAGAGAGTGTCGATAATTACGAGGGATATTGACTCGGGGTTCCTTCGTAGAACCGGTCTCGAAACAAACAGTTTGTGTTTGTTGTTTATAAAGTTTGTTGTTTATAAAGGTCGACAGGGGTCTACGAGTATCAGTACTGTAAGTTCCGCCTTCCTTGGTGCGTCGAGACTGAAGAGATAGTCATATTGAAGACTTTGGGATAATAATATGGTGCACGATAAGGTCTCTATTGTGCTCTTTTGGACTACGTTGGTTACCTTGTTTCAGTCAGAACCGCGGGGTGAATACGGGTCGTGTCTTTTCCCCGTTTTCACTTTCACAATCAACAAGTCAGCACAGACTGAGACGCTCAGGTACCTAACACCGGGTGGTCCAAGGAGACAGGTACCCTAAGAGATCCGTTCTTATGACCTCACCTAACAGTAAAGGAGGAGGTCCCCTAGAAGGGTTGGCACGTGACCGTCCGTCAAAGGAATGGTGATCGCGTGGATCCTTCGGGTAAAATTTGTGTCATTACATACATACAGTCAGGGTTAGAGGGTTGGGTAGGGTGTAGGGGGTGAAGGGGGAACCATAGGTATTCACAAGAGGTGTAGACACAGAGATAAAGACGAAACGTTTATTCGAGTAGACATGCTAAAAAGATCTAAGGTGTATATTCGATATAGTATGTTATACAAAAAGAGAAAGCTTTTGAAGTTCTCTTCAAAAAGGTGAAACATACTGTCAGGTATACTGTGAGAACTCCAGATATTCTGTCAGAGATCGGATAGGTGTAGAGACGTTTACCGTGTTAAAGTACGGAAAAATACCGATTCATGATAAGGTAACATAGGTCTCCGTATAAATTGAGGTGTAGTCGGACTACCTCAACCGGACACTATTGGGTTTAAAATGTCCACTACTTAGTCTGAAATGTCGAAACCTGTTCGTAGACGGGTTCCAGTGTCTCAACCACTCACAACTTTGAGTCTAGGTCTTGGTGGGTGGACCAAGGTCGTAGGTGTGTGGGTTGGTAACGTGGGACGACGGAGGTCTCTGCTCCTGTTTGTCGGTAATTTATCCTTTCTACTACGGACCGGACAATCGGAGTCCCTCAGGACCACTTCCTTTTGGTGTAGTCATTCGAGAGACTTTTCTACTTTCACTATGTGTTTACACTCGACCTAAACAATACTGGTAAAGATTACACCCAATTTCGTCCTAGTCCTTGAGTGGGGAAAAGGGTGCAGAGATAAAGATACCTTGACCCTAAGTGAATAAGGAACCTCGACTTTGCTGTAAGAAGAAGGGAGGATGAGATGGTAAAATTACCCTTTTTTTTTGAAAAATTGAACTTACGTGAGCGCAATTAGTGTACTGATTAGTCTTCCAAAGTCTTCGATAAAAACCTGGTTGCACGACTTTTAAGGTTTAAAATACTTAAGTATAAAAAGGACATCTCATCCTCGTTTAAGAGAAAGGAAAAGACGCTTGATATTATTAATTTCTAGGATCTCGGTGGTACACTATAAAAACTTCTTTTGTCATTGACCCTTTATTCATCTTTCTATAGTAACATTATATATAGTACAAGATCGGTATCTTTTATTTTGGACTATATGACCATGGATTACAAGGTCTCTTACTTAGGACGGTTCGATATTGATATCAATGTAGGGTTTAATTAATCGAGACGTGTGACTCCGGTTCTTTGTGACGGGGTGTCTTGGACTACTTTTAAACTTTTACGAGTGAAGTAATTGGAAAGTTTCAAAGGGGAGTAACCTCGCAAGTAGTCTCCTCGTCTATTCACCGTTTGGGTAGTCTGAATTTAGTTAGAGAAGAGATCTGTGGACGGGTCTTGAAACCCCTTCCCCGATTGTTTGGTCCTGTACTTCTGTATACCTTCTTTTTGTCTTCGTCCCAACTTTGGTTTTACACTGTTACTTAGGAACTTATCTGTTCCCTACTGGTAAGGTTTTATTATGGTAGTGTATCCTCTAATAACCTCTACTAGTGGGTAAAACGATAATATTAAGACATGACTTAAACTTTTTCATACTATAATAATACATTTGTTCGGAATAGAAATACATCGTTTACAAAGACTTATTTATATGTATTTATTAAAACCTTCGTTCGATGGTCTATTGTTAAACGACTTTGTCATCGGGGATGTAGGACGTTTATTAATTAGGGACCAAGTAGATGTCAGATTTAAGTCCAAAATTGGTGACATAAACGTGTTTGTTCTGAATGGATTTTAATCTGTTACAAACAATCACCAAATCAGCATCGACTGAGAAACACTGGGGTACCTGACATCGAGAGGTCCGAGGAGAAAGGTACCTTAAGAGGTTCGTTCTTATGACCTCACCCAACGTTAAAGGAAGAGGTTTTAATCTGTTGTTGATTGGGAATACGTGTCTCAGTTTATGTTGACTTCACTGAATGGTGTGTACGTGCGAATCCAATAGTCAGAGAAAACGTTTTTATTTTCGGTTACTATGATGACACGAGTAGAAGTGTAGAGAAATATCCTTACTCTAAAGTCTGGACAATGTAAAGGTATAATACGTCACACACGAATCAGTGAGTCACCACAGACTGAGAAACACTGGGGTACCTGACATCGGATGGTCCGAGGAGACCGGTACCCTAAGAGGTCCGTCCTCATGACCTCACCCAACAGTAAAGGAAAAGGTCTCCTAGAAGAGTTGGGTTCCTAGCTTGAGTCCAGAAGGTGTAACGTCCGTTTAAGAAATGGCAGACTCGGTGATCCCTTCGGGTATAAGACGTCGTCGACCTAATTTTGCAGGTCTTTCACTACTGTCGGGGTTTAGGGTCCGTTCACCATGGTGGTGGAAACTAATGTATCGCGACGTCCAAGTTTCGTGAACAGGTAGATCATAGGAAGAATCAGAGTGGTTTCCAAACCCTCCACCTAAATGGTGGCACCGTCCACAGTGAAGTGGGTCGTCCGTCTACGTCGTAGACTCTGGGTGTCTCACCTTCACAGACCAGGGTTCAGTGTTGTCATTCACCCTCGTCCCGGTTGTCCTGGCGGACCAGAGACCTGTGGAGGGTGAGTGGTAGAAAGTGGTTGAAACAGAAGGAAAGTACCAATTTTAACTTAGCATAGAGTTCCGTACCCAAGAACCCAAGACGACGAAAGTTACTAGTCGGTGTCGGTGAATCCTTGATTTTTGGGTAAAGGTACGTACGAATCGACGAGTCAACACAGGTTGAGAAACAGGTTGTTGATGGGGTACCTGACATCGGACGATCCGAGGAGATAGGAGACCTAAAAAAATCCGTTCGTATGATTTCTTCCAACGGTGACGGAAAAAGTCCCCTAGAAGGACTGGGGGTCTACCTTGGGCGGAAAGGACGTAATCGTCCGGCCGAGAAATGGTGACTCGGTGGACCCTTCGGGTTTTTGGGTAAATGACAGATATTTTGGCCCAGATCTCAAAGTCCGGTCTCTTCCGTCACCGTGGGGTGAGGTCATGAGAACGGACCTCTTAGGGTACCTGTCTCCTCGGACCATCCGACGTCAGGTACCCCAGCGCTTCTCAGTCTCTGCTGGCTCGCTGAAGTAAAAGTGAAAAGTGAAAGTACGTAACCTCTTCCTTTACCGTTGGGTGAGGTCACAAGAACGGACCTCTTAGGGTCCCTGCCCCCTCGGACCACCCGACGGCAGATACCCCAGCGTGTCTCAGCCTGTGCTGACTTCACTGAATCGTCGTCGTCGTCGTCTCAAAGTCCGTGACACTTTCACTATTCCAGAGGGACCACCCCGGTCTAACCCATAAAGCGAGTGAATTCCCAAGGTCTTGTCGTCCCTACGAAGGTCTTGTGTCCTCAACTCTCCAGTTGGAGTTGGAGTGACAACCGGGAAGGCGTTTTGATGTGATCGGACTCTCAAGTTTCTGGGTCGTAGGTTGAGTCGAGGTCAATTGGACGGACTCGTTCCTGAATTAGATGGACCCGGAGTGGAAGGAATAGATATTTTAATTTCCGGTTACGTTTACGAAAACTTGATACCACAACCTCTTCTGAGAACTCTCAGGGAACCTGACGTTCCTCTAGGTTGGTCAGGTAAGACTTCCTCTAGTCGGGACCCTAAAGAAACCTTCCTTACTACGACTTCGGCTTCGAGGTCATGAAACCGGTGGAGTACGTTTCTAACTGAGTAACCTTTTCTGAGACTACGACCCTCCCTAACCCCCGTCCTCCTCTTCCCCTACTGGCTCCTACTCTACCGACCTACCGTAGTGACTGAGCTACCTGCACTCAGACTCACTTGAGGCCCTCAACCACTACCTGTCCCTCCGGACCGCACGACGCTAAGTACCCCAACGTTTCTCAGCCTGTGCTGACTCGCTGACTTGACTTGACTTGTTTAGTGACGCTTTAGAGAAGGTTTAAGATGAACTGGGGTTACGACCTATAGGTCGTGACACGGATTGCTGACTTGGGTTCTTGACAGTTTGAGACATACAGAGAGAGCGTCAGGTAAGGTTTCAAGGGGTAAAAGTAAGGTAGGGAGACAAGAAGATGATCACGGTAGACCATAGTCAGAGAGGTTCAGAGGGAGCAAGAGGTCACAAACATGTAACAATAGTGCAGAGGGGAGACTCAGTAGTCAAACGTCAAAGGTGTGTAGTGAATTGGTGGCATTTAATTTAGGGAAGTCGTTGAATGATACGAAAACACAGTAGGTAGTTTGGGGACGGGTAGATCGATCAATGTCTCAGTGATTTAAAATTTATTTTAAAGAGAAGTCCACCGAGAAAAGAGAACCGAGAAGTACAAAGATGACTAAAGGTGTATCTCTAGACGTTAGATAAATAAAGATTTTATATGCCCGTACAGTTATAAATAAGACGGAATAAAGATATTCAAAATAAAAGGAGGAATAAAGATTGAAAATTAAAAACAAAACGAAAAGGAGAGGAAATAGTACAGAACAAAGGAGAAGTGAGGATACTACTGGAAGTTACTTGAGTGCTACCCTTTCGTCGGGCTGTGTACCATGATTAGGACTTTGTACATTAACACGTCTATTTCTTGTCATCACCCCCCTTCCCCTCCCGTACCACCCGTCTCGGAGAGACAGTCGTGTACTTACCTCCCCGGTACCCGAGGTACGGTGACGTAAGGGTGTAATTTGGGATAAAATAAGGGTCTTTCTTTATGTATTCGCGTATAGGTCTTCCTTTTTACGATTTCGCCACGCTCTCGGTCTCGTCGACCTCCTACAATTGCAATTAGTTTCAGGCCGGTCCTAAAAAACAAAAATTCGTTGTCCTTCATCTAAATAAGAGAAAGTATAACAGAGAGAGAGAGAGAGTGTCTGTGTGTGAGAGAGAGTAAGGAAAAATGGGATGAGAAGTAAAGGAGGTTGGTTCCGTATCTTTGTACGACCTATATTTTTGGAGTCAAGGAAACTTGACAGAGACCTTGAAACCAGTACAAAAGTAGTCGTCAAGTTACGGTTTGACGTCTTGGGCCTTTCACACCAGTTTCTCTCTTCTGGTAGGCACTTGTCGTCGTCTCCTTGGGTCCTCGATCGTACACAAAGGACGCCGACGGTACTGTCTAGTGACGTCTGGACCATTGAATATTGTTGTGACTACAGAAGAGAAGATCAAACTTTCCGGTTTTCAGACTCTACTCGAAGTCAGTCGGTTTCAGTCCTACCACCGCCCCGACGTGAGGGTGGTTTCAAGAGACTTACCTTTTAGATAAAGGAACGGAAAAAAATCGTCGATCACCGGTGCACGTAGGGAACCTAACACCGGGGAAGGAGCAAGACGTCACGAGTAGTATGGTGAGAGACAAGGGTAGTAGGGTAGAAGAGAGGTGTCAGTTTAGAAGGAGAGGGAGGGAAAGTGTTTCTATGGATACTGATGTAAATCTCGGGTGGGTCTATTATGTCTTATTGTAGGGGAAGAGTTAGAGAACTGAATTAGTGTAGACGTTTTACGAAATACGGTGTCTTCCAGTGTAAGTACAAGACCCCGAATCTTACTCCCATAGAAACAAGTCGGATGGTATCGCGTGACCACAAATCTACCCAAGGACCTCTTTCAGAATGAGAGTGAAGAGGGAATGGTTACTGATTCAATTCTCGTACCCGGAACTCCTTTTTCCCTTCTCTACAGAGGATTTAGAGTTTTATCTGTTTGCGGGCAGAACAGTGTCTAACTGGAAGGGGTGGTACAACACGGACAATCCGGTAGACCAAACATAAGCCGCTCGACGGATTCGTAGGGTAGGGAAGGGGTTGGTGCGGACCCGCGTTGAGGACAGGGTGCTGGGAGGCTAAAGCACTGTTTGGTGGATGAACAATTATGTCTTTGAGTTGTACGTTGGTCTTGACCCGGAATCTCGGTGCGTATAAGAACACGTAGTTTCCAGGCCGGTGTCAGTGTAATGGTAAAGGGTCTAGCTCGTGTCTCTTCCTTGCTTCGAAACGATCTTGAATGGTTTGGCGAACATTGGCTTCCTTACATGGAGGAGGAGGAGACGTTTGAGCAGACGCCCACCCCCTCTGCCCCTTCTCTTCTGTCTCGCAATTGGGACCATTCTGGCCTTTACGACCTGAGTTGAAGGCAATGGTGGACGAGGTGGGAGGGGAGCGGGTGGGACGAGGGGTGAGGACCTCGTGTGGTCCTCTTTCTGGTTTCCCAGGGAAGTGACCGACAGGGGAGTCGGACCTTACGACAAGGAGGCCGAGAAATCCGTTGAGGAGGATTAAGGCCAGAGTCGCCTCCATACCATGGAGACTCTACGGAAAGACCTGATGGTGAGTCGGTGAGACACAGTTTAGCAGGGTGAAATTACAGTGTGAGACTACAGTAAGAGTAAATACACATTCACACACAATAGTGTGTAGGGTACTCGTTTTTTAAAAAATGACTGAAGTAGTTACTTAAGGTACATAGATCTTACCACGGACAGTGTCTTCACAATCAGTGAGTCAGTACAGGTTGAGAAACGTTGGGGTTCCTGCCATCGGGTGGTCCGAGGAGACAGGTACCTTAAGAGGTCTACTCTTATGACCTCACCCAACGGTGAGGGAAGAGGTCCCCTAGAAGGGCTGGGTTCCTAGCTTGAGTCCAGAGGGTGTAACGTCCGTCTAAGAAACAGTAAACTTGATGATCCTTTTTGGGACAGTGTCGTACCCGAATTATCTAAAACCACTTATTTACTGACTTATTAGTTGACTGTTTTCCCAGTTCAATAGTAGTTATTGACTCGGATCCCGGAAGGACACGTCTACGGTCCGACACTTCAGTGGAGAAGATGGATGACACCGTTGAGTCCTCGGGTCGTACTAAGGACGTTCCTATCGGTTTAGAAAGGGGTGAGAGGAAGGTTACCTATTGACCCTGACTACCTACCAAAGGGTCATTCACCTAAAGGAACGACACCCCTAAGGATTTCCACCCCGGTGACACCTTTGTTCCCACAATAACACAGTCGGTACGAAAGATAGTTTTCGGATTTATGAGGAGGAGTGCACCAGTACTACGTTAAGGAATAGTGTGACTATTACTTGAATAAAGTGTGAAGACAGTCCATACCCACATGGACTAATATCCTATGAATTTTTTTTTTTTTGAGGTAAAAAAATTTTAAATAAAAAAATAACATCCTATTAACGAAATGTCTTAAAAGAACAAAAGACAGTTTTGAGTTGTACTTGGTCGGTACGACGAGGACGATTCAACGAAGTCAACACAGGCTGAGACACGCTGGGGTGTCTGCCGTCGGGTGGTCCGAGGCGACAGGGACCCCAAGAGGTCCGTTCTTGTGACCTCACCCAACGGTGAAGGAAGAGGTTACGTACTTTCACTTTTCACTTTCACTTCAACGAGTCGGCATAGGCTGATAATCGCTGGGGTACCTGACATCGGGTGGTCCGAGGGGGCGGGTACCCTAAACGGTCCGTTCTCATGATCTCACCCCACGGTAACGGAAGAGGTCCATACGTATATAGGGGAGGGAGGACTTGAAGGGAGGAGTAGGGTGGGGAGCTCCAACTATGTCTCGGGGCAAACTCAAAGGACTCGGTATTTCGTTTAAGAACAACCGATAGATAAAATGTATACCATTACATTCAAAGGTACAGTGAGAAAGGTATGTAGAGTGGGAGAAGACGGGAGAGGGGTACAGATATTCAGATAAGAGATAAAGACAAAGAGGTGACGACGGGACATTTATTTAAGGAGTCATGGCAAAAAGATCTAAGACATATGCACGTAATCTTATACTATAAATATAAAGAGAAAGACTGAGTGAAGTGAGACATATTATCCAAGATCCAAGTAGGTGGAATAGTCTTGACTGAGCTTGTGTAAGGAAAAATACCGACTCATTATAAGGTAACATACATCCATGGTGTCGAAGAAATAGGTAAGTAGACAGTTACCTGTAGATCCAACGAAGGTACAAGATCGATAACAGTTATCACGACGTTACTTGTTATCCTATTTTTGTGAGGTTAAAAAATTTCAGATATAACTTGAACGGTGTTATGACAAAGATAAAATACAAAACCATAAAACCAGGGTTCTGTACACCCTAGAATCGAGGGACTAGTCCCTAGTTTGGGTGTAGGGGACGTAACCTTCCACTTCAGAACTAGTACCCTGGTGTTCCTTTCAGAGATTTCGTTATGATGAAAAAGAAGAGAAGGAAGAAAATTTTAAAAAACACAACCCCATATCGGTTAATTGTTTGTTACAACACTATCAAAGTTCACTTTTCGCTTCCCTGAGTCGGTATATATATGTACATAGGTGAGAGAGGGTTTGAGGGGAGGGAAGGTCCAACGGTATATTGTAACTCGTCTCGAGGAACACGATATTCCATCCAGGAATAACCAATAGGCAATATCGTCTCACAGGTACAGTTAGGGGGTTAAGGGATTTATAGGGTAGGGGGGTAGGAAGGGGTGCCATTTGTACAAACAAGAGATTCAGACACTTAGACAAAGACAAAACATTCAATTCAAGTAAACATATTAAAGAAAGATTTAAGGTGTATATTCTCTACTGTATACTGTAAAAAGGAAAAGACAGACTGAATGAAGTGGATCATACTGTGAGAGATCGAGGTAGGTACAACAAGGTCTACCGTAATAGGGGAAGAAAAATTACCGAAGTACTATAAGGTAATATATTTATGTATATGTGTGTGTGGTGTAGAAGAAATAGGTAAGAAGACAGTTACCTGTAAATCCAACGAAGACACAGAACCGATGACCCATTGATTAATAAGAACTCGACCAGTGGTGGTGACGAGGTCGTTAATCGAAGGGAGGTGGGTGTACGTCAAGTCGAGTTTTCACGACTGAGTCGCGAGTGATACCTGGTCTGTGACAGTCCGTCACCCCGATGTCTTTACTCACTCTGTATCAGGGAAGGGAGTTCTTCGACTATCCGAAAGTTTCTTTTTTCTTTGTATCACCCCTTTATTTCGGAGACACTAATAGCAAAAGTCGGTTGTCACCCTACGTCCTGGATCAATATTGACTTGGAACTTTACGACACCTTTTTGGTTCCACACACTCTATAGGGTGTGTTGTACGACTTGTAGTCGTGTGATTAGACAGTACTTCACAATACTTTTGTGACAATACTTTTCACATTCTCTTCTTGATGAGGATTCTGGTACCTCTTCAGTCTTTAGAGACACAAAATGGTACAAAGGAATAAATCACTTGTTCCTTCTCTGAACGAACCTTAGATCTTTAGGACCCAAAGTATTAAGTTCAGTAGAAGAAGACAGTTCCTAATTTCGAAAGCAAGAAAGATCTACCTTCTTGCGCGAATGTTGGTTTTCTTCTCTCGGAAAAAGAGTGACTGAACCACTAACCAATCAAGTGGTTTCTGTATAATTCGGGGATCGGACACGGGAGAAAGGATTCATTAAGAGAGTGACTATAGACACTCCAGACTAGATCACAGTGAATTTCCCTTTGGGAACCCTCTGAAGGAACCTTCAGGTTTCCAATTCTGAGGTGTGAAGGTTACGTCTCCCGTGTCCACGGTAGGGAGTAGTCCCTTGATTCTAGCGTATACGGCACACCGTGTCGGTTTTTTTTACTCCCTCTCTCTTTGGTAATAGACGACGAAGTCGAATCTTTAGGTGTGTGAATAAGTGAGGTAGTGATTTATCCATGAATATCTGGTCACCTCAACTACCCTGTAATCATATCCATTGTTACGGTGGGTCCGCAGTCAGAGGGGACGGTCGAGGTCGGGGAGATGGCACCTCGGTACTGGTGTGTTCTTAGGTGAGTGTACGTGTCCAACACCCGGTTCCTAGGTGGTCACTGTTAGAGTGACGCCTCTGTTTTTTCGTCGAACACGACACGAGAGTCATCGTTTGTCGAATTTTTAATCACAAGAGGGGTTTCGTAGAAAAGTCGTCTTTGCTTCTAGTACCGTAGGCCAGGGTAGTGAAGTACCCTTTATCTGCCCCTTTGCCACCTTTGTCACAGTCTGAAATTAAAACCCCCGAGGTTTTAGTGACGTCTACCACTGACGTCGGTACTTTAATTTTCTGCGAATGAGGAACCTTCTTTTCAATACTGGTTGGATCTATGGTATAAGTTTTCGTCCCTGTAATGAAACGGCTGATTCCAGGCAGATCAGTTCCGATACCAAAAAGGACACCAACACATACCTACACTCTCAACCTGACACTTNAGGGTAGTGAAGTACCCTTTATCTGCCCCTTTGCCACCTTTGTCACAGTCTGAAATTAAAACCCCCGAGGTTTTAGTGACGTCTACCACTGACGTCGGTACTTTAATTTTCTGCGAATGAGGAACCTTCTTTTCAATACTGGTTGGATCTATGGTATAGTTTTCGTCCCTGTAATGAAACGGCTGATTCCAGGCAGATCAGTTCCGATACCAAAAAGGACACCAACACATACCTACACTCTCAACCTGACACTTCTTCCGACTCACGACTTCTTAACTACGAAAACTTGACACCACAACCTCTTCTGAGAACTCTCAAGGAACCTGACGTTCCTCTAGGTTGGTCAGGTAAGACTTCCTCTAGTCGGGACCCTAAAGAAACCTCCCTTACTATAACTTCGACTTTGAGGTCATGAAACCGGTGGAGTACGCTTCTCAACTGAGTAACCTTTTCTGAGACTACGACCCTCCCTAACCCCCGTCCTCCTCTTTCCCTGCTGGTTCCTACTCTACCGACCTACCGTAGTGCCTGAGCTACCTGTACTCAGACTCACTTGGGGCCCTCTACCACTACCTGTCCCTCCGGACCGCACGACGCTAAGTACCCCAACGTTTCTCAGCCTGTGCTGGCTCGCTGACTTGACTTGACTTGACTTGGTAAATCAATCAAACAAACAAAAGAAAAAGGAGAGACCAGAAAAAGGGTACGTCGTAAGAATCAGACGGACTGAGGAGAGAGGAAGGACTTTAAAGGGACCCTTGAAGTTTCCAGAGTCTGAAGATAATAATTTCGTTAAGTCACGACCGGAGGTTTAATTGGATTCGGTTGGGTAATTGTAAAGTTCCTTTGTTTCCGAAATGCCCGCTGGGGATTATCCTGAGTTTCTCCTATAGGACAACGAGCTGAATTGGACGTAGGGTTCTCCTACTCTTTGAAAAAAAAAAATAATTTTTTAAAAAATTAAAGAAAATTAAAAATTAACCTCTTATTAACGAAATGTTATAGTACAACCAAAAGACGGTATGTAGTTGTACTTAGTCGGTATGTATACCGGGGAGGGAGGACTTGGAGGAAGGGTGGAGGGTCGGGTAGGGTGGCAAGATTCAACAGTGTCTCGTGGTCCAAACTCGAGGGACGTAGTGAGTCGTTTAAGGGTGACCAATAGACAAAATGTATGTCGTTACATTTCCTACTCTTTAAGAATACACGAGTCAGTGAGTCAGTACAGACTGAAAAACGCTGGGGTACTTGACATCGGACGGTTCGAGGAGACAGGTACCCTAAGAGGTCCGTTCGTGTGACCTCACCCAACGGTAAAGGATAAGGTCTCCTAGAAGGGTGGGGTCTCTAACTTTGGTGTGCAGAGTACAGAGGACGTAACCGTCCTCCCAAGAAATGGTGATCGCGGTGGACCCTTCGGCGTATCGTCGGTGATTTTCTTATATTTAGAGATAGAGTAAGTTGAGATGTTTTTCCATGATTTAGTAGACTCTATGATTAGTAGACTCTATGTTTCATGGGTCTCTTGTTTAATAACCCTAATAGTCCCTTCCATAGAACCTCTTTGTAGAATTAGAAAGAATTGTAAACAAGAAACCTTCCTTTTTCTCAAACCCCCTTTGTGGCATAGGGAAGAACTTTTAAGTAACACCAAAACCTTGATAATCTGAGGCCCTGTACGGATTTCTCTCTCTTTACCAAGTTGAAACAAAGTAAGCTACGTAAATGTTCTCAACTGAAAAGTATAGGAATTTTCGACCCAGTGTAACCCGTCCATCTGTAAGGTAATTCCACCCCCACCACGTGTCGGGGACAGTCTCAGGGGTCGACACAGGAATGGTTTGTCTACTAAGTCCGACCACTACCTCACTAAGTAAAATCCTTAACTTTTTCTCCTTCTTCGTCCTCGACGGTCCCGGTCACCGACACACCTACCGGGTGTAACTTGATATTTTCGGTATCCTCTCTCCTCCGTTCCAGTCGACAGGGGTCACGGACTCGTAGACTCTCCCGTTTTCCGATGGTGTCCTGGGTGTACCGACCGTCTACCCAAACTCCTTCTGTTTGTCGGACTAGAGTACACGTTCCAATATAAAACAAGAGTTTTGGGAAAAGAGTGTGAGTCACCTGGGTCCGATTCACGTCGGGTCTAAAAGAAAAGAAAATATTTTCAGTAGAATAAATAAATAAATCCGGTACGGAGCGGTGTACACTTAACTACCGAAAGTTTAACACCACGGCCTCTTCTGAGAACTCTCAGGGAACCTACCGTTTCTCTAGTTTGATCAGTTAGGATTTCCTTTAGTTGGGATTTATAAGTGACCTTCCTGAGTATAACTTCGACTTTGAGGTTATGAAGTCGGTGGACTACGCTTCTCGACTGTGTAACCCTTTCTGGAACTACGACCCTTTCTAACTTCCGTGTTCCTCTTCCCCGTCGTCTCCTACTCTATCAACCTACCGTAGTGGTTGAGTTATGTGTACTTAAATTCGTTTGAGTCCTTCTATCGTCTCCTGTCCCTTCGGACCATCCGACGTCAGGTACTCCAGTGCTTTTCAGCCTGTGTCGAATCCCTGACTTGTTGCTAACACCGTACACTCTAGAATCAAGGGATTGGTCCCTAGTTTGGAAGTGACGGACGTAACCTTCGAACCTCAGAATTGGAGACCCACCGGTCCCTTCGGGGGGTCTAAAAGAAACGTCAGAGTCCCCGGACGTCTCCACTACCCAACTTTATTCCTATAAGGGAGAGTTCCTAGATCAGTGGAAACGTTGGACGGTGAAGAGTTTTAGACAGACACTGTATTAGATACAGTACGTTAACGATGTGAAACTGTACTCGTTCCTAAAACAATTCTAAATTCCGGAGAGTCAAGACGTTACCGGTCTTGAGTTAGGGACGAAGACTGTCGTCAATCGGACGTCCCTTCTTCTTTGGAATTGTAGGATTTATTGTTTGACACAAATTGACTTCTAAATATAGATGTTCGTGCATGAAAGAGCCGACTGTGTCTGCATGATGTCGTTACTGAAAACGAACAGATAAAGTTTTATACTAAAAATAAATAAATGAAAGGAACCATTAACCGTGTCTCGGTGTGACCGGTCTCCAAAGCACTGCCTCTTGTGACTTGTCTTAAGAAGGACTGTAAGAAACTCGTAGTGACTAAAGTCTCATGGTACTCAAGTTCACTTCAAATCAAATCAACCGAACCTCTTGACTCAGTAGGTATAATTATACAAGGTTAGTTAGACACCTGGATCAACACGTTATAGGGGCACCAATCTTAAATGGAGAGGAACGGGACGTCGGGGAGACATAGTCACACTGTCGTTAATAGAGGTAGACAGAATGTAAGGACAAGACCAAAACTGAAGGGCGTCTACCTTTCGGGAGAGTTTTGCCCTGTAAATAGTGCAACAGGGGAGTCGTCGATCGTGTAGACACCGTAGAATGTCTTTGAGTCCACCACGATCACCATTTCTTAAGCGAACGGTCACATCCTCTACATCCTCTGCATTCTCTGCGCACAAGCTAGGAACCCAACCCTTCTAGGGGACCTCCTCCCGTACCGTTTGGTGAGTTCATAAGAACGGACCTCTTAGGGTACCTGTCTCCTCGGACCGTCCGATATCAGGTATCCCAGCGTTTCTCAGCCTGTACTGATTCGCTGAGTCGTGTGTGTCTGCGTGTAGAATAATTATATTTGGGGTTTATAACTAGATCAGGTCTGACATTATGTTGATATAACCCTACTACTCCCCGTAGTCCTCCATAGGCACTGTCATCAGTCCACCTCCACCTCCCGTCCTCTTGATTTAGGAGTAGACGATATTTGCCTTCAGTTATATGTTGCGGGGTTTGGTTTTATTATTGTTATTATTAATTTTATTATTTTTACTGAGAAACTCTGGGGTACCCGACATCGGACGGTCCGAGGAGACAGGTACCCTAAAGGGTCCGTTCTTATGACCTCACCCAACAGTAAAGGAAGAGGCCCCTAGAAGGGTTGGGTCCCTAGTTTGGACGCAGAGGACGTAACGTTCTCCTAAGAGATGACGGACCCTTCGGGTCACTTTTACTTCTGACGGTATTTGTACAGTGAATTCCTGTACCCCGATATCCTCGAACAGGTGTAATTCTTGACGGTTGTAGAGAAAGGTAGGGAGGTGCACTTTCAAGTGCAGGTAAGAGAACTTAAACCCTCCTAGAACACTGAGCGACACCGGCTACCTTAAACGGTCTTCATCGTCACCCACTGGAACCCCAGATCCAGAAGAGGTTCTGGAGACGAGAAGCCGAAGACAAGAGTGGGGGATCCGTCAACCGACGGAACCCTTTATAGGTCCGTGGGACGACCTGGTCTCCACTGGACCACTCTCCCCTAGGGATCCCTTACTCTCTGAGACTACCCCTCCCCTCTCGGGCCGGTCCGGAACCGGGCAGGTCGGAGGGGTCCTACGAGATCGGGTTAGTTGTGGAGTCCTCCGTCTCTGGTCGGACTTAGCGTCTCAACACTCGTTTATTTGTCGACAATAAACTTCGCTGTCTCGAACCCCTAAGACAGAAGATCCGTAGCCATCTCTTGACTTTCTTTTCGGCTACGGTTTTAGTTTACGTTTTTTACAAGAGTCCTCCAACGGAGACCCCTGACCTTTTACTATTTTACTTCACCCGACCCGTCCTTTAACTACAAAAAGTATTTTTTATTCTACAAAAAACTGAGAGATTTGATACACGTAGAGATTGAAACTATTTGTTTTTTTTTCTTTCTTTCTTTCTTGTTTTTAGTTTGTTTGTTTTGTTCCTTTGCACATCCCTTCTATTTTCAGTCCATCTGATTTTTTTTTTCGGGTGGTCAGGTTTCTGTGACTGCTGGCCTTTTCCAGGGGCCCAGGTTTCTCGACCGTGCGTCTCAAGTGGGACCTCGCTGGCGTGTCTTCTAGACCCGAACGTCGGAAGTACCGACGTGACCCATCGAAGACCGTTTACGGTACAACTAGTCTTGTTCAAGTTCGTGAAAGCCCTCGGTCCAACTTCCTGGCACCTGTCTCCGTTCCGACTTACGTTTGAATTGTTCGACCCGAGTCGCGACGGCAAGTGGGACAGGACAGAGGTGGGACTCTTTCCTCGGGACCGAAGAAATCATCGCAGTAGTGGTGATCTTGTCTTGTCTCACCAGGGGATCCGAGAGTTCTAGAAATTGACGAAGGTTTGGTCAGTCGTTCGTGGTAAGGACGTTCAACCAGAACACACAGGGTGGTGGGTGGATGATACCGACCGGGTCACCTCCTCTTCCTCTCCTCCCGTGGGGACCCCGGTTTATGGGTCACGGGTGACCGGGGACCTCAGGTGTCGGTGGGAGGTGACCGACGACGAGATCCCCTCACCGAAAGTACATCCGTAAACACTCTTGGTATCGGAGTTATCTCACAGTGGACCCAACGATTTATAAAACCCATAGGGGAACCTATAACCGTCCGTCTAAGAAATGGCGACTCGGTGGTTCCTTCGGATATAGTGAACTAATTGAATTGTATTTACCAAGTATTAACCGTTAATGTAAGGACGGACCTTATTTGTCATTCAGTGTTAATATTCACAAGGTTTTGGATTTTATAGAACTCAAGAGGAATTCACGTTCTGTGGTGAGATTTGTTGACTCGATTTGATTGGATATATTAGGAGTTTTTTATCTTTTTTTGTCGTAGGTCATATACAGTAATAATAGGGGGCTAAACTGTCTACTCCTTTGACTCCCCGGGTCCTCCAATTGCTCATACATGCACCAGTCGTCCGGGAGACCAAAGTCTCGGGTGTGAGGAGTGGTGTGACTTTAGCAGTCCAAGGTGAGGACCCTTGTGATGCATATTAATGTAAAAAACTCTATCCGTATAAAATTTCATAGTTATATATAATTATGAAACCTAATATTTAAATCTTATATTTAAACCTATAAAACGGAAGTTTATTACAGTATATATGTATATGGTCGATGAAAGGTTTGTAAAGATACAGTATTGATTCACTGAATCCGGAGTTTTCACGTCTATAAAAGTGTTTGGTTACTGTTCAACCAAAAACGTGCGTCTTACAGTTTATAGGTTGGAAAATCCGTTCACAAATACTGAAGTGTTTTGTTTCTTAAAAGTAGGATTTACTGAGTCCTTCGTATTCAGTATAAATTATACAGGTTAAGGTTATTTATTTAATTAAAAATTAAAGGGTACAACTTTTTGTAGAAAGGAATTATTAAAAATTCTCATAGTTACCTGACACTATTTAAGTTCCCAATTCTTTCGAGGACCTGCGAGAAACCTTAAAATTAAACCCTAATGAGTAAAGACGAAAGTGACGATATATTAAAGTTTCCAGGGAATTCGTTAGTCGTCCTGGACAAGTCCCATGATAAAACCAAACCCGGGAAGTTTGTAGTAAGTGAATTTATCTTTAGTTTAATGACGAACTAACTTATCGACGGAAGGGGTTCGAAACCTACTGACCACACTAATCTTTGGTGCGATAGTCATCATTTCTCACTTCCAAGATACTCCTTACAGTTATGGAAAGATAGGAAACAATTCCACAAATAAATAACAATAATAGTAGTAGTAGTAATAACGACTAGTAACCACCAATTCAGACAAGGACTTTTCGTTAAGACTGTTACGATGTGACAGACTTCCGTTTGGACAGTCGTTCTGTCGTGTCCCCGACAAACGTCTCAGTTACTGAAGTCGTTCGGTAAGTGTGAGTAAGTTAGTCAGTGTTCTTTTGGAGGGTCGTCTATTTAAGATGTTTCCCGTCGTTGGGACCCTTACACGGAATAGAGACGTCCTCGAGGTCGGATCTCTCCAAGGAGGTCACTGACCGACTTCTCGTGTCGTCAAAGAAGTCTGGAAACTACGGTGCAATAATTCCGGATTCCGGTCTGTCCTCCCCTGGAGAAGATGAGACGAGTGAGTCGTAGATACTTGACACCGTGTACCATCCCTGAATTGTTTACAAAATTATTCAGGGGTCGTAAATAGAAGGGTGAGTGTTGGGTCAAGGGACGGAGGTCCCGTATCCGTCCTTAAGGTCTTAGACTCTCTCAGACACGGAAGTCTCACCGTATTCTCATTTTCTGCCTTTCCGTCCTGGTCTGACCAATGTCGACTGAGCACCACTCCCATCTGTGAAGAGTGTCCACTAGTGGATTCACGGGAACTTGTGACAGGGGACTGGGGGTTGACGGGCTAAGAAAAGTGAGACTAAACGGGGAGTTTTCCTCTTTCCGATGTGAGACGGTGGTAAGACCCGAGGAACACGCACGCACACACGATTCGACGAAGTCAACACAGACTGATAAACACTGGGACACCTGATATCGGGCGGTCCGAGGAGACAGGCACCCCCAGGAGTCCCTTCTTTTGACCTTGCCTAAAGGAAGAGGTCCCTTAGAAGGGTTGGGTCCCTAGCTTGGACGCAGAAAATACGGAAGACGTAACCGTCTGTCCAAGAAATGGTGATCACGGTAGACCTTTCGGGAGGGTCGTGGATTGGTGATAAAGGGAATCACCCTTCTGTACTTAGTCTGAAGGAGGATTCTCTAGTGAGTGTACGATCCAAGTGAGCTCCTTATTGTAAAAAGATAGTGATTTAAAATTTACAGATAAAAGAGTAAACTTTTGTTTGTGAAACTTCCGGTAAATTGAATGAAACCCGTCGTCGACGTAGTTGCCAAAACTTTATTACGAAGTTATTTTTATTCGTACTTAAGTCTTTTAATCTTAATACGATATTCGAATCTTCAATAGTAGACGGTCGAAAAGAGAAAGTGTGGTAATAACAACTTATTCGGTGTACCAACGCCACCCCCACTCCCAGTCCCCTACCCTTGTTAGACCCTTTTAACGTATCCTCTGGTGACCCTTCTATATATGAATCGTTATTAATTTGGAGTCTAATCCTTACAGTTCGTAGAAGTTTGATTACTTTTCAGTTTTCACATTGACCCAACGTTTAAGCAGAAGGTCTCCTTTTGTTCGGAGTTAAGGGTTTGTCACTTTGCTTTTTCTGGAGTGAAACAAAGGTAAAAGGACGTCTTTTGTACTAAGAAAGTTACAATTTTCGTCAGTCTTGGATGTGTTCACAAACGAATAGGGTCAATTCCTGTTCTGTAGAATCCGTGGACCTTTCGGTTCTCTGACGGCCAGACCCTTTTGTCCCTCATCTTTATGTGACGAATGATCGTGGAAAATTTTCATAGTAACGGCCTATCGTAAAGTCTTTACAAATGTGTGTTTTCGTATTTATATTCGTCAACCTGTGATACAAAATTACCGTGACTGTAGGAGGGACGTAATTTAATCTTGTCACCAAACTTGGTTACACCAGGACACTCGACCACCAACAACGTCCGGTAGAGAGAAAAGAAAATTAAAATTAAAAAAATAAAAATAAAAAAACTTAGGTGGTGACCACATGTACGTAAGGGTTTGTACTTGGGGGGAGGGTCGAGGGAGGGGTATTGTAGAGAGACCTAGTAGTGGCACGTGGTCGGGGTTCGTACTACATAGGACGCAGCCTGTATCTGACCGCTAAGCTAAGAATGTACTATCATATGTACAATGTTACGGTAAGAGGGTTTAGTAGGGTGGGAGAGGGAGAGGGAGACTCAGGTTTTCAGGCAATATGTGTAGACACAGAAAAAAGGACAGAACGTATGTCCCAGCAGTAACGGTAGAAAGATTTAAGGTATATATACACAATCATATGACATAACCACAAAAAGAAAGACCGAATGAAGTGAGACATATTAACCGAGGTCAAAGTAGGTAGAGTAGTCTTGACTAAGTTTACATAAGAAAAATTACCGACTCATTATGAGGTAACAGATATACATCGTGTCGAAAGAATAGGTAAGTAGACGACTACCTGTAGATCCAACAAAGGTACAGGACCGATAATATTTGTCACGACACTATTTGTAACCCCATGTACACAGAGAAAGTTAGGACCAAAGGAGCCACACATACGGGTCGTCACCCTAACGACCCAGTATTCCATCAAGATAAACGTTCGTCCGGTAGAGAATTCATTGTTCACGATGACGTAATTTTAAGTGGTTATGAGGGTTGAAGGTCTTGATCTTTACACTAAAGAATTACTGTGTGGATTGAGATCTCCTCAGGTTAAGGAAGTATTTCTCACACTTATAATTTTTGGTACTTTAAATACCACGTCATGTCGATTAACTTTTACATTAATCTTTATTTAATTTTGGTTGAAGTACAAAATTAGTGACACCTTGTGAATTTCATAAGGTCGTTGTCCCGTTCATTAAAAGAAGGACTTTTATATATTACTACAGTAATAAAAAGATGAACCCTGAGATCTCTTCCTTCTTTACTCTGTCTGTAAACGACTTGTGTTGTCTATCCACCACGACACCGAGTGGCTTCGGAACCTTAATCTGAGGTTTCCGGACCCAAAAATGTTTCCGATATAGGGTTCAAATTTTTAGTCTTAATCTTTCAGTTTATTCACGGAACTTTTCCGTAGACTGAACGTATCATCGACTTAAAAACGGAACTGTTTATTTGAAGACATCAAAGATTCTACAGGTGATTAAAAGATAAACCGATTTCTTACAAAACCCAATTGTGAAGTTAAAATTCGTAAACGTTCCAGACAGTGTCTGAAGACAGTGAATCTCTTTAGTTTATGATTACGTTGTAACCGAATTTGTATTACTCAAGTAACGAAATACTGTATTAATGCTTGGGTTCCTTTTAAGACACAACCAATGGATACTGTTTAACAGGTTTATTAAGATGAACCATTTCCGTTGAAAGAAAAAAACCGATTTTTGTATGAGACGAACCGAAGTCTTCCGAACACAGACTAAAGAACCGAGGTAGGGAAGGACCGACGACGTGGTCGAAGCTCAAGGAACCGATGAATTAGTAGACTCTTAGTGAAAAGAAGGTCAGGTTCCCAAGATAGACCACAGGATCCAGAGAGGTTCTGAGTATCCCTTGGACCGGTTCGAACAAAAATCTACGGATGATGGGGGGAACAACGACCAAAGATAAAGAAGACCTGACAAAGGTATAGATACCACATCCCCAATTTTACGGATAGAATATCCTACAAACTCTCCCAAGTGACTACTTCACAAACATCTCCCACCTCGTATGACCGCGTGAATCATCCATGACTTTTTTGTAATGACAGACGATGGAAGGGGTGGAGTGTTTGTTCTGTTCGTGTTTAAGATACCGTTAACGACCATTCGTTTAGAGAGTGTCTTGTAAAGCAAAATTTTCTCCGGAAGTTTCACTGATCGGAGGGGTCCTTAAGTCGGGGAGTCAGGGGAAGTGGATAACCCCGTCTTCCATTCACCCCACAACTCCGTCACGGGTCTGGTGTCTCCTATTCGTTACTCGGAAGAGGTTCGTCACACGATCGACCAGATCTTACATCATATTCAATATGTATATATATATATATATATATTATATATGTGAAGGGACCACTGAGACTGGCATTTCTTAGACGGATATTGTTTCCTCTGAGTCAAGCTAGGGACCCTGTCCTTTTTTGGGACCTCTTCCCTTACCAAGGAATGAGGTCATAAAAACGGACCTCTTAGGGTACCCGTCTCCTCGGACCTCCCGATATCAGGTACTCCAGCTTTTCTCAACCTGTGTTGTTGATTTCACTGAGTCGTGTGTCGTATGTCTGTATTGGACATCCATACATAAGGTAATGTCTAAACTTAATTGTAACTTTTTTTATGGGTTTGACGTCATTGTCAGTAACTGGGTCAGTTTTCGTATTGATCTAAAAGTCCCAAATCCTTCGGTGTACCCTCGACTACTTTACTCCTCGACCGAATAGAAAGGTTTTCAAGTTTTGGAGGACCGGAGTCACTGGTCGTTACTCTTCTAATTGAAGACCGATTTTACTACCATTGACTCGCGGTCTCGTTTCGAATCGGCGCACTTGAGAACGGTAAGACCCTTCTAGGGAATTAGTCACGACCGGATTCCTTTCACGCGGAAAGGATCTTACATTTACTCTCTTCTCTTTGACTCTACATCTCTCTTCCTTGCGTGTGTGCGACGCAAAACTTTAGGACAGAAAACACAGAGAACTCAACACACAGAGAACGTAACGTAGGACAGAAGACACAGAGACCGGCCCCCTCCTCCCCCGCCCTGGGAAAGGTGGACCGCAAAACAGGGGAAGGAAGGGTCCCAGAGGTCTCTTCCTGTGTCTTGAGGGGACCTTTCTGTCGATTAACCATCCTGTAATAGAGAGGCTTGACAAATCGCAGTAGACGGAACGTCTCTCTTTGGATGTCGGTTTTCAATGAAAGGTTCAGACACCCCGAGGGCTCCGCGCGCGGACCTAGTCGTTGCGAACGTTCAGTTTCTCCAGCGTAGCGCGCAAAAGCCCGACGACCTTCGAGCCAGGATCTCCAGTCTACCGTAGAACTTGGCTCGGGGCAGTGAGCCCAGGCCGGGCGCGCCCTTGGCTCTGCACAACGACGACGACGATTCAGTGAAGTCAGCACAGGCTGAGACACACTGGGGTATCTGCCATCGGGATGGGATCGTGTTTAGGTCCTAAGGTCAGAACACATTTGTGGTGCGGCCGGGTAGAGGTTTGCTATGGAGACGACACTAATAAATAGAGTGTATGTCTACCTCTAAGACAACTGTCTAGAAGCAAAAGATGAGTTGTCTGCCGAAGGGACGCTTCGTGAAGAGCGATTTTCTATGCTATCGTAGACTGTGAATGGGTTTGGGCGGACGCCACCTGTGGAGGGCCCCCTGACACAGCGGGGACTAGTGTGCACCCGTGTCGAGGCGTCCGCCCGTGTACCTTCCCTGCGCTTTGGCTCCCGCCACTAAAAGGTCGGTCACCCCGATTACCTCTTTCTACGGTTTGCGTGAAGGGCTCGGTCGACTTGAAGCGCCCGTGGATTAGTAACGGTCTACACCCCTCCCGCGTGGCTCTTGTAGGGGCTCAGGCCCTCTTTTGTGGGCAGCTGAAGAGTCTGCCCCTTCGCCGTTGCCGCCCCTCGCTTTCCCTGGAACCTCTCTCACCCCGCACGCGGTCCCGCGTCTTGCTTGATCCCCCCGGCTCCCACCCCTCACTATCACGGAGGTGAGAGGACCCGCATAAAAAAGTTAATTTTTCAACCCTTGACCTTAGGCATTTGTTGCTGAACCCCGAAGTTTGATGAAACAACTCTGTGCCACCCCTCCCGTCATGAACGACCGAAGTTTACGGGTTGGGGCTCTAGAGGCCGCCATAGGCTGAGGGCTCTGGGCCCCCGCGGGGGGTCCTACGCGCGTGGTTTAGGTCGTGACCCAGAGGGGGCCCAGAGGCGCGTCTCTTTGAACCGTGGAGCGGGGGAGGGCGCGCGGGGCTTCGGGCGGGATGGAAAGTACCACTGGCTCCTCTGCGTGGCGGTCGGCCCCTCGAGGCGCGGCGGCTCCTTCAGGCGCGACTCGTCGCCCAGTCACGCGCGGGTACCGTCGGCGCGGCGCGCAGCCGGCAGACACGAGGTCGGGACGGAGGGGCGAACCGCGAGACACGGCGCCCCGGCGGAGCGCGCGGCGAGTGGGGCCCGCCCTCCGCGGCGGCGGCGGTCGCGGGGAGGGGGACCGGGCCGGCGGCCCCGCGCGCCCGGCGGCGCGGGTGCGGGGGGAACGCGGAAGGGCGCGGGCGGGGCGGGCGCCCGGCCGGGGTCGGGGCCCAAGGCGGCGAAGGGGCGGGCGCGAGAGGCACAAGGGAGAAAAAGCGCAACCGAACCTTCGCCCGGCTTCTGGCTCCTTTCACCGAGGGCCCCACTAGTTCACGAGTCGGAGCCCCACGTGTCTTGCACGACGGCGACCCGACCAAAAATCTGGAGCCCGAGGGGTCTCACACCCCGCTCGCCGGACTCTCGTCGCCGCAGTGCCCCTGCCGCACCGAACGAACAGGGAAGGGGTTTCCCGAGACCCGCGCCTCGCAATCTCCTAGCGTGTCCCCGCTCTTGCGGGGCTCCGGGTTTCAAAGGTTCAGGCGAGTAACTAAGGGGCTTCCCCGGGTTCCCAGTTACGAGTGACAGTGAACGCCTCTCGACTGCGATTCAAGCTTCAGTGGTAATCTACGAGAGGGACGTCTCGAGCCTCGTCCTAATGTCGAGAATCTGGAAGTTCTTCTCTCTCTGACTTTTTGGGTAGTGTGAGGGCCACCAACCTCTTGGGGGGGACGGTGGGTGGCGGGGACTTTACTAGTCCAACTGAGGTCAAAATGATCCTTTCCTCCGACTCGACAACTCACCGAAGTATTACTCAAGGAAAGTAACACCGGGTAGTTCAACGGGGTGACACAAATAGAAAGGAAAATCTTTGGGAGGTTTCGTCTGGGTAACGAAATAACGAAATGACGGACTGATTCACCACTCACCTCAACCTCCCCCGACCCGTCCCTCCCCACCCTCGTCTCCTTGACAGAAGTTCGTTCTACTTTACTTTCTACTGAGCGAGGGAACGATCGAGTGGTTTTCGTTCCGTCAAGACCGGCTCGTCACCAACGTCGAAGCGTCTGAAGGAGTTGACTCCTGAACCATTGTACCACATTCGGCGGGAAACTAAGTAAGACTTGTCCCTAGAGACGAGATCATTTTCCGTCACGGGTCTTTACTTGTGTAAGGTCTGAGAGGTAAGGTCTTCGAAAGATAAAACTTGTAAGCTAATTTTGAACGTGCACTGGCTGTTTCTCTGTTTTGACCTCTAAATAAAAAGTATAAACTCCAGCTACGTTGACATCCCATTGACTTCTAATGAAATCGCTAAACGAAGTCGAGAGTGGTTCCATGGACGGAACAAAACATGAAGGTTACTCTCAGGGACTTCTCGGTTCTTATACCTAAGAGTCGGGTCTCGAATGATAATTATTGATTACTAGCCTACCTTATTCGGGTAGTGAAAGAAACTTAGTATCAAAGAAAAACCGGTGTTATAAACTTTACTTTTTTTTTTTAGGAAATTTTTTGGATTTAATATCGATGTGATGGTTTTGGTGTCAGTTCTCTTCTTTTTTATCTATTTAACCTAAAGTAGTTTTAACTTTAAAAACACGTAGGGTCTATGATAGATGTCTCACTTTTCCGTTGGGTCTCTTATCCTCTTTTACGAACAGTTGGCACATAGACTTTTCCCCAATCATATGTCTTATACATTTCTTTAGGTTGTTCAGTTGTTGGTCTTTTGTTTGTTGGTTAATTTTTTACCCGTTTCTTGAGTTCATCGACAAAGAAGTTTCTACTATATGTTTACCGGTTATTCGTATACCTTACTACGAGTTGTTAGTGATTAGTAATGTCTTTACGTTTAACTTTGATATCACTCTATGGTGAAGTGTGAGTGAGTCAAGTCAAGTCATCGAGTCAGCACAGGTGGAGAAACGATGGGGTACCTGACGTTGCACGGTCCGGAGGGACAAGTAGTGGTTGAGAACCTCGAATGAGTTTGAGTACAGGTAACTCAGTCACTACGGTAGGTTGGTAGAGTAGGAGACAACAGGGGAAGAGGAGGACGCGGGTTAGGGAGGGTCGTAGTCCCAGAAAAGGTTACTCAGTCAAGAAGTGTAATCCACCGGTTTCATAACCTCAAAGTTGTAGTCGTAGTCAGGAAGGTTACTTATAAGTCCTGACTAAAAAAATCCTACCTGACCAACCTAGAGGAACGACAGATTCCCTGAGAGTTCTCAGAAGAGGTTGTGGCGTCAAGTTTTCGTAGTCAAGAAACCGTGAGCCGAAAGAAATATCAGGTTGAGAGTGTAAATATGTACTGATGACCTTTTTGGTATCGGAACTGATCTACCTGGAAACAACCTTTTCATTACAGAGACGAAAACTTATACGACAGATCCAACCAGTATTGAAAAAAAGATTCCTCATTCACAGAAAATTAAAGTACCGACGTCAGTGGTAGACGTCACTAAAACCTCGGGTCTTTTTATTTCAGACGGTGACAAAGGTGACAAAGGGGTAGATAAAGGGTACTTCACTACCCTGGTCTACGGTACTAGAAGCAAAAGACTTACAACTCGAAATTCGGTCGAAAAAGTGAGAGGAGAAAGTGATAGTAGTTCTCCGAGAAATCAAGAAGAAGTGAAAGACGGTATTTCCACCACAGTAGATGTATAGACTCCTAGAGAGCTGTTAGAACTAAGGTCGAACACGAAGTAGGTCGGGTCGTAAAGAGTACTACATGAGATGTATATTCAATTTATTCGTCCCACTGTTATATATCGGAACTACATGAGGAAAAGGATAAACCTTGGTCAGACAACAAGGTACAGGTCAAGAAGGACTGGACGTATGTCTTAAGAGTTCTCTAATCCTACTGATAATGTTTTTAATTTTTTAAAGTTTTATGTCCTTTTTTCCTAACCGTTTCTACACCTCTTTAATCTTAGGAACACGTAACCACCATCCTTACATTTCACTATGTCGGTGACACCTTTTACCGTACCACCAAAGAGTTTTTTAATTTGTACCTTAATGGTATACTAGGTCGTTATTGACCTATCTACGGGTTTTCCCAACTTTCGTCGTTGAGCCTATATAAACATCTGGACACAAGGAACGTCTTAATAAGTGTTATCGGTTTTACATCTTCGTTGTCTTCACAGGTAGTTTCCTACTTACCTATTTTATTTATACTGTGTACGATCGTTACCTTATAACAACAACAAGTCAACGGGTCAATACAGGTTGTGAAACGCTGGGGTACCTGACGTCGTGCGGTCCGGAGGGACAGGGAGTTGTAGAGGGTTTCAAACGGGTTCAAGTCCAGGTAACGTAACCACTACGGTAGGTCGGCAGAGTAGGAGACTGTGGGAGAAGAGGAAGACGGGAGTTAGAAAGGGTCGTAGTCCCTGAAAAGGTTACTCAGTCAACAAGCGTAATCTACTGGTTTTAAAGCCAAAGTCGTAGTCAGGAAGACTGTTCATAAGTCACAACTACAGGGAATTCTAACTTACCAAACTAGCGGAACGACAGGTTCCCTGAGAGTCCTCCGAAAAGATTGTGGCGCCTAGTGACGGAACAGTACCACTTCCTCGAACGCATTGAGTTACTTTGATACTTGGTACGACACATCCCAGTGGGTTCTGTCCAGTATCGTCTCTCAAG
Source organism: Capra ibex (assembly GCA_006410555.1). Taxonomy (NCBI): domain Eukaryota; kingdom Metazoa; phylum Chordata; class Mammalia; order Artiodactyla; family Bovidae; genus Capra; species Capra ibex. The sequence continues at coordinate 33,856,435 of SJYO01013871.1, forward strand.
TCTGTTTTACACTAGGCGACCTCCTCCTTTACCGTTTGGTGGGGTCATTTGAACGACCTCTTGGAGTGCTTGATACATTTTCCTGTTACTTTATAAAATGTCTAAATTTTTCCTTCCTTTAAGAAAAAATTTTATAAATAAATAAACCGACGTGGTACAGAATCAAAACGTTACGTCTTACAAATCAACACCACGCACTTTAGAATCTAGGGATTGGTCTCCAACTTGAATCCGGGGGACGTAACCCTCGTACCTCAGAATCAGTGACCTGATGGTCTCTTCAGGGTTTTTCCTTCCTTTAAGACTGTGTACCTATTTGGAACTCCCGTAAACACGAATTAACGAGTCAGTACAGGTCGAGAAACACTGAGGTACCTGACGTCGGGCGGTCTAAGGAGATAGGTACACCTAAGAGGTCCGTTCTTATGACCTCACCCAACGGCACGGGAGGACATCCCCTAGAAGTACTGGGTCCCTAGTTTGAGTCCAGAGGGTGTAACGTCCCTAAGAAATGACAGGTTCGGTGGTCCCTTCGGGAACTCCCGTAATACGATTCACTTTATTCGATCAGTGTTTTCCTGTTTATGACATACTAAGGTGGACATACTCCATGGGTCTCCTCATCTTAGTACCTCTATACTAACCACCACCACCTTACTAACTATCTTACCACCAAAGGTCTTCCTCGAACACCCTCCCTTACCCCTCATTGACAAATCACCCCTTTCTTAAAGTCGAAACTTCTACAATTGGAAAGACCTCTACCTACCACCACTACCAACACGTTATTGTACCTATATGAATTACGGTGACTTGACTTGTGGATCTTTCCCAATCTTATCATTCCAAATATAATACAAACCCGAAGGGACCACCGAGTCTACCATTTCTTAGACAGTCGTTACGTCCTCTGGGTCCACGGTAGGGACCCAACGCCTTACCAATTAGTGAGGCCATAAGAACAGACCTCTTAGTGTACCCACCCGATGGTAAGTACCCCAGCGTTTTTCAACCTGTCCTGACTCACTGATTCGCGTGTGTATAATACACATAGAATGGTGTATGTGTGTGTGTCTTTTTTTGTGTGTGTGTGGGATTGTCTTCTTAATACTCCGACCCCTTTTTTTTTTTTGGGTTTGGACAATCGATGTCACCTGACCTGAGTGTCTGGACGACTACTCTTTCGTTCGAGTCGTTGTGAAATCCTCTGTCAAGATTCTTTGCGAGGATGTCCTACCGGAGAACGGAGGAAGTCGTGGTTGTCGACTAACCCGGTGACTTCCACCCAGGGTTTCCACCCAGGGGTCGGACCGTGGAGGAGACTCGGGGTGAGACCTCCTATGTCCCCGACTCGCAACACCAGTGTACGTCTAGTAGGTGACTGTTTCTAAAGACACAAGTTCTCGAGACCCTCCTCAACTCCTCCCCGAGTCCTCTCTTCTCTATTTGGGTCTTCTCTTCCTACAACACCATTCTTTCCTGTAACCACTTCCACGGAACGTAAGGAGTCGCCTTTACCCGACGTCCCAACTGCGAGCTTGAGGTCGGAGGTACGAGGTCGTCGTCGTCGGGACAGGACGCCAGTGTACTGAACATAATGGTATCTTGTCCTTAGTAGGGTGAAGTAGAAGTGGGGTCGGAACACGATCATAACGGAAAAACAAAAGTGAACAAATAAAAAAAGTCGGTATCCATATGTATACAGAGAAGGGAGGACTTCGAGGAAAGGTGGTAGTAATGGGTCAAGTCAAGTCAAGTCAGGGAGTCAGTACAGACCGAGAAACGTTGAGGTACTTAACGTCGTGGGTCCGGAGGGACAGGTAGTGGTTGAGGGCCTCAAGCGAGTTTGAGTACAGGTAGCTCAGTCCCTACGGTAGGTCGGTAGAATAGGAGACAGGAGGGGAAGAGGAGGACGCGGGTTAGGGAGGGTCGTAGTCCTAGAAAAGGTTACTGAGTTGAGAAGCGTAGTCCACCGGTTTCATAACCTCAAAGTCGAAGTCGTAGTCAGGAAGGTTACTTGTGGGTCCTGACTAGAGGAAGTCTTATCTGACCAACCTAGAGGAACGTCAGGTTCCCTGAGAGTTCTCGGCAGAGGTTGTGGTGTCAAGTTTTCGTAGTTAATAATCCACGAGTCGAAAGAAATATTAGGTTGAGAGTGTAGGTATGTACTAGTGACCTTTTTGGTGTCGGAACTGATCTACCTGGAAACAACCTTTTCATTACAGAGACGAAAACTTATACGACAGATCCAACCAATATTGAAAGGAAAGTTCCTCATTCACAGAAAATTAAAGTACCGACGTTAGTGGTAGACGTCACTAAAACCTCGGAGGGGTGTTTTTTTTCAGTCGGTGACAAAGGGGTAGATAAAGGGTACTTCACTACCCTGGTCTACGGTACTAGAAGCAAAAGACTTACAACTCGAAATTCGGTTGAAAAAGTGAGTGGAGAAAGTGAAAGTAGTTCTCTGAAAACTCAAGGAGACGTGAAAGACGGTATTCCCACCACAGTAGACGTATAGACTCCACTAACTATAAAGAGGGCCGTTAGAACTAAGGTCGAACACGAAGAAGGTCGGGTCGCAAAGAGTACTACATGAAACATATCTTCAATTTATTCGTCCCACTGTTATATGTCGGAACTGTATGAGGAAAACACTAAACCCTGGTCAGACAACAAGGTACAGGTCAAGATTGACAACGAAGGACTGGACGTATATCCAAAGAGTTCTCCGTCCAGTCCACCAGACCATAAGGGTAGAGAAAGTCTTAAAAGGTGTCAAAGAACACTAGGTGTGTCAGTTTCCGAAACCGTATCTGTTATTTCGTCTTTATCTACAAAGAGACCTTGACAGAACGAAAAAACTACTAGGTCGCCTACAACCGTTAAACTAGAGACCCATGAGACGGAAAAGATTTTGGTCGAACTTGTAGTCCTTCAAGTGCCAAGTGCATAACGACTTCGGACCGAACCTCTTAAAACTCGTAATGAAATGATCGTACACTCTACTCACGTTAACACGCCATCAAATTCGTAAGAAACCGTAACGGAAAGAAACCCTAACCTTACTTTTGACTGGAAAAGGTCAGGACACCGGTGACGACTCAAAAGGTTTAAACGACCGTGTAACTCACGTCGTGAAAGTGTCGTAGTAGAAAATCCTAAACTTTGTCGAGTTGACCCTAAGGTAGTGGAGGTGATCGAAACAAGTATCACTACGAAAGATTCCGGGTGAACTGAAGTGTAAGGTCCTACAGACCGAGATCCACTCACTAGTGTGGTAGCACTAATAGACCCAGCACATCTAGAAAAGACATGTCAAGAAGACACATAAGAACGGTGGAGAAGAATTATAGAAGACGAAGACAATCCAGGTATGGTAAAGACAGGAAATAACTCGGGTAGAAACGTACTTTACAAGGGAACCGTAGAGATTAAAAGAACTTCTCTAGAGATCAGAAAGGGTAAGACAACAAAAGAAGATAAAGAAACGTAACTAGCGGTTCCTTTCCAAAAAATAGAAAGGAACGAGAAGAAACCTTGAGACGTTAGTCTACCCTTATAGAAAGGAAAGAGGAAACGAAAAGTGAAGAGAAGAAAAGTGTAGATAAACATTCCGGAGGAATCTGTCGGTAAAACGAACAAACGTAAAGAAAAGGTGCCCCTACCAGAACTAGGGACAGAGGACATGTTACAGTGCTTGGAGGTAGGTATCAAGTAGTCCGTGAGAATAGATAGTCTAGATCAGGGAATTTAGATAAAGAGTCAAGGTGACATACTAGTATTCCCTAAACTAAATCCAGTATGTACTTACCAGATCACCAAAAGGGAAGAAAGAAGTTAAATTGAGACTTAAACCGTTATTCCTCAAGTACCAGACTCGGTGTCAGTCGAGGGTCAGAACAAAAACGACTGACATATCTCGAAGAGGTAGAAACCGACGTTTCTTATATTAGTTAGACTAAAGCCACAACTGGTAGACCACTACAGGTACACATCTCAGAAGAGAACACAACAACCTTCTCTCACAAACGATACTGGTCACGCAAGAGAACCGTTTTGAGATAATCAGAAACGGGACGAAGTAAGGCATAAGGTTCCGGTTTAAATGGACAATGAGGACCACAAAGAACTGAAGGATNACCGTTATTCCTCAAGTACCAGACTCGGTGTCAGTCGAGGGTCAGAACAAAAACGACTGACATATCTCGAAGAGGTAGAAACCGACGTTTCTTATATTAGTTAGACTAAAGCCACAACTGGTAGACCACTACAGGTACACATCTCAGAAGAGAACACAACAACCTTCTCTCACAAACGATACTGGTCACGCAAGAGAACCGTTTTGAGATAATCAGAAACGGGACGAAGTAAGGCATAAGGTTCCGGTTTAAATGGACAATGAGGTCCACAAAGAACTGAAGGATGAAAACGTAAGGTCGGGGGATATTACTTTTCCTGTAGAAACAACCCACAATCAAGATTTTCCAGAACATCCAGAAGTATCTTGGTAAGTTGAAGTCGAAGAAGTCGTAATGATCAACTCCGTATCTGAACCTATTGACACTATAAATTACCAAACGGAACCTTTGCTTGTCTCTAGTAAGACAGTAAAAACTCTAACGTATGATCTCTTTACGTTTAGTTCTGATGGTACTCTATAGTGGAGTGTGACTAGTCTTACCGGTAGTAGTTTTTTAGATGTTCGTTATTTACGACCTCTCCCATACCTCTTTTCCCTTGAGAAAACGTGACAAGCTCCCTTACATTTAATCATAACGGTAAAATGACTACTTTTTCGGTAATGAGAAAGGGGAGGGAAAGGGAATTGAAAAGTAGGAATGGTTCGTGACGAAGAAGGAAGTTTTATATAGAGTGTTTCAGGTGAAGAGAGATAGAGGGGGTGTATGGGGTCTAAGTCAAGTCAAGTCAAGTCTACGAGTCAGCACAGGTTGAGACGTTGGGGTGTCTGGCTTCCAACACGGTCCGGAGGGGCTGGATGCGGTTGAGGACCTCAAATGAGTTTGAACACAGGTAACTCAACCACTACGGTAGGTTGGTAGAGTAGGAGACAACAGGGAAGAGGAGGGTGGAAGTTAGAAAGGGTCGTAGTCCCAGAAAAGGTTACTCAATCAAGAAGTGTCGTCCACAGGTTTCATAACCTCAAGGTCGAAGTTGTAGGCAGGAAGGTTACTTGTGGGTCCTGACTAGAGGAAATCCTACCTGACCAATCTATAGGAACGTCAGGTTCCCTGAGAGTTCTCAGAAGAGGTCGTGGTGTCAAGTTTTCGTAGGTAAGAAACCGTGAGTCGAAAGAAATACCAGGTTTAAGGGGTCCACCTCTTGTGTTCTCGGGCAGACCTTAAGACACTAGGGGGAGGTTCACAACGGGAGAGTGGTGGACGGAATAGTCTACGGTTACGAAAGTTGAAGGGAGAGGTATGTGTAGATTACAAACGATTTGTGGAAATGATAGAGGAGAGGGTGGAGGTTTTAAATAGATACATTTGTAAACTTCTATTCTCGATTTAGACTTAGAGTGAGGGGAAGGTGGTCTTCTCAGAGTTCGACCTCGGTTCTCCTGAGGTACCAATAAAGTCTACTAAAACCTCTTTCGTAATGAACAAAAGTAAGAGGGGCATAAGGAGAGGGGATTACCGGATGACCTCCTCCTTTACCGTTGGGTGAGGTCATAAGAACGGACCTCTTAACTTAGGGTACCTTTCTCCTCGGACCACCCGAGGTCAGGTACCCCAGCTTTTCTCAGCCTGTACTGGCTCTCTGATTCGTGTTTGTGTACATGGTAGAGGAGTGGGTGGAGGTTTTAATTAGACGAATTTGTAAACTAGAGTGAGGAAGATAGACCAGAGTGACTGAGGTTAGAACGACGGAACTTGGATGGATGTTCGGATTTATGAGGATTTTACGTTCGGACTAGAACAGTGAGAGGATGAAGTTTAAAGTCAAATCACCAAACTGTAACAGGAGTCCGGTTACAAGGTCAAGAGTTTGAGTCGAATGTTCCTAGTGACACTGACCTGGGTGTGAACAGAGACACCTAAGCCAGGTGTGAGGAGAGACCCGTGATACGAAATTGCGAAGGTGTCGTCCATGATCTCCCAAGTTAGAGACCTACCTTATAATTCTAGAGGTGGACCGTACGGGTTTTTTGTTTTCCCTTTCTCATTGGTTCCGTAAAGACGAGTGTCCTCAATCAAAATAATTGCGTCCATACAGTCCCCTCTCTAACTATACAAAGTAAGTGGATATACGACTCCTGTGGGTATAGAGAGAGGACAATCTGTAAAGATGACTTGAGAAGGTGTCAGTCAGACTTTAAAAAAGATTAAGTGACGTTCTAGTGACTACCAAGAACTCTGACTAAGCCCTCAGAGAAAAATTAAAGTCACTTTTCCATTTTCTTACGCATTTTGTCCATATACTAGGGACTCGGAGTCGAACCTCTGAGTCCCGGTAGCGTCCCTTTTGGTGTAGAACTCCGAAGTCATAAAAGTGACATTTTACTTTCCAAAATTAGAAAGGTGGACGGATGGAAGAATGAATAAGAAAGACGTTTAGGATGTTCACAGGGATGAGTCAAAAAGATTTTGGTTTAGTGGAGAAGTTTCCGTGCACGGAAAGATATAAGGGATGCTGGGTGTCGGACTAACAGATTCGATCTTATGCCTACAGTAGAACTTCGAAGAGGGAAAGGACGTCAAAGTGTTCAGTGTAGGAGAGTTGAGGCGGGACTAGGTTGACGCTGGGCAACCCGAAGTCGAGTCCGGAGGCTGAGGCTGAAAGTCTCTCTTCGACCGAACCAACGAAGACAAGAGACGGTGGGGAACTGACCAAAAACACGAGTGATTTGAGTCTCTTAGTAGCATCGTCTGATGCTTGAAGAGTTCTCTTCCTGGGACGGAATAAGTAGAAACCTTGTTGTCGAAGATCGTTAATCGTAAGTTACTTTCTGACTTATGTACCTTTTCCCTAATTGTTACTTCCTTGACGTCTCATCCTTTTCGTTTTACGTACCGTGTGGGGAATCTAATCGACGGTTACCTACCTACTATGGGTACGAGACTCAGTTCGGAAACTCCTACCGTTCCCCTACTTGACCTAAAAAGTCTTCATACAACCGCAAGTGTCGAACCAGTAGACTCAGTGAAGTGTAAGAAAAGGTACGAACTGTTTCTTATCTGGAACAAACAGTCTCCTTCGTAACGACGAGAATTCGATCAGGTGAATTTACAATACTGGGGTATTTCTCTGATTACCACAGAATTATTTGTGGTCCACAAAACAGAGGCAGGAGACGTTACACTAATACGAACTCTAAACGTACTTCCCACAAAAAAGAAAAAACCTATTTCATTATTGTAGGACTAGAAATTTTCAAATACCCGAAACAGTCACAAAGATAAAGAAATCAAAAATTTATTTGAAGTCCAAAAACTTTTCTCCAAGACTGACTCTCGACGAAGGGGACAAACTGGTTTTTTCGGTTATAAACTAAGGTACAGTACAAAATGTCAAGTCCTCAGTCAGACCTTAACAAGAAGATTAAGTGACGTTCCAGTGACTACCAAGACCTCGGAGAAAAAATAAAGTCGCCTTTCCATTTTCTGATTCTTTTTGTCCTTACACTGGGATTTGGAGTCGAACCTCTGAGTCCCTGCAGTGTCCCTTTTTGCGTAGAGCTCCGGATACATAAGAGTGACATTTTACTTTCCAAAATTTGATTAAAGGTTCTAGAAAAACCGAGTTCTTTGAATATTTATATACATTCACAGTGAACTTATATCTTATTTGTACATCTTTCACACCTTCAACCTGTAAGTCTACATAAAATCAATACATACCGACTTACAGGTTGAGGGTGACACTAGTTGATGTTTATATATATATACAAACAGGTATATACAAATATATATGTGTACTATGTATATATATGTGATACATATAAACATATATGTATATGAACACGCACGTACTAGTCAGTATAGACCGAGAAATAGGGTACCTGACATCGGGTAGTCCGAGGGGACAGATACCTTGAAAGGTCTGTTCTTATGACCTCACCCGACGGTAAGGGAAGAGGTCCTCTGAAAAGGCTGGGTCCCTAACTTCAGTACAGAGAACGCAGAGGACGTGACCGTCCCCCTAAGAAATGGTGACTCGGTGGACCCTTCAATTGTATATGAACATTGAGTAGTGATAAACATATATACAAATATATATATATATATATATATATATATATATATATATATATATACGAAGGGACCACCGAGTCGTCATTTGCTAGACGGACGTCACGTCCTCTACACCCAGGTCGCTAGAGACCCAGTCCTTCTAGAGGACCTCTTTCCTTACCGTTGGGTGAGGTCATAAGAACGAACCCTTTAGGGTACCTGTCCCCTTGGACCGGTCGATATCAGGTACCCCAACATTTTCCAGCCTGTGTTCGGATCGTTGATTTGTTGTTGTTTATATATATATAGACATCGACTAGTGACTAAATATATATACACACACACATGTATATATACACGCACATGTAAGTATATAAATATATATATGTGTGTGTGTATATATACGTCAACTAGTGAAAAATTTCACAACCTGATCGAGTTTACATGTGGAAACGGGTATATAAGTGTGACCACAAGGGTCATGGATCATTTGTAAGTCATTTACAAACAACTTTACTGATTTACTTACTTATACGTTTATGTTGACTTTGTCTCTTCGACAAAGTAGACAGGTAGGTAAGAGTGGATGGAAATGTTCCTCAGAGAAGAAAGACTATTATTGTCATCGACATCAACTGTACATGACGCAAGAAAGATAAAAGATCTAGGGTACGAAGCGGGAACCATGTGTCATAGAAGAAATGGTCTAAGTCCTTTATGAACCCCGGAATCCCTTCGGAGAATTGAAATTCTTACTTGTTATTATGGATAGAACGTTATAATCCCCCTTCCTAATCTCCATTTCAAAATTTTAGGGAGTGTGTGCCGAACAGTGAATCCTCTTCGAGCCATTTAACACCAATAACAAAGAGTATTAATTAATCGATAGAAGATCAAACGAAAAATCCATTTTGTCTTCTAGTTTAACTTGTTTCCGTTTTATTAAAGGTAACTAATAAAATATACTTTATTGTTAAACCGACCCATCCCTCGGATCATTTTAAGTAAATTTTAGACTTACTGCCTCATCGAAATTTCTGTGTCAAAATAAAAATTCTCGTTTGTGCATGTCTTTATCTCTAGGATTTCTCTTGATGGAGTTCTCTGTCTAATTTTACAAATGTTAAGTGTACATGTAACAATGATTCATACCACACGTGTTCTATAAACTTGCATTTAACAAGAGATTTCATTAAATTTGTAATTGAAATACTTAAAACAAATATGATATTAAACTAATTATCGCCACTTTTCCATTTGAAGACGATTCGAAAACAGTCTTAACAATGTTTAAGGTTTATTCATATAGTACTAACCACTCCGAAGTGTCATACCGAAATAAGGATACACTATAACAGACAACTATAATATAATAAAGTTCTAACCGTCTTAAAATAAAATGAGAAATGAAGAGCATTTATCGATCGATAAAAGTGACCTCAAAAACTGACGATATTTATTGAACGTGATGTAAAAAATAAGTTCCAGTTTAGGTCATTAATAAAGGTGAAACAAATATAAAAAGTAACTTTGTTATGTAATATGCACTTGAATTTACAAAGAGATGGAACTTACGCGAAAGAATCGTGAATTAGCCTCTTCCGTTACCGTGGGGTGAGGTCATGAGAACGGACCTTTTAGGGTACCTGTCTCCTCGGACCACCCAACGTCAGGTACCCCAACGATCGTCAGCCTGTGCTGACTCGCTGAAGTGAAAGTGAAAACTGAAAGTACGTAACCTCTTCCTTTACCGTTGGGTGAGGTCACAAGAACGGACCTCTTAGGGTCCCTGCCCCCTCGGACCACCCGACGGTAGAGACCCCAACTTGTCTCAGCCTGTGCTGACTTCGCTGAATCGTCGTCGTCGTCGTCGTCGTGAATTATCACGTGTAGTTATAAGATTTTCTAAACGGGTTTTTATTTCTCGGAGTCTACACGTTTATTAAATAGTTTATTCTATAAAAGTAAAGTGTCCTAAAAAAAAACAACTTAAACTCTCCTCGGACCGCCCTATGTCAGGTTTCTCAACGTTTCCCAGCTTGTGTTGACTGACTCATGTACTTTTGTACCGATTACTTTAGTGACATTTTATAATCTTAGGATCTAGGATTACACGACCTTTCTTTTACGGATTTCAGTCTTCGGTCCCAGGGGCAGGTCGGCCGAGACGACCACCGACTGTCTGGAGGGGCACAGGGACACACATGGGACCCGTCGCATGAGGGGGAAAAGGGTCGTGGATGAGGACTAGAAAAGTTCCTGGGACGAACTACGGGTGGGAGAATGAGACTTGTCTATTCGAGTAGAGGAGAACACGTTTTTTAGTCTTCGAGAGACCGTCCTTCGGGGAGTTAAGGGGAAGGAAGGGGCCTCAGGAGACCTTGAATAGAGAGAGTCGTGGACCGGAGTGACGAAGGGAGTAGGAGTGTCCTTTTCTGTAGAATAGACAGGACGTCCCGGGGAAGGTGGACTTTGGGGCGGAGAGGGTAGGGGTAGACAATCCTGACACAAAAACATAAGATAAGAAAATAAAGGATATGAAGATATGAGGATGAAAGGATATGAGGATCTGAACAAAATAAAGGATAAAGGATATTTATTTCTTTTAATAAATAAAAGAAAGGCAATGTCGGCTCGAGAACTTCAGCAGATGTGAACGCCACAGGTGTAGACCTTCGACAAGGCAGAAGTCTGTACCAGTGTGGAGACGACGGTGTGCCACCACGGCCGGGACGGTATTGGTTCCAGTGACCTCGGTGAGTTTGGTGGTCTAGGTTACCAGTGAATCGAGGTAGGAACCAAGGAAATAAATAATTAAATAAAAATTTGAAAAAAAAAAACTACACCTGAAAAATTTTCAGACATAACTTAAACAATGTCATAACGAAGACAAAATACAAAACCGAAAAAACCGACGTACCGGACACCCTAGAATCAAGGGGTTGGTCCCTAGTTTGAACGTAGGGGACGTAACCTTCCGTCTCAGAGTTGGTGACCTTCCTACCCTTCCAGGAAGGAAAAACTTATAACGAAGGAGTGTTTAAGGTAGTTACGAGAAGAAAACGTTACTCGAGTATGAGAGACGCATAGAGGTGCACGAAAAGTCCCGAAGGGACTACCGCGTTACCCATTTCTTAGGTGGACGTGACGTCTTCTACGTCCTCTGTACCCAAGCTAGGACCCCAGTTCTTCTAGAGGACCTCATCCTTTACCGTTGGGTGAGTTCATAAGAACAGACCCTTCAGGGTACCTGTCTCCTTGGACCACCCGATGTCAGGTACTCCAACATTTCTCAGTCTGGGTTGACTCGTCCCGGTGTGTGGATTTCCTGTCTCTTCTCAGTAGAGTCCTTTTCCCTCCTGTAAAAACCGGGATTTAGTAGAACACGACGAAGTTTTCGTTCCCAAAGAACACAGAGTAATAGATTCGCTTTGTACCTTACTAAAATGGTCTTTATATTGAAGACCTTACTGGTCTTTTTTGATGGAAATCTCCTCCCTTTATCAAACTTTTACCTCGAGTTATATTTCCTGTAACCCTTTATTTTTAATCAAACACGTTTAATAAGACCTCAAACCGGAAAAAGAAATTTATGCACATTTACCCCGAAGGGACCACCAAGTCTGTCATCTTTCAGAGGGCGGACGTCACCCCCTCTGGACCCAAACTAGGGACCCAGTCCTTCTAGGGGACCTCCTCCCGTACCGATGGGTGAGGTCATAAGAATCGGACCGCTTACGGTACCTGTCTCTTCGGACCGCCCGATGTCAGGGACCCCAGTGTTTGACTCGCTGATTGTGAAAGTGAAGTACACATTTACTCTTTCGAGAAATCTAAAATTCCCCTGGGTAGTTCCATACAAGCCATCTAAACATCGTTTTCATCCAATCTTTCCCAACCTCTCCCATCCACGTCGAGTCACAATTAAGAAGTGTCTGGTAACTCCGATGACTCTCAAACCGTGTTTTGTGTGTATTCTGAGTCCAATCCCTTAGACATGAAATCATTGCTATACAGTCCCTTCAGACTCGTCGATGTTTCCCTTGCCCACTTTCTCTTTACTTCGCAGAAGGTCCCCTTTTCGTTTGTGTTGGGGGGCCATTACATCCGGTCAATGCTGTTTGACCGGAAGTGGTCGGGACAAGGAACGGTATGAGTCCAAGGTTGGGTGTGGCACAGGTATCAATGGTGGTCGTTCGGGTCTCCCGTCGGTCTCAAGTAAGTCAGGTCCGTTCCACGAAGCAAAACATACCTCTAAAATTTCTCCATAGTTTGTGAGTGGGAAGATCCGAGGATGGATCTCCTTTATACTGAATGGAATGGTTCTCGGGTGTGACGACTGACGAAACTCTCGCGTGAACAATGAATAATCAAATTCCCGGGCGTCGTCTAGTCTCAGTCTTAGTCTTGAGTTGGAGCACTGGCAGGCTGGAGTCTCCCGAGTAATACTTGGGACAGACTCAACAGACCCGTCGTCCTGAGTGGAACCCCAAGAACCCTTCGACCATCTCACAGGTGTCCGTTGACACGGGACCACAGAACGGTCCGTCCCCTCTCTACTCTTGACCTCTTGAAGTTTACTACCTAATAAACCTACCAAAAGGGAAGTGACCAGAGTTTCTACCAACTCTAGGAACAGACTAAGAAGTGTCACTCATGAGTCTACAAGAAAAGGGTTTTTACTATGACTTTTAGCACCGTAAGTAACTTTCGAGAAATAACCAGAAATACATACGTGACTCAAAAAAAGATTTGTATGTCAAAATTAAGAACAACCAAAATAGTAATCGGTACTTACGTTAAAATCAAGATACAATCGATGTTTTGATGTTCGAATGGTCTCCTACCAGTATATTTAAAGTGACTAACTTACACGTAATAAAGAATTTTTTTTTAACTTTTATAAATTTTCTTTGAAACACACAAACATACCCCAAACACCCCTCTCCCTCTCTCTGAAAAAGTAACCTTACAAAAACAGACTTTAAAAAGACTTAAAAAGTTCGGGTCTTTGTCAAGAAAGAGTGAGACGAAGGAATAAGTATAACAAAATTTCATCATTTTATATAACAACGATTTTTAGTGAACTTTTTGAAAAGTCGGTGAAGTTGTCATAAATAGAAGAACTATTTCACTTTAACGTGATCCAGAATTCTTTTGTACGGTTCGTTCCTGATAGAGTCCTTACACATTTATAAGAATTAGAATAAAGGAGTGGAGAAAATTTCTTATCTCCAAGTAAATCAACTTTAGGGGAGACCGTTGGTAGATAAGTCAAAGACTTAGAAGGTAACTAACTAATCTAAAAAATTTAAACTAAAAACTAACTAACTAAACTGAAAGGTAACCAGCTTAAAACCACTGAAAAACGATACTCGTGTCTCTCCGTCCAACGTTAGAACAAACGACTCGTGATACTTATGTCCAAAAATCCACCATACAAGTTTTATTCATTTCGTGTCCATAATTACGTTGATGGTAGAACAATACGACAACTGATAGAAAGTTATTTCTATCTTTGAGTTATTTCAACGATAAAATAAAATAAAAATCCCTCCCACTTCGTCCTTTCTTGTCGAAATCACGAAACAGTCCGTTTCCCCCGGTGCCGTCCGATCCCGGGAGTTTTGACACACAGGGTTGGACCTCCCCCAACACTCCTCAAAATATCGTTAACAAGTTTCTCCCGTACTAGTCGAACACCTGATAAAAGACTAACCAACCACCACTCCCCTTAAATACAAGAATACAGTCTCTCAGAAAACCTTCTAGAGAGACACAGAACTTCAGATGTCTTCAAAGATTTTAAGGAGGAAAGGAAAAGGAGGAGGAGGAGGAGGCGGGAAAGGGGGGCAAAAAGGGTGGCCTTACAGACGTCTCCTGCCACCTGCAGGTACCCAGGCATCCAGAGAAGGGAGGACTGGAACTCGGCCCTACCGGAATTCGAGTTCTCTGCCAAGAGGAGGTGATCAGTCTCCAGTCCTCAGCTCAAGCTGAGGCCCTTCGACCAAATTACCGGGGGATTAGAAAAACGGGAGGGATAGGAAGGGCTAAGGAGAGGACAGAGAGAGGGAAGGGGAAAGAGGTCAATAAAGTCTCTTGTTCCTTACTAGTCGGGGCACTCTGGCCAGTTGTCTGTGTCAGGAGGAGACCAGGGACAAAAGGGTCCCAGTTGCGGCCGCTGGGTCTGGTCCATTGGCAGGCAAGCTGGCCTCTGAGTACCCTGAGTGGTCAGGATGTCAGTCTCAGGGAAGAAGAGTCCCCACCAGTTGCAGGAAGGGGGACCCCTTCTAGGGCCCGTAACTGAGCTCTTATAAATGAATTGTCGGAGGAGACACATGTGCTGAGAAAGCAAGAGATCTCATTGGAAAGAGCACCAGGGTGGAGGGCAGGAGGGTAAGGGAACCATAAACCCTCAGTCATAGAACTTGGGAAACCAAGGTTGGTCAGACCCCAGATGCACGAACACCCGTCGTACGTCAATTTTGACGATGAAATTTATGTTGATAAATAACTGGTCTAGAAAGGAAGGGTATACCAGTCTTTCGTTTAGGGGGTGGATATTCGTAGACAAAGAAATCTCGACCAAACCGTCATTTTACACGTAGAATGAGATGTCGTTCGACATGGATGTTCTGTGCGACGAAGATCGTGTGGCACCTGGGAGTTGACATCCAGTATTACTCATCTTTGTACCCAGTTTTCCCTACCACGGTATCGACACTGTGTCGGGTAGACACGTCCCACTCTCGGACACGACACCTCAGCACGTTCGGACCTAAGCGTAGGACCAGTACGGTAACCAGTCGAACACTGTAGCCCGTTCGACGAACTGCAGAGAATTGGAGTATAAGGAGTTCACATTTTAGACCCGTTATTATACTTGACCACACTCCTACTGTACTCTGCTATGTACACTTCACAACTCTTATATCACTCACTCGAAAGGTATTCACTGTCGACGACGACTACTAGTCCAAAAGACTACGAAAACTTTCGGGGAGTAGAAGAACCTTCTTTTCAATACTTGTTGGATGTATCGTATAACTTTTCGTCTCTGTAATGAAACGGTTTTTTCCAGACAGATCAGTTCCGATGCCAAAAAGGTCACCAGTACATACCTACACTCTCAACCTGACACTTCTTTTGACTCGTGGTTTCTTAACTACGAAAACTTGACACCACAACCTCTTCTGAGAACTCTCAGGGAACCTGACGTTCCTCTAGGTTGGTCAGATAAGACTTCCTCTAGTCGGGACCCTAAAGAAATCTTCTTTACTACGATTTCGACTTTGAGGTCATGAGACCGGTGGAGTACGTTTCTCAACTGAGTAACCTGTTTTGAGACTACGACCCTCCCTAACCCCCGTCCTCCTCTTCCTCTGCTGTCTCCTACTCTACCGACCTACCGTAATGCCTGAGCTACCTGCACTCAGACCCACTTGAGGTCCTCTACTACTACCTATCCCTCCGGACCGCACGACGCCAAGTACCCCAGTGTTTCTCAGTCTGTACTGACTCGCTGACTTGACTTGACTTGACTTGACTTGTAGAGACATTAGTTAACTTGCCGGACACAGGTCTTATCGTCGACTAACTAAGTTACTGGAAGAGACACGACTTAATAGGGTCACACAGGTTGTCTCACGGGACTGGTACACATCAGAGACTAACAACTACTAATAACTGTCATAGCGAGAGACGTCTCAGGTGCCCAAGGGACCACCGAGTCACCATTTCTCAGGCGGATGGTTATGTCCTCTGTCTTCTCTGCACCCAAACTAGGGACCCACCCCTTCCAGGGGACCTCCTCCTTTACCGGTGAGTGAGGTTATAAGAACGGACCCTTTAGGGTACCTGTCTCCTCGGACCACCCGATGTCAGGAACCTCAGTGGTTCTCAGCCTGTACTAACTCGTGTCGTCGTTGTCTCAGGAGTGAACAGACTGAGTCCTCCACACTGGGGTACTAATAGGTCTTACTGATCCAGACAAGGATCGGTGGGTGTGAAGATAGAATGAGTCCTCAATGGGGAAGAGACTAAGGACTTCCGGGTCTCGTCTGATTCCGAATTCTACCCAAAGAAAATAAAAACAAGTAAGAGATTCAGTATAGGTTGAGAAACTTTGGGGTACCTGACTTCGTGCGGTCCGAAGGGACAAGAAGTGGTAGAGGGTCTCAAACGAGTTTGAGTACAGGTAACTCAGCCACTACGATAGATTAGTAGAGTAGGAGGTAAGATTAGACCCACTTTTAGTCCCAGACACAGACTTCCAAAACAAATTCGAGGTCAG
This sequence comes from Capra ibex, assembly GCA_006410555.1. Lineage (NCBI taxonomy): Eukaryota > Metazoa > Chordata > Mammalia > Artiodactyla > Bovidae > Capra > Capra ibex. The sequence continues at coordinate 33,872,923 of SJYO01013871.1, forward strand.
TTCAACTAGACCACTCCAGTAAAATATTGTAATGGAGACTGTACAAAGTCCGAGATGTAAGGAAAATTTAGTTGTCTGAAACACTACACCAACTTTGTTCCTCCCCTCCCCCGTTGATTCTCAGGGTAGAACGACCGGACCAGAACTCAACACAACAAGTCAACGAGTCAACACAGAGTGAGAAACACTGGGGTACCTGACGTTGTACGGTCCGGAGGGATAGGAATTGATAAAGGACCTCAAACACGTTTGAATACAGGTACCAGAACTCTCTAAAACCGTTAATGGGTCAGGAAGACTGGAGGTTTAGGAACAAAAGTTTTATTGTCAGAGACGTCGTGAATATAGGACACTAGGACCTCCGACAAGATCCGACAAGTCGAGTGAGGTAGAATTTAGAGCTTTCCCGGGAATTTGTCACTGTATAAAACACTTAAATTAACCCCTTGAAAGAAAGAGACTTGTACACGGACCTTTCCGTCCCACTATTCACGATTCAATTGGTAGGTCTTATTAAGTCCGGCTTTTCGTCACGACATTGTAGTGACAACCGGAAACGGACTACGTGACCAAACAGACTGGAGGGCCTGGTCTGTCGTGTCAGAGACCAGGGACGACAGGAAACGGACCCTCCTGGACCGATCTGTCCCAGTCCAGAAAGTGACAGGTCTATGCTTAGTATTGTCCTACGGTAACCGGAGGTGCTCCTTTTTTGTGTCGGAAACTTCGACCTAGGGTCTTCTGTCGTAGAATTAACCCTTGTCATCTTTCTTTAGATAAAGTCATCTCTTAACAGGGAGTAAGGTACACCTACACAGACATTAATAAGGGTTCTCCAAGAAGTGAGTAGTTTCGGTGACATAGATTTTATGTACTTAGCAACAAAAGGGGGAATCTCCTTCTTTAACTTTTTCGTCTCCTGGTGTGGTTTTAGTCCAGACTCCTTGTAAATCACACCGTCTCCGTCTCGAGTCACCTCGACTCCCACCTCATCCCGTTCAGACCACCCAAGTGATCGTCAGTCTCTTGTCGAACACCCCACCCCTCCTCTCTTCCCGAAGACCCCTACCCCCGTAACTGTGGGTGGGACACGACCCGAAGGACAGAGGAGTCCCTCATGTTTGTCTCCGGAGGTCGAGAGTCAGAAGACAAAAGGTTGGACGTCACGGACACCGTCATAGAATAGTGAACCGGGGAAAGGTAAAAGGACGGGACAAAGGAAGGGTGGGAGGAGAGGAGAGGAGAGGGGAGTCCCAGGGGTCGGGGGGTGGGGGTGTCTATGAGAGTGTGTCTTGTCGGAGTGTTTCAGTTTAAGTTCTGAGTCTGAAGGTAATATATTTTCTTCGATTTTTGTTATTACTTTGTATTTCCACCAAAAGTATTGTCACCTTAAGAGTGTAACCGTCACAGAAATCTCTCTTAGATCCGTCTTTGCACTCAAACTAGGGACCCACTCCTTCCAGGGAACCACTTCCTTTACCGTTGAGTGAGGTCATAAGAACGGACCCTTTAGGGTACCTGTCTTCTCGGACCACCCGATGTCAGGTACCCCATCGTTCTTATCCTGTGCTGAATCGTTGATTTGGTGGTGGTGGTCTGTCTGAGACGGAAACTGGAACTCAGTTGGTTGGACTCCTTGAATTCACCAACAGAGGTCAATTCTGTGTCGATCTCTTTCCTCTTTGGGTTCAAAGGAAGGAAGGTCCACAAGGAATGGTAACAGACTACTATCGATGTGAAATGTACAAATCTTTCAAGACGTGAAATGTTTCGTGAAAGAGGACACCCTGAGCTGGGTTCTTAATCTGGTCCACCGATAATAATAAATATGTTTACTACTCCGATCTTCTCGTCGGAGGAACCCTAATAGACGATAACTCCGGTCCGACCTTGAGACCGTAGAATCTGGTTTACGAAACGTGTGACAAAAGGACCCGGGAGCGTTTACATAGATACAATTGTCTTTAATAGACCAAACTCACTATTCGAGAATACACACTCTACTCGTGATACTTTACTGACCCCTTCCCCGACAAACGAGTCTGTCGTGAACGGTTGAGTCGGACATTCGTGGTCTCGGTTAGACCTGTGTGGACGGGCTTCAGAGAATTACATTACGAGACCTAAATGCCAGAGCAGACAAAGTAGGAACTAGGACACGACCTTAAGTCCTATCCTTCTCGTGTCCATGTAAGATCCCGTCTTTGTTGTTATTTAATCCTTTTTATGTTCAGTCTCTGTCGTCGACGACCCAAGTCTGGGACGGAGGATCGGGGACCGTGTCCGGGGAAGGACCTCTAAGTGTCAAAACCACTGTGAGTTTTCATTGGGCCTCCGACACGCCCCCGGATACGCAAGGGACAAACCAAAAACAAGGTGAATCACGATATAGTACTTACAAAAGGTGTAGGGGTTTATGTAAAGACATTGTCCTAAACAATTATCGACGTGTCTTCAGATGACACACAAACCGGACGTAGAACAGATTGGTTAGGACCCGACAACTTAGTTCCAACGGAAACGAAAAAGTATAATAAGTGACTTTTGTAGTCAATGTAGATTTAGTAAACAGTACTGAGTAAAGGATAAACTTTCGTGATGTTTTTTTATATCTCCTTGTCTAAAAATTTTTTAAATAATTTCATACCAACTAAATGTCACAACACAATTAAAGACGACGTATCGTTTCACCAAGTCAACATGTTCATATACACATATACATATATAAGAAAAAGTATACGAAAAGGTAATACTAAATGGTACCCTATATCTTATACCAAGGGACACGATATGTCATTTTGGAACAAATAGGTAGGATCCATATGATCAAACGTAGACGATTAGGGTTTGAGGGTCAGGAGGGGAGGGACGGGAACCGTTGGTATTCAGACAAGAGATACAGGCACTCAGACAAAGACAAAACACGTATCCAAACGAACACAACATCAAATCTAAGACGTATACACTAATATATAATGTACTATAAATAGAAAGAGACAGAATGAAGTGAGTCATATACTGTCAGAGATCCAGGTAGGTACAACGACGTTTACCGTAGTAAAGTAAGAAAAAGTACCGACTCATCATAAGGTAACACCAAAAAAAAATTTCTAAATAAATAAAAAGTAAAAACCGACACAACCCAGAAACAACGACGTACTCCCGAAAGAGATCAACACCGTTCGTCCGCGATGGGAGATCAACACCACACGTCCGAAGAGTGACACCACCGAAGAGAACAACGTCTCGTGTCCGAAATCCGTGTGTGTCCGAAGTCACCAACACCGTGCACCCGAGGTATCAGTAGCATGTATCCTAATCGACGGGACGCCGTATACCCTAGAAGGACCTCGTCCCGAGTTTGGGACGAAAGACCTCGTCCGTCTAAGAGATGGCGACGTGGTGGTCCCTTCGGGTATAAGGTAACATATATACATGGTGTAGAAGAAACCCCGAAACATCCACCACGTCACCATTTTATAGACGGACGGTTACGTCTTCTTGGTTCTCTACGTCAAAGTTAGTGACCCAGTTCTTCTAGGGACCTCTTTCCTTACCGTTGGGTGAGGTCGTAAGAACGGACCTTTTAAGGTACCTGTCTCCTCGGACCACCCGATGTCTAGTACCCGAACGTATCAGCCTGTGCTGACTCGCGTGTGTGTGTGCACGTGTACGTGTAGGGGAGAAGAAATAGGTAAATAGACAGCTACCTGTAAATCCAACGAAGGTACAGAATCGTGTCTACCCTTTATTCTTACTCATCTTCTATTAGAGAAGTCAGGTCAGATCTCTTCTTTAACATACACTTTCAATCACCCCACTTCCTTCCCGTTCGTCGACCCGATCGAAGTCCTAAATACCCCGGGTTACGTTTTATTTGACTCTGAGTAAAGTTTGTAATCATTCTCAAAGCTCCGTCACTGTCGTTTCGTAATTTAGTTCGTGTGGGAGGCACGACAACTTCGGTCGGTCGTAACCTAGTACCATTGGTGTCGGGACAACGTGGTTTATATCCACGATCCCGACAAGGAGAGAATGGTTCCAGTGGAGAGACCTACAGTTCTTCCAGTGGAAGACAAAAGGTCAAGTCAAGTCAAATCAAGTCAACGAGTCAACACAGGCTGAGAAACACTGGGGTACTTAACGTCGTGCGGTCCGGAGGGACAAGTAGTGGTTGAGGGCCTCAAGTGGGTTTGGGTGCAGGTAACTCAACCACTACGGTAGGTCGGTAGAGTAGGAGCCAGTAGGGGAAAAGGAGGGCGGGGGTTAGGGAGGGTCGTAGTCTCAGAAAAGGTCACTCAGTTGAGAAGAGTACTCCACCGGTCTCATGACCTCAAAGTCGAAATCATAGTAAGGAAGGTTTCTTTAGGGTCCCGACTAGAGGAAATCCTACCTGACCAACCTAGAGGAACGTCAGGTTCCCTGAGAGTTCTCAGAAGAGGTTGTGGTGTCAAGTTTTCGTATGAATGATCATAACGGTTGGTATCTTTGGGTACTTCCTGATGTGGGCGTGGTCCGTTCCCAGTCCTATCCTCACTAGGATTCCTCCCGTCGAAACACACCCTGGATGAGGAGAGACTTCTCTACAGATGGGAAATCCCAAGGAAAGGGAGTTACGAGACGATACAAGTAAACTGATCGCTACTTCCGTTACCCTTTGTTCGTTTCGGAAAAGACTAGTGTAGGGAGGGTCTAGGACGTCTCGAATCGTTAAGGGTCGGGACGGAATCTTCAGGACGGGTCGGGTGGGTGGGAGTGGTTGAAACGGAAATGTTAAGAGAGAGAGTTTACAAAGCCGATTTTGGAATTTTGTAGGAACCTTCTCCCTACCGTGTGTGGGTACTTGTCGAGACCTCCCCCTCCTGAAGCCCTTCTATGGGCCCAAATCCTCGGGAACAATGTCCTACTTTTCGTGTGTATACCGCAGACCTGGCACTCTGTTTGGGGGAAACCGTTGACGGGGACCTGGAGGTGCACGAAACTAGTGAATGAACTTGTCACTTTTACCTGTGCGGGAGTCGAAACCCGTCTGTTTTAGACTGTGGTTTAACTGTCCCACAACCCTACCCACACTTCCCCCTCCCCCCTCCACGTCCCATCACTTTTCCCGAAACTTGATCTTGGGTTCCCAGGATGGAAGGACGAAACTGTGTCGGAGAAGGGTTCACACACTCAAAGTCATTTAGTACATCTGAGAGACCCAGAGTTTCTGAATAAAGACAGAACAAAACAAAAAATTCATCTTCTAAAGAATAAAATAATGAAAAGTCTATTAATTTTTTTTTAGCCTCGTATCAACGAAATGTTATAACACAATCAAAGACGACACGTCTTTGACTTAGTCGAGATACATATGTACACGTCCGCACGATTCAACAAAGTCAACACAGACTGAGATGCTGGGGACGGTCCGGGGAGACAGGTACCCCTAAGGGGTCCGTTCTTATGACCTCACCCAACAGTACAAGAGGAGGTCCTCTAGAAGGGGTGGGTCCATAACTTGGGTGCAGAAGACGTAACCGTCCGTCTAAGAAATGGCCGGGAGATATACATATATATAAGGGAGAACAACCTAAACGAAGGGTAAATCCCAGTTCCTGGAATAGAAAAATTACTTTTCTAACCTAAGAGAGTTGAAGTCCCAGAGGGGGACACTTTCTTCTCTTCAAGTTGTGTGTAAAACAGTACTTCCATAACTCCCTACTACCCCGGTCCGTTCCCCTTCCCCAGAGAACTTCCCTGTCTCAAACAAGCAACTGTATTTGTTACTTTATAGGTCCCTCTGACTTAGTACAGGTCCTTTGGTCTCTTCTGTTCTCTTTTCTGATTATAAATCCCTAACTCTATTACTCGATGTCTCGTACAGTCCCACCACCCGGTCCCTTAACTTCATACAAGTTCCCGTTCAAGAACCAAACCGCAGTATATTCTCCGCCCTTTTTCCGACCTACCCTCTGTCTAAAATTAAAGTTTGAAGGTTCTCCAATAATATTTGTTGACCTCTCTTCCAACAAAATTTGGCACAAATTACCCTCATAAGTGAACAACCGTCACTAGTCGTAAAGGATATTTATGGCGAATGTAGAATTCCTTACTTCGATATTGCACATTCCTCTTCTCCACTTCTCTCTCGTCACTCCCTTTGAACCTCGGACTCGGGAACCGTACTTTTTCACCCCTTTAACTTAAGGGGAGGAAAATAAGACAAACCTTGACTACCGCTTGTTAACGGAAAACTTACCGACACAAGAATAATTATATGTAAAAACGAAACGAAACTCTATAAATTACACGAGGGGTCTCTTAACAAGTTTCGTAAATTTTGACGTAAACGGTTAAAGAGGAAGATTAATTATGGTTCACCCAAGTAAGTTTGACTGCAAAGTTCGACTAAGATGTATTCGAAGTCTTGATTCACATCTCGACGAGAAACCTCGGTCTTACTGGATCTAAGGGTTTGGACGGGGTGGTGAATGATCGACACACTGGACTCCTTTTACTAAATTGGGTCGGTAGGGGTTGCAAGACCCGTACTCCCTGGCCAAAGTACCTTCTGTCAAAAAGGTACCACCCCCACCCCCCTGCCAGAGCCCTACTAGAGTCTTCCTCTACAGGGGATCTAGGGACCGTGCGCGTCAAGTGTCATCCCAAGAGTCCACCTCTCGGTGACACTTATGCCTAGTTCGAAGTGAGCGAGAGGGTGGCGACACGTTGGGTCAAGGATTGTCCGGTACCTGGTCACGACCAGACACCGAGCCTCCAATCCCAGGAGACTAAATTGGATAGTCTTAGAGTTTACGTAGAAAGAATATTACATCTAACAATACTAAAAGTTTAGATCATCCGTTTTATGTATATTGTAGATTGTGTCATGAACCGTGACGACGACGACGATTCAGCGAAGTCAGCACAGGCTGAGACACGCTGGGGTCTCTGTTGTCGGGTGGTCCGAGGGGGCAGGGACCCTAAGAGGTCCGTTCTTGTGACCTCACCCAACGGTAAAGGAAGAGGACTGTGTATTGTCCTTGAGTTATTTGTCCTTACTAAGGAGACGGGGGTGAATGAGACGAGATCTCCTCTTCGGACAGTAAAACTTATAGACTCAATAATATCAGGTCCGCTACTATGACTAGTGTCATGGTTCCTACTGATGAAAGGGACAAGGTGAAGTCAGTACGTCTCCTTCCGAACCCCTGGTCGGAGAGGAACATTTGTAGAAATGAGGATAAAACCCAGGAGGCTCCTGGAACACGTAACCGAGGAAGTCGGGGTACATGGACGTCACAGGTGGGTTGGAGTGGAAGTCCGAGTAAGGTCGTCCATTGAGTCCGTCTTCGGAGAGACTAGGGAAGTCAATACCTAGAAGAAGGTCATGCGACCCGAGTACCACTACTTAAAGGAGTGGAGAAATATAACGTACTGGATACATACACGGTCCGAAGGGGTGACCGGACACACAGGACTCCCGTCATTGAACCAAGGGTCCTGTACCACCCGTACGCTATAAATAACTCGGTTTCAGTAGTAGGGATTTTGATGGAAAAGGGGTATTTCAAGTCAAAGAAGGACCGAAAGGGTAAAACCAACAGTGGTCAGTTAAGAAGGTCCTCATGAAGAGGTTTCTGAAGTCGTTTCGAAAGTAGTGAAGGACACTGGGGTCTATCCAGATCCACTATGAGAGACTGGTCCTTACGACTGGTCTCCGACTCTAATACGTTAACCAATTCGGTATGTAGGGCGAGAAAGTACGAGAAAGTAGAAAAGGAGATTCCCTACCCACCCACCTATAGGTCCACCGCGATCGTCATTTCTTGGACGGACGGTGTCGTCCTCTACATTCTCTGTGTTCAAACTAAGGACCCAACCCTTCTAGAGGACCACCTCCCGTACCGTTGGGTGAAGTCATAAGGATAGACCTCTTAGGGTACCTGGTTCCTCGGACCGTCCGATGCCAGGTATCCTAGTGTCTTTCAGCCAGTGTTAACTCCGTTGAATCGTGGGCGTGTATAAATTTAATTTTGACCTCACCTATAGTCCTTTTTCCCCTTACCTACAACCCTTCTGTCGACGATATAGGTCTCATAGTTTCCCATTTCGATCAACCACTACTGTGTGTAAACTAAAACAGACTCTTACCACAACGAAAGTACCAAGGGACATACTAAACTACGTAAACACATTGAAACCAACTCAAGACTAGATGACTTCGCCTTTGACCCCCTTTATACACACCTGGGACTTTACCGGATTCACGGTTCTACAACCCTCGTGAACCAAGGTTTGATCTAAGTCGGTACAAGTCCATCACTTTCACCCTTCGGTTCACAGGGGTCCTTACTCGTAGTCACCTATTATGGGTCATTCTGTTCGTAGAGGATACACCCCCCTCCAGTGTCGCTGTCCGACCGAGGAGGACAGGGTGGACTGTTACAAGGAAACTGAAAAGTACTACTACCCTTCTACTTGACTCTCGTCTAAAGGTTTACATCTAACTCTTTTACGTCTATTGCAATAGATACTATGAAACAGTTTTACGTGAGAATCTTAAGTTGTACCTTGTGACGGATCGGAGACGGACTGAGGTACTTTGGTCATATTTCAAAGACCCTAAGAAGAACAGCCTGACCGAAAGGAAGGAGTTGAAGTCTCCTTGGTATTGGTCCCGGGAAACAGGATCTTTTTTCACCTTTATGTACAAGTGAGGGGACGAGTTTTAGACGTCGTCCGAGGCTGGGAGGAAAGCGGAGTGTGAGTTCCCGTCGACGTAAAACCAAGGTTGTCGGGAATAGTCTTAAAAAACGTGTGGGTTGTGAGGTCCGTCGGACCTCTCTGTACCTACGACGAGAGTTAGGAGACATGGTACTGTAGAGTTTGGTAGAGACGTCGGAAGTCATGGGAGGAAAGTGGTTGAAAAGTTCAGTGACGACGATGACGATTCAGCGAAGTCAACACAGGCTGAGACACGCTGGGGTATCTACCGTCGGGTGGTCCGAGGGGGTAGGGACCCTAACAGGTCCGTTCTTATGACCTCACCCAACGGTAAAGTGTGGAGGGGTCTTGACAAGAAATAGGGGGTCGGATCTTACTAGACAGAAGATCGAAAAATGAACATACATAGTGCACAGGCCCCGGGTTATATACTTGGTTTCCAGTCAAACACTGATATTATAAAGGGAACATAATACGTTCCAACGTGTAGAGTCTTGGATACCGACTAAGTGCAATTACAAATGATTCTTTCGCGTCCACCGACGCTCTCGGTCTCGTGATTTCCGTCCGCCGACGCTCTCGACCGCGTGATTCACGCCGACTCTCCTCGATGGGGTCCAGGCTCCAGTCCCCGTCGTCGGATCTCACGGTCCGACGCTGGCGTCCTTGCCGGTTCTCCTCGATGGGGCGCAGGCTCCAGTCCTTGCCGCCACCATTCCTCTATGGGGAATAGGTTCCATTCCTCGTCGTCGACACGAAACGACCTCGNAACAGGTCCGTTCTTATGACCTCACCCAACGGTAAAGTGTGGAGGGGTCTTGACAAGAAATAGGGGGTCGGATCTTACTAGACAGAAGATCGAAAAATGAACATACATAGTGCACAGGCCCCGGGTTATATACTTGGTTTCCAGTCAAACACTGATATTATAAAGGGAACATAATACGTTCCAACGTGTAGAGTCTTGGATACCGACTAAGTGCAATTACAAATGATTCTTTCGCGTCCACCGACGCTCTCGGTCTCGTGATTTCCGTCCGCCGACGCTCTCGACCGCGTGATTCACGCCGACTCTCCTCGATGGGGTCCAGGCTCCAGTCCCCGTCGTCCGATCTCACGGTCCGACGCTGGCGTCCTTGCCGGTTCTCCTCGATGGGACGCAGACTCCAGTCCCCGCCGTCGGCTCTCCTCGATGGGGCGCAGGCTCCAGTCCTTGCCGCCACCATTCCTCTATGGGGAATAGGTTCCATTCCTCGTCGTCGACACGAAACGACCTCGTCGGCACTTCTCTATGGGGTACGGGTTCCGTTCTCTTTGGGTTCATTCTACCATCCACAACGTTCTCCCGTAGTCTCCCGTCTGTGTGACTTTGGTATGAGTGTCTTTTGATCAGTTAGATTAGTGTGATCCTGGTGTCGGAACAGATTGAGTTACTTTGGTTCGGCACAGACGCCCCGTTGGGTTCTACCCACCCAGTACCACCTCTCCAGACTGTCTCGCACCAGGTGACCTCTTCCCTTACCGTTCGGTGAAGTCATAAGAACGGAACTCTTGGGGTACTTGTCATACTTTTCCATTTTACTATCCTATGGTTTTCTCCTTGAGGGGTCCAGTAATCCATGGGTTATACGATGACCTCTAGTCACCTCTTTATTGAGGTGTTTCTTACTTCCCTACCTCGGTTTCGTTTTTGTTATGGGTCAACACTTACACTGACCACTATCTTCGTTCCAGGCTACGATATTTCTCGTTATAACGTATCCTTGGACCTTACAGTCCAGGTACTTAGTTCCGTTTAACCTTCACCAGTTTGTTCTCTACCGTTCCCACTTGCAGCTGTAAGATCCTTAGTCACTTGATTTTACCTGACCTTACCCACTTAAATTGAGTCTACTGGCAATATAGATGATGACGTCCGTCCTTAGGGAGTTTTCTTTACCTCATCGGTAGTACCAGTTGTTTTCTCAGACTTTACGTCACGAACCTGCGCTAGAGTTTTTGCTGACTTACTAGAGACAAGCAGAGGTTCCGTTTGGTCAGTTATAGTGTCAATAGGTTCAGATACGGGGTTGGTCATTGTGACTTCTTCGACTTCAACTTGCCAAGATACTTCTGGATGTTCTGGAAACTCTTGATTGTGGGTTTTTTCTACAGGAAAAGTAATATCCCCCGACCTTACGTTTTCATCCTTCAGTTCTTTGTGGACCTCATTGTCCATTTAAACCGGAACCTTATGCCTTACTTCGTCCCGTTTCTGATTATCTCAAAACCGTTCTTTTACGTGACCAGTATCGTTTGTAGGAGCAGGTTGTTGTGTTCTCTTCTGAGATGTGTACCTGTAGTGGTCTACCGGTTATGGCTTTAGTCTAACTAATATAAGAAACGTCGGTTTCTACCTCTTCGAGATATGTCAGTTGTTTTTGTTCTGGTCCTCGACTGACTCCGAGTCTAGTACTTGAGGAATAACGGTTTAAGTCTGAATTTAACTTCTTTCATCCCTTTTGGTGATCTGGTAAGTCCATACTGGATTTAGTTTAGGGAATACTAATATGTCACCTTCACTCTTTATCTAAATTCCCGGATCTAGACTATCTATCTCACGGACTCCTTGATACCTTACTCCAAGCACCGTAACATGTCCTCTGTCGCTAGTTCTGGTAGGGGTACCTTTTCTTTACATTTTTTATTTTACCGACAGACTCCTCCGGAATGTTTATCGACACTTTTCGTTTCCTCTTTTCCTTTCTATATTCGTAGACTTACGTCTCAAGGTTTCTTATCGTTCTTCTCTATTCTTTCGGAAGAAGTCACTAGTTACGTTTCTTTATCTCCTTTTGTTGTCTTACCCTTTCTGATCTCTAGAGAAGTTCTTTTAATCTCTATGGTTCCCTTGTAAAGTACGTTTCTACCCGAGCTATTTCCTGTCTTTACCATACTTGGATTGTTTTCGTCTTCTATAATTCTTCTCCACCGTTCTTATGTGCCTTCTTGACATGTTTTTTCTAGAAACGCTGTGTCTATTAGTACTACTACACTAGTGATTAGATCTCGGTCTGTAGAACCTTACACTTCAGTTCACCCGGAATCTTTCGTAGTGATACTTGTTTCGATCACCTCCACTACCTTAAGATCAACTCGATAAAGTTTAGGACCTTCTACGACGACACTTTCACGACGTGAGTTACACGGTCGTTTAAACCTTTTGAGTCGTCACCGGTGTCCTGACCTTTTCCAGTCAAAAGTAAGGTTAGGGTTTCTTTCCGTTACGGTTTCTTACGAGTTTGATGACGTGTTAACGTGAGTAGAGTGTACGATCATTTCATTACGAGTTTTAAGAGGTTCGGTCCGAAGTCGTTATACACTTGGCACTTGAAGGACTACAAGTTCGACCAAAATCTTTTCCGTCTC